>JAJGRW010000085.1:191046-296677 GCA_025461045.1 Carex parvula | reverse complement strand
TCCATGGCCATGATTAATTATGCTTCTCTTCTCTAGGGCGAGGGTTGTAATCGAATTCTTAATTATGTTTAATATATGTTTATGTTTTGTGAATGTTGATTTGAGTTAATTTTATTGTTTGAACCTTTTTATTAAATCCTTGCATACATAGTTCTGTCTACTATATGCCAATGTCCTTCACATACCAATAGGTGTAAAGTCTGTGAACCCCAATGTGAGTGGGATACCCACGTAAGTACTTCAAACACTTCGGCTAACGAGGCTTGGCAGCGGTTCAAAGACTAGGGTTAGAACCCAGGGGGCTCCCTTGGCAGGATAGCGTAAATTGGTAATTTGAATTGTATTAGGAGATATCTAGTTTAGGTAGGGTCATTGGGAAAATTAATTGAGGGGTAGAATAGGATTTGAACAATTGTGTTTGTGTGAGAAAGATAATTGCATACTTATAATACTCTTTAACTGTTAGCCTAAGAGCCGATCGCGAGATCGGAAAACCGTTCAAATCACGTATACAGAAACCCAGCACGCCCTGCGGGTAGTGACAGTGCCGCATGCGGGGTAGTTGTGGGACAATTTATGCCACATGCGGGGTGACAGGCCGTATGCGGGGTAGAGATACGTCTGAACATATATTTTGTGTATTGAAGAAGGAGAGAACCTGAACCCTAGAAAACATCTATTTAATTGTTTAACTCAAATCTTAGCACAATTAGCGCTACCGCAACAAACTTTTGGGTATTGAACCCACTAAAAACCTTTTTAAATTTCTTTTTCAAACCAACCGCAACACCTAGACTAGTGAAAAGTGTTTATAATCTAATACACTATCACTGTGGATCGACACCCCAATTATACTACACGGTATGATCATACGGTTGTGATCTGAACGTAACTAGACATTAGGGTTAAAAAGTATATTAATTTATACTAAAAGTTAGGAGTACCATTTTGGTCCATCAGTGACCTGCTCGAACTGAAAGATTGGACCTGCTCGAACTAAAGGGTGTAGTTGAGGGATCATTTTTTTAATTTCGAAAGTTATGTTGTATTATATTTCCTGAATATGTACCTAATATTTATATATGATGTATTGTGAATCTTACGAACTTTTGTCTTGAAAATTAAAAATATGTAAGACAACTTTTGTATGGTTATTTTATGCTGATGCATTTTTTACGAATTTCTCAAGTGTCCTATATTTTCATTACTTGTAAACTTGGGACCATGATGTGTGATATATATAGTGTCTAGTATGAAATATTATATGATTCTATACACAAATCCTCAGTTGAACAATAATCCCAACACTAAGACCCAAACTAAAAACGGGGACGAGCCTGAGTTTGAGCTGAGTTCCAATAACAAGTCATATAAGGCCCAAAATTGAAAGGGAGGAAAACAAAATGATTAGCTGGTTTGGTAATGGAAACATGTACGACACTTCAAAGATACTTTTACTAGCTATCAGAAATCAGAATGAAGTTATGTTGAAAGATAACCTTGACTAGTCAAACTGAAGTTAGAAGGAATCTTTTATACAGAACAATAAAGAAAGTTGGTTTGGTCTCCTTCTATTATTATTTTTATTTTATCAGAGTTAATTGGCCGCGTTGAATATTCCGATCAAATAAATATTCTTTTTTTCCAAGCTGTAGATCAAAGTTGTACCAAACCATTCCTAGTTCAAGATTTGACCTGCGATTATTTAAGTCGAGTCTTCAACAACATCTGTTTGGACTAGGTATATGCCATAATTTACATTTGTTATTTTCTTATATATTTTTTTTTATGAAGTGGCAGTGCTGCCAAAAATTTATTGAATAGAAATATTTACAAGCTCCCTACTTTGGAGGGGATCCAGACTACTTACAAGTGCATGGTATTTTATTTTCTTATATTGCAACTATATATGTATCACATCTAAGATCATTATACATGGAATATATATTCTCCTTAATATATATTTCATACACCAACTACAGTCAAGCCATACCCATGCACAGTTTCACCACTTCCTACTTTGGCAATCACATTCTTAATTTGCATCCATTTCTGAGGAGTAAGAACCAGATCCTGGCGATTTCGGAGGCGGTTTCCTAGGGTTGCAATTCTCGCCACAAAAACTAGAAAATTTGGATAAGAGTCAGTAAAATAATGAAACTCTTAACCTCTAGACTACAAACACACATTTGTCATTTTATGAAAGGAGCTAGACTATATAAAAACTTAAAAGAATGAAAATTTAATTAAATTTGAATATACATAATTAAAAAAACAATTATGAGGATGGCTTGACATCTGCTGACATACCCAGGGTTCGTCTTCTTATCTCCATCAATTTGGAAAGATTTTTCTGATAACATTTTTCTGGTCAAGAAATTCTGAGGTTCGTGTTTCATTATTTCCTCGGAGCTCCTGCGCAAGAAGAGCTCACCACCAGAACGAACACAATGGAGATTATGACAACCTTCATTCTGCATGTGAAGCAAGTAATATTAACTTCTGGAATAAATTAATTGTTGCTACAAACACATGAAAAGAAGAATAAGGATTTATGCACCTTAATTAGAAGTACTTCCGAAGGATCCAAGAGCTCGTCTTATTCTATTTTCCTGATGTCAGAAATGTGAACTACGCATCCTATTTATAATGAATTCGGCAAATTGCACTAGCTAGCTATGATGTGGAGCATTTAAGAGATCAATTGCGTGCTCAATTGGGTTTAATTGCTACATGAATCAGGATAATGAGAATATAAAAAATTCTACCTATTTGTAGCTAGGTTCAAATTAATGGTGGTACACTTGTAACATTGATTGATATCCACTTATGAATCCACTTGTGGATCCACTTGCATGTGAATCTGAAATTATCTTAAATTTAGTACACAAATTTCATTTACTCGGCAATTTCGCAATTTATAAATAGTAAGGATAACCATTTTTACATGGTATTGCGCTATCTATACATGGTTACAAAAGTCATTTTTAATAAAATTGAAAGAGTAAAGCTACCTCGTGATCGACGTGCTCACCAACTTCAAAAATCTATCGGATTGACTTCAAACGATGAATCCAATAGTTGAAAATGATATACTTCACGAGTGAGGTGTGTACATGCAAATTTTGAAATTTTCGGATTCATTTAGTATAAAACCAAGCGGCTAAAATAATAAAGTTTTATAAGTTGTTTTAATCCATTCATTTTTCATCATTAATTTATAAGTCATTTAGTCCTTATGCGTTTGGCATTGGCCCTCACCCTCACCCTCAGCATGGCAGCTTAGCGAACACCACTGATCCCTTCGTTGTCTCTTGTTCGGATATATATATATATATATAGAGAGAGAGAGAGAGAGAGAGAGTCCAGCTAATGTCATAACGTTATAATTTCAGACTAAGTTATAATGGGTCAGTTTTTGCAATTTCAAAGTCCAAACAATTGATCCGAACCGCTCAACATGATCTCCATATTAAATGGGCTTGTATTCAAATTTTATATTTTTTGGATTTTTTTTGCTATTTTATTTAGATAGGTACAAATCACTGTTTTGAATGGTCCATAATTATCTAGAACAGTGATTTTGTACTTATCTAAAAAATTGTAAAAAAATTCCAAAAATATAGAATTTGATCTCCAAATCCATTCTAATATGGAGATCATGTCGAGCGGTCGAATCAACTGTTTGGACATTGAAATGTCAAAAACTGACTTGTTATAACTTAGGCTGAAATTATAACGTTATGGCATTAGCCGTACTCTATATATATAGAGAGAGAGATGCGAGTATTTTTTCTCAAGTGAAAAATTTGAAAGGAGGAATTTGAATCTCAGAAAAAAAAAAAACCATCCTAGTGTTGGATATGAAAAGAGTTCAATGCAGATATCTAGTGACTTTATAGCTAAAAAGGAAGGCAGAAGATCCAACGTCCGGCTCGAAAATATTTCAACAAAATCTCAGTTTTCTTACATCTTTTTATAGGAATTGTCATATTGCTTCAAAATTTACAGAACCGTCCTGCTCAAAATGTTGTTCAAGTACGTGGTAGTCTAATAATTCTACGAGGTAGACATTCTGCTGAATCAGGGTAGGCACAACTATCAAATTTTATTGGGCTAAAAAATAATTCACAAATTAGGAGTAAGCACTTGGCTAGCCCTGAATCTTTTAGGATCTGCCCTTGTCTGCACTTAACAATACTAAATGAGTGATAGACAAGAACAGTGATAGGGATTTATTTATTTAAAATGACAATAAAAACATTAAGTTATATGTATTTTTCTATGATTTACAAAGAATAAATATGATATTCGCAATTTCATAAAAGTACAGACATAAATTTTGTGCTATAGCCTATTTATATTATTTACTTACAAATTTGTATATTTGTTGTATGTTATTAGGAGCATAAGTAAACTATAGGATTCGTCATTACTCTGTGCAAAACATTTTTTCTTGTAAAACTGTAGTAGACTGATTTTATATCACTTGAAATATTACTTCCCTAGATAGAGATGTAATGAAAATTTTAATTATAGAATTAATTCTCTAAGTTTCGAGAATGGCCCAAGGTTGTGAGCTCGTCTCAGCTTCTTCTTCTTGTCTTAGCTTGGTTCAAAAAAAAATATACTGAGAATAAACTTATGAAATCAGTATGACGAAAAAAAAATAGTTATCAAGATGTTGTGTAGTGTGGTACCTTTTGTCAAATCAAAAAATTGTAAAATGTATAGTATTGATCTTACTCGTGCTCTTCTCCCTTGCTGTGTACCTCTTGTTTGGATCTTTATCTTTATAAAAAAAAATCATATTAATTTTATTTAATATTAGCATTATTAAAAATATCTTATTTTTTAGGAAAAGAAGGAAGCAAACTTTTCATAAAACCTTATTAGGTGTTGGGTTTCTGATTTATTGTTCACATTTTCAGGGCCTTTTAATATTTCAAGAGATTCAAAGTATTTTAAAATAAACAAATAGCATAGTATGACACTGTATATGCATAGCACCCTATCCAACTCTCACAATAAAATAATAATTATATATCTCTACTCTATATTCTGTTTTTTTTATGACAATCTACTATTTTTGGAAAGAAGAAATAAAGAAGAATTGACGGTTCATCATTAGTTTTGACTGAACTGTGATGTCTCTTATAAATTTTGACTGAATTGTTCTGTCTACCTCTGTAAATCAATTAACTTCAAATTGATATAACTTTGAGTTGTCTATAGTCAATTTGAATTGTATTTATGTCAATGTAATTTTTTTTTTCAATTTGTCCAGTTATATTTGGTTCTTGAGTTCGAATAAAAATCGTGTCAAAATTGTCGTCTATGTATTTTTTATATTTGCATTTAATAATATGCATGATTGAGTGATATGAAAAGATTCAATGCAGATATCTAGTGACTTTATAGATGAAAAGGAAGGAAGAATATCCAACGCTCGGCTCGAAAATATTTCAACAAAATCTCAGTTTTCTTACATCTTTTTATAGGAATTGTCACATCGCTTTCAAATTTACAGAACCGTCCTGCTCAAAATGTTGTTCAAGTGATAGTCTAATAATTCTACGAGGTAGACATTCTGCTTAATCAGGAGTAGGCACAACTATCAAATTTTATTGGGCTAAAAAATAATTCACAAATCAGGAGTAAGCACTTGGCTACCCCTGAATCATTTTGGATATGCCCTTGTCTGCACTTAACAATACTAAATGAGTGATAGACAAGAACAGTGATAGGAATTTATTTATTTAAAATGACAATAAAAAGATTAAGTTATATGTATTTTTCTATGATTTACAAAGAATAAATATGATATTTGCAATTTCATAAAAGTACATACATAAATTTTGTGCTATAGCCTATTTATATTATTTACTTACAAATTTATATATTTGTTGTATGATATTGGGAGCATAAGTAAACTATAGGATTCGTCATTACTCTGTGCAAAACATTTTTTTTCTTGTAAAACTGTAGTAGACTGATTTTGTATCACTTGAAATATTACTTCTCTATATAGAGATGTAATGAAAATTTTAAGAGTGAGGCTACGGTACTATCATTAGCACGTTTTGGTCCGTGCTACGGCTCAATATTTGAGTTTTCAAAATTCTAACGGTCAATCCGAACCGTTCAACATGATTATAAAATGAATATGTACTTCCAAACCAAATTTTACATTTTGTCGAATTTTTTTTACTACTTTTTTAGATAGGTAGAAAATCACTTGATCTGAAAATTCTGGACCATCCAGAAACAGTGATTTTCTACCTATCTAAAATATAGTAAAAAAATTCGAAAAAATGTAAAATTTGGTTTGCATGTACATATTCATTTTATAATCATGTTGAACGGTTTGGATCGACTGTTAGGATTTTGGAAACTCAAATATTGAGCCGTAGCACGGACCAATCTGTGCTATGCATAGGACCGTAGCCTCACTCAAATTTTAATTATAGAATTACTTCTCTAATTTTTTAGAATGGCCAAGGTCGTGAGCTCGTCTCAGCTTCTTTCTTCTTGTCTTAGCTTGATTCAAAAAAAAATATATACTGAGAATAAACTTATGAAATAATTATGATGAAAAAAAATATTTTTGAAGACGTTGTGTAGTGTGTACCTTTTGTCAAATAAAAAAATTGTAAAAACGTTAAGTATTGATCTTACTTGTGCTCTTCTCCCTCGCTGTGTACCTCTTGTTTGGATCTTTATCTTTATAAAAAAAAATCATATTAATTTTATTTAATATTAGCATTATTAAAAATATCTTAATTTTTAGGAAAAGAAGGAATCAAAATTTTCATAAAACCTTATTAGGTGTTGGGTTTCTGATTTATTGTTCACATTTTCAGGGCCTTTTAATATTTCAAGAGATTCAAAGTATTTTAAAATAAACAAATATATAGCATAGTATGACACTGTATATGCATAGCACCCTAGTCCAACTCTCACTATAAAATAATAAATTATATATCTCTACTCAATATTCTGTTTTTTGGTGGACAAAAGAGTGCATATGGGTAGGATGACAATCAACTATTTTTGAAAAGAAGAAATAAAGAAGAATTGACGGTTCATCATTACTTTTGACTTAACTTTTTCGTCTACCTCTGTAAATCAATTAACTTCAAATTGATATAACTTTGAGTTTCCATAGTTCATTTGAATTGTATTTATGTCAATGTAATTTTTTTTTTCAATTTGTCCAGTTATATTTGGTTCTTGAGTTCGAATAAAAACCATGTCAAAATTGTCGTCTATGTATTTTATATATTTGCATTTAATAATATTATTGAGTGATAAACGGGGAGAAGGGTAGAATTTTTTTTATTTAGAATAAAAATAAATTGATTAATTGCAGAAAAATTGTGTCATTTGTATTATTGGATGTAGTAAAGAATAGTACAGTTTGTTACACGAAATTGGGAGGATAGTTAAGCATAGAACTCTTGGTTACGTGATTAGTCACGCTGTGATTTAGATCACGTGTCATGGCTTATCATAATCAATTCAAGTTTTCACGTCACGTACCATTCAATATTATGAGAAATAGTTAACGCGCATAAATAGTCGTAATACGTTAGTCATGTCGTGACCACACATGATGTTATTGGTCATGATTAATTATTTTTGTATAGTTTAAGTTAGTTTAGTGAAAAAATTGAAAATGTAGGAAATTAAAAACCGATGTGATTTCACTTAATCAAAACCTGACGTAATTACGCTTGATATATAAACAATCAAAATTTATTAAAAGAAGTGTGTGCCTGCAGTTTTGAAGGTTTATAAAGTTTGAACATATATATTTCTTTCCCACTATTATACGCCTTCCCACTTGTTGCAATATGTGGTGGATCATTCCCTAATTATTATAAGCATAGAGATTGTACGGTCTGGATTTGGACCTCTGTAATCATCGGAAAATATGAATTATGATGCGAGTCATTTACACAAAGAGATCAACTGATATATTTTTCTTGCTTTTCAATGTGCCACAGACGATCGATCGATAGTCACTCTCTAATATATGGTACTAGAGTAGGCTTATTTATGAGCATCGTCACATTGCACTTGACTACAGTTAAGGTGGTCACTTCACTCCACTTAATTATTTAGATTTATTTTAATTTATTTAATCACCGGTTGAATAAAATCTAACGGTCTTAATTAAGTGTGATTGATCACATGATCATGATCATGTTTCATGTTGTGCCGTGCTGACCTGGGAATTCAGATTGAAGAGATATAGAATATGTTTTACTTTTTCTCACTTTTATTGATTATGTACAAATTTTCCATTGTTGAATTTAGAAAAAAAATATTCTAAGAATATAAATTTATGAAATAATTATGATGATAAAAAAATATTTATCAAGACGCTGTGTACCTCTTGTCAAATCAAAAAATTATAAAAATGTTTGGTATTGATCTTACTCGTGCTCTTCTCCCTCGCTATGTACCTCTTGTTTGGATCTTTATCTTTATAAAAGAAAAATCCTATGAATTTTAATTAATATTAGCATTACTAAAAAATCTTTATTTTTTTAGGAAAAGAAGGAATCAAAATTTTCATAAAACCCTGTTAGGTGTTGGGTTTCTGATTTATTGTTCACATTTTCAGGGCCTTTTAATATTTGAAGAGATTAATTCAAAGTATTTTAAAATAAACAAATAACACAGTATCACACTATACATGCATAGCACCGTAGTTCAAAGCTCTCTATAAAATAATAAATTATATATCTCTACTCTATATTCTCATTTTTTTTGTGGACAAAAGAGTGCATATTGTTAGGATGACAATCTACTATTTTCGGAAAAAATATAAATAAAGATGAATTGACGGTTCATCATTACTTTAGACTGAACTGCGACGTCTCTTACAAATTTTGACTGAACTATTCCATCTACCTCTGAAGACTAATAATTGCATGATATTACATACAAAATTAAATTCCTAGAGATAAATTTTTACATGATTTAATTTTTTAGGTTTGAGGTTAAGTGTAAGTCTGGATCGGATCGATTTAATCAATACTCAATTAACTTCAAATTAACATAACTTTGAGTTGTCTGTATAGTTAATTTGAATTGTATTTATGTCAATGCAACTTTTTTTCAAAATTAATTTGTCCAGTTATATTTGGTTCTTGAGTTCGAATAAAAATCATGTCAGAATTGTCATGTATGTATTTTTTTTGTATGCATTTAATAATATGATTGAATGATAAACGGGGAAAGGGTAGAATTTTTTTATTTAGAATAAAAATATAAACAGATTAAGTGCAGCAAAATTTGTAACTTCTGTATTATTGGACGGAGTAAGAATAGTACAGTTTGTCACACGTTGTGACTTAGATCAGGTGTTGTGGTCTATTATAATCAAGTTAAGTTTTTACGTGATGTACATGTTGTGTGATTAAAATCACAAGAAATAGTTATTGTATGCAAATAGTTGTACTATGTTAGTCACACTGTAACCACACGTAATTTCATTGGTTGAATTTAACTACTTTTTATAATTTAAATTTAGCGAAAAATATCACTATTGTATTCTACGTCTTCTTTCCACTTCTTGTAATCTAATATTAGTTTGTATGGAAAACTAATCTTTGATCTAGTAGTAAAGATAATGTTCTCTGTCTGAGAGGTTGCAGATTCAAAATCCGAATTTGAAGAACCAATTGAATATTAAATTAGTTAGATGACTCGATCTTCAACTTTACTAAAAAAAAATACTAGTTTGTACAGAGAGTGTGTTAAATGTATCATTTTGCTAATTCATATTCTAAGTGCGAAAAGGGCAATCAGATCCGAAACCGCATCCTCTGTAGTAAAGTATAATGCAAGGAAGCTGTTGAGAATATAAATAGTTAGAGGGGTAAATTGTAAAATAGAAAAAGTAATAAGAAGTTATCGTTAGATACCAATGTTAAGTACTAACGATACAATAGCTTTAGACATTATAAATATCCATCATCTTTGATTGTATAACATATAACAGAAATATCAATACAAGATATATAAAAAAAACAATATCATCAAACTCTCTGTCTATACTCTTTCTCAGTTACAAAAAACATCAAAATCTTTTAATATTAGTGCAGATTTAAATCGGAGGGTACAGATCTTAACTCAAAATTTTAAGTTAACTAAGAGTACTTTTGGATGCAACTCCAGGAATAACAAGAATAGCGCTAACTTGATGTTAGCGCTATTTCATCATTTGGATGATTAGTAAGAACAACACTAACCTCAGGAATAACTCTATTCTTAGGGTGATCCAAATGTAAAATAGTGGAGAAGAATAATCACTAATTCAAAAACTGTGCTACCCCGTGCTATTCTTGACAATCGAAAGTTCCAAACACAGGAAACGAATTCACATATGATCACAATCTTTAAGCATAGAAATGACGCAAAATTGTACGATCTGGATTCGAACCTCCGTAATCATAGAATAATATTAATTGTGAAGCGAGTCATTTACACAAAGAGATCAACTGATATATTTTTCTTGCTTTTCAATGTGGCACAGACGATCACATTGCACTACAGTCAAGGTGGTCACTTGAAAAGAATTTGAAAAAGGCACATGATCATGACCTGTCAACATGAAAATTATGTCCAGGAGACAATGACTATTATTGTCCCACCCATAAAGAAATTCTAATTCAATCCAACGCTTGTTCACAGGTTGATACAAACTTAAAATTCTAATTACAAATTAATAAAACGCTAGATAGTGCCTGTTTTGGTAGATTTGTGCTGGGACCAAAAGCCCTTTACTATTCATGAAGCTTTCAAATTTGATATATATATCTAGACTCCATGTGAAGCCTTCAATAATTTGGATAATATTTATAAATCATAGAAAATATTTCGCAGCATATATTAGCAAATTGCATCACATGTAATTTGTTGGGAAACCATTTAAAGCACCCATAGTCATTATGAACTTGTTGACAATTAAAGCCCTTCACCATTCTTTAGAAAAAAAAAAAACATAACTTATCTTTAAAAGTGTTTCAATAAATAAAAGACTCCGTTACATTTTATAGAGAGAAATAATGTTTCAAGTGATATAAATCAATCTATTACTGTTCTAAATGGACAAATAGATCATCATTAGAAAATAACAGTGAATCCTATAACAGTGAATCCTATAACTAAGTATGCTTCTAATTTCGTATAGTGAACCAAATTATTACTCGATACAAATTTGCACTTTTTCCAATTATGATCTGGTTTTTATTAGAACTCAACACCTTATACAAGTGGACCCATTAATTTAACAAAAAAATTGAACTAAATACAATCCAATCCAACTATGAACGACTCAAAATTAAATTAATCTGAACTCGAATGATTTGACTGACTCAAACCTAAAAATTTGAACCATTAAATTGTTTTGCTCTTATCTCTATGTTAAAAAAATTATCTCTTATTAATTTGATCTTACACATAATATCATGAAATTATTAGTCTTCGGTTTGGACTGATGGTTTATGTAAAATTTGAATAGACAAAGAGTTTATGTAAAATTTTGAGGTTGAATCTGGACCATCCGATCATAATTTGAACCAATTCAGTCTGAAGTAGAATTCACATGGAGTCAGGACTATTTGCTATTCGTGCAGATTCAGATTGGATAGATCGGAATTGAAACTTAAATTTTGAGTTAGAGATCCAAATTCAAACTTCCTTTGTCTGTCTTCTTCAATTACAAATATTTTGGGTTCATTTTCGCAGTCATTGTCTATAGGTTATAGGTAATGATATTTTACAGCCTCACACCATTATTTATTTGTAACTACTCATTGTGGGACTGATGAATGGTCCGCTCAGATAATCAAACAGAGACTTAATTATAAAATAAATGAAAGAGTAAAAAAATTAGGTCTGATGATTAATGCAGGGCCCAAAATATATAAATGCTTTCTTATTGATTTAAGGGGCCGTGGTGTGTTAGGCTTAGACAGGTCGTAAGGCCCAAAATCACTTGTAGTCTCTCTCCATGCAGACCCCATGCGTTGGCGCAGATCTAGGAACCCCTACAAATTAAACAAAGGTGCTATTGCTTGACTGCTTAAGATACCGCTGGAACCTAATTGGAATGTGGGGGTCCGCTTTGAGATGCGTGCCAAATTAAAATGGATGACTCAGATCTCATTCGAAATTACGTATTTCCTATCTAAACTATAATATCATATTTACCCTTCTAAATTTCAAAAACTCACAAAATTACCCATTTTATTACCTTTTCTATTAAAACTCATTTTACCCTTTATTAAAAAATAGGATAATTATACTTCCCCCCTCTATCCATCCCCAATTTCATCCCCCATTTCATCCTCCAACTAACTAACTTATTTTTCTAACTATAATTCAAATTCTAACTACCTAGTGGGACCTACAAATTAATTACCCAATTTTCTCCATTTATTTCTTTCCTCTTTCTCCCTCCCTCTCCCACCTCTCCCTCTCCACCTCCGCCTCCACCTCCGCCCGCCTCTCCCACCTCTCCCTCTGCGCCTCCGCCCGCCTCTCCCACCTCTCCTTCTCGGCCTCCCTCTCCCACCTCCACCTCCGTCTCTCACCTCCGTCTCCTACCTCCCACCTCCGCCTCCGCCGGAGTAGATCCATCACTGTCGACCGCCGGGTCAGATCCGAGTTATTTGCAAAGAACAAAGTTTCATTAATGGTGAATTAGAACAGTGCGTACTAAGTACATATGGATGAATAATTAATGTTTTAGAGATGAATACTTCAACGTTTATGGATGAATACTTGATATCTTAGGCATAAATACTTTAACTTATATGTATGAATACTTGATATCTTATGGATTAATACTTTTTATTTGTTTGGTATGCACATATGTTTGTAATACTCTTGGTACATTAACTATTTACACTTACACGATGAGGATGAATACTTGCTTAATGCGGGATGAATACTTGCATGACGAGGTGTGAATACTTGTGCAACGGACAACTCGAAAGTATGTCATCATGGATCTCATTTGAAAGAGAAAATTATGTAGAAAACATTCGTGGTTTTAGATTTGCAAAATTCCTCACAGATCGTCAGAAATATTGGTTAGATTGAACGGAAAAAATCCATCTCTAAAAACGTGTAATACTCTTGGTACATTAACTATTTACACTTACACGATGAGGATGAATACTTGCTTAATGCGGGATGAATACTTGCATGACGAGGTGTGAATACTTGTGCAACGGACAACTCGAAAGTATGTCATCATAGATCTCATTTGAAAGAGAAAATTGTGTAGAAGACATTCGTGGTTTTAGATTTGCAAAATTCCTCACAGATCGTCAGAAATATTGGTTAGATTGAACGGAGAAAAAAAAAACCCACCTCTAAAAACGTGTAAAAAATGAGTGATTGATTTGTCCAAATATGCTTCTATTGCAAAGATGAATACATTTATATAGATGGATGAATGCTAGTTGTGTTACAGATGAATACTTTTTTTGCAAATTTCTAAAATGAGCTGAAGGTAGTTAGAAGTTCCCCCACTTAATTAATGCGCTGACTGTTATGCGGTCCCCCACTTAATTAATGCTCTGACAGTTGTA
This sequence comes from Carex parvula, assembly GCA_025461045.1. Classification (NCBI taxonomy): domain Eukaryota; kingdom Viridiplantae; phylum Streptophyta; class Magnoliopsida; order Poales; family Cyperaceae; genus Carex; species Carex parvula. Next base: position 283,061 of record JAJGRW010000085.1, on the reverse strand, counting down.
CGGTTCCCCACACGTGTTGTTTGTCCCCTACTTTCTTGTTGTAATATATCCAAATATGTTTATATTGCAAATGTGAATACCTTCATATAGATGGATGAATACTAGTTGTGCTACATATGAATACTTCTGCAAATTCCTAAAATACACTGACAGTTATAAATTCTAACTAACTAACTACCTTAATTAATGCAACTGACGGGGGATTGTTCACGGGGGAGAGCTAGACGGACCCTAAAAAATATGTAGCCTATTTAAGAAAAATGTCTGTCTTCAAATTGGTCGGTTTCCGAGAGCAAATGATTCATATCTCTACTTTGTGATGTATACATTTAGGTATACACTTGTGTATGAATTTCCCCCAAATTCATGTCATCGGGCTCCTTTAATATTCGTGCGGATTTTGATCGGAAGGTCCGGATATATGTTTTGGCTCACCACGCGTGCAGCTACCACTCTGGATATTTTCTGACATGGTTGATTTACACATTATATATTTGGGCTCCAGTGACTTTGGCATGTTGAAACAGTATTATAAATACATTATCACAAATAAACTAAAATTGATAGTTATATTTATAATTGTAGAAATATTTTAGATCACTTGACAGCCCACTGTTTCTTTATTTTTGAAGGATTATAAAATAACTTTCATATGAATCAAAATCACGAGTTAGATCCTCTTTACTAACCATACATATTTTTAAGCTCTATGTTGAAGCATTGAGTTCCGCATTATCTCAATTAATGTCATTTAAAAAAAATCTCTAAATTACCATTAATTTATTATCACTATTTATTAATTAAATGCAAATAAACTTTTTTTTTTGGTATTCAATGCAAATAAACTGAGTTGCAGCTATTTTTGTAAAGAAGAGCGTGGGTAATTGGTATTATGTAATAAATTATTTACTCAATTCTCAATGGCCTTTGATTTGATATCTTTTCTTGGGAATATACATTATTAATTTGCACTGCATTTGGAAAAGCGCTGGTCTTTTCATCTTTTCAGAATTCAAATCTTCATCAATCAATTCCCTGATTGGACGGTCAGATTCCCTTTTCATTAGTTTAGTTCCAAGATATTTTGTTAATAAATGTGAGCGGTGTTGGTACTTGGTCAAATATAAAAGTTCATGAGGTCTATTTCAAGGAATTAAAAAGAGAACATGTTTGGTTTCCTTTCTCTTTTCCATTGCCTTTGGTGCCATATATATATATAAATCACCTACTCAATTAATTCTAAGTGGCATTTTATTTTTTTATTGGGAATATGAATTAATTTATTTGCAGTTATTTTTCAAAGTTGGTACTGCATTTGGAGAAGCGCTGGCAGTTTTAGTCTTTCCAGGATTCAAATCGTCATCAATTAATTCTCTGATCGGACGGTCAGATTCACTTTCAATGAGTTCCAAGAAATTTTGTTAATAAATGTCATCAGTGTTGGACTGTTTGCTTTCTATTGTTATTAAATTTGTATTAAATGTTTGTCGCTAATCCAGATAAATTGATCACTTCATTCGAGTAATGCTTATATTTATATATATATATATTTTTTTAATAAATGTTGTAATTAAGAAAATGTCACTCACTTGTGCAATTTTTTTCATCCTTTTAAACGGTGGGAGAAACTAACTAGAAACACTTAAAGAGTAAATCCCGTTGAAACACTAGAAACCTCTCTGCTTTAGAGAATTAACCCTCCCACTCTCTCTCTATCTATCTATCTATCTATCTATCTATCTATCTAATATCCATCCATGTCACTATCCACAGAATATCCCGTTGAAGTCCTAGAAGCCACCAGTTGTATAAGACGAATTGAAAAAGTGATGAGATCGCATACGTTCAGCATTGTGGGGTACTCTTTAGATAAGGATATCGGCAAAGGGCGGTTCATTGAATCCACCATTTTTCATGTCGGTGGGCATGATTGGAGTATCAAGTACTACCCAAATGGTTCCACTGAGGCAAAAGATGATGACATATCACTATTTCTTATCCTTAAAAGCAAATCAGAAGGTGTAAAGGCACAATTTAGTTTTACTATTCTAGACCAAAGTGGACGTGCAATAGCCTTCAGCATAACATCACAAATTACAAATTTCACAGCCGATTCAAAGTGGGGCTATGCTTCGTTTGCTAAAAGGTCAGAGTTGGAGTCAAAAATCAAGGATGATTGTTTCATAATTAAATGTGTTGTTACTGTTTTTAAAGTTTTTCCTGTGGAGCCAACTGCACAAATTGTTGTCCCCCCTGGTAACATCCAGCAGCAACTAGGCCATCTTTTGGATAATGGAAATGGAGCAGATGTTACATTTCAAGTGGATGGGCAAATTCTTAGTGCTCATAAGTGCATTCTCGCTACGTGATCTCCAGTCTTTTTGGCACAATTTTTTGGTCCGATGAAGGAAAAATCAGACACAACAATTAAAATTGAAGAAATAGAAGCTCCAGTGTTCAAAGCAATGCTTCATTTCATATATAATGATTCCTTTCCCGGATTAGAAGAGACAGAAGGAAGTGATGAGAAACAAGAGACTAAATCAATGGCTCAGCAACTATTGGTTGCAGCTGATAGATACGGTTTGGAGAGATTAAAGGTAATATGCGAGAAGATGATGTGCGGTAGTATTAATACAATGTCGTGCAGTAGTGTTAACACAGGTGAGGTGGTGACCTTGTTGTCTTTAGCTGAGAGACACAGTTGCAATCATCTCAAAGCAGTATGTTTGAAATTTTTAGCCTCTCCAGGAATCCTTCAAGGGGTAGCCGCAACTGAGCAGTTTCAATATTTAGTTAAGAATGATCCGTTAATTTTGAGAGAGATACTTGAGAAACAAAGCTAAAACTACGTAGTTAGTTAGCTTCCTGGCCTTAAGTAGTTTTATTTTTGTTAAATGTATTGAATTCCTGAAAGTAATTTAATGTTTTTGCATAACTTGTTTTTATCAGAACCGACTCCATCAAAAGATGGCTTGGTCATGTTATATGGATTGCATGGCCTCAGTTTTAGTCATTTTGTTTGAATATTCCTTTTTTACCCTGCAAAAAAAAAGATATTAAGTGAGTTGTCCTTCAATGAACTTTAGTATGCATTTATTATGTTAATTTTCCAATATGCATGTTAAAAATTGTATTATCTTTTTATTATTTTTTTTTTTGCAATTTACATTTCTCCATTTGTAATGCACTCATCTTTTTTTCCAATTTTGGCCAAGGATTTGGGAGAATATCTTTGTTGTTGTAACTCTTATAATCGTTTCACTTGATTTCTAGTACTATAATCTAGAATTGTTCAATGAAAAGAAGTACATGAAAACATAAATTTTAGAGTAATTGTAAAATTCTATACCACAATAATTTAATAATGAATACATAAAGATAACATTAACCTATATCACTTATGCCACATAACAAATCATACAGTAATTTTTGAGAAATTAATTCCTCTTTTGTTCATCACTCAAGGATAGATATTGTGCTGCAAAGGAACACCAAAAACTCAAATAACTCTATAAAGCATGGTTTTGAAACTCGGAATAGGAATCGGAATCGGGTTCTTCACCGTGGAATCGGAATCGGATGAATCGGCCGAGTTGACTCAGAAACTCGGATTTTTTTAGGCATTGTCTATTAAAAAAATCTTGCTGTAGGCGTTAGTCAAATCTAATCAAATAAAATAATCTTGCTGTAGGTGTTGTCTATTAATGAAAAGGGTCCTACGGAGTTACAGGTAAAAATAGTAAAAGGAAAAGGAAATATTTAAAGATAATTGAAAAAATTGAAAAAAAAAAATTATTGAAAAATTGTTGACTCGCCTAGACTCAGTCAGACTCGGGTTGACTCAGCTTGAAAATAGAGTTGACTCGGCCAAGTCAAACACTGTTCATCTGAGTTTTGCTCAAAAAATTACATGGATGCGAGACTCAGGTGAAACTCGGACCGAACACGGCCGATACCGAGTTGACTCGGCCGAGTTTCCAAACCATGATATAACGAACCCTGGGGAAATAGGTATTTCACAATATTATTTAATTATCTATTTGATAATTAAATGATATTATTCTTATTAATTAATTGTCTTCTTTGGGGCCTTTTGCTTTGTTTAGGGTTTATTAACTGAAAATTTAAGCGTAATTATAATTCTTATATTTCTTGCTTTCCAGTGCTGTGCATGAGGGACGGACGCAGAATTTCTATCGAGGGAGGCAGAAATCGGGTTCAAATAGATCGACTTGGTTACTTTGAAATCAAAGAGAGCCAGAGAGGAGAGGCGATTTATTTTTCCTGCAAACCATAATTTTTCAACAAAACGAAAAATCAAATAGTAAGGAGAAAAAAACTTTCAGAGATAAAGGTAACAAAACTTCCTTTTAATCTCAATTAAACTCTGTTCTCCGCCTAAGACCTAAAAAAATACCACAATATCTGGAATAACAAACAAAACATGGAAAAACCTTGATCTGGTAGGCACTTAAAATTTGAGATGAATTGGAGCCAACAAATTTCACATTTGTTGTGCGCTAAGAGAGAGCGACCAATTGGTTTCTGTGTTAAGACTCAATTTGGTTTTGGGCTAAGAGTCAACGAATTCCATCTTCGGCCCGTTATTTTTCTTTTAAACAATGCTGAAGGCCTGAAAGTGGTTTTGGGCTTGGCCCATTAAATATTTTTTTAAACATGGGCTTACTAGGTTTAGGAACTTGTACTCCTCTCTCTCTCTCTCACCTGAATTCGCAGCCTCCTTTTCTTTCTGTCTCTCTCTCAGCCACAAGTCGAGATCGCTACCCGAACCCGACAGCCTCTCTCACATCTCCGACACAGTAAGCTTTTTTATGAACATTTTTCTCACTATAGAGTAGTTGATATATTTCTTTCTTCATAATTCATGTATGCGTATATAACTGGTGTTGTCACAGTTTAATTAGGCTAGGTCTCGTTAATTGCTAGGTTTAGATTGATTCTAAGCAAAGCCATTTTGTTGTTGAGCTGTTTATATTGATCCATGTTTTAATTGTTTGAATTTCAGAAGCTTTTTCAGCAAGAAAGGAAGCTTTTTTGCATGCTGTAATTATGAGAATGTCACTCACTTGTATCAGTTTCTTTCATGTTGCTGGGTGCCATTTTTTTCCATCCTTTTAAATGGGTGAGAGAAATTAAGCACAAAATCCCATTGAAACACTAGAAACCTCTCCGCTTTAGAGAATTAAACCCCCTCTCTCTCTCTCTCTCGCTCTCTATCTATCTAATATCCATCCATGTCACTATCCACACAATATCCCGTTGAAGTCCTAGAAACCACCGGTTGTATAAGACGAATTGAAAGGGTGATGAGATCGCATACGTTAAGCATTGTGGGGTACTCTTTAGATAAGAATATGGGGAAAGGGGGGTTTATTGAATCGACCATTTTTCATGTTGATGGGCATGATTGGAGTTTCAAGTACTTCCCAAATGGTTCCCCTGGGGTAGGAGCTGATGACATATCACTATATCTTTACCTTAAAAGCAAATCAGAAGTTGTGAAGGCACAATTTAGTTTTACTATTCTAGACCAAAATGAATGTGTTTTACCCTTCAGCAAAACATCAGAAATTAGAAGTTTCAGATCAGCCGATTCATATTCGGGCTATCATTCATTTGCTAAAAGGTCAGAGTTGAAGTCAAATATCAAGGATGATTGTTTCATAATTAAATGTGTCGTTACTGTTTTTAAAGCTTTTCCCGTGGAGCCAACTGCACAAATTGTTGTCCCCCCTGGTAACATCCAGCAGCAACTAGGCCATCTTTTGGATGATGGAAATGGAGCAGATGTTACATTTGAAGTGGATGGGCAAATTCTTAGTGCTCATAAGTGCATTCTCGCTATGAGATCTCCAGTCTTTTTGGCACAATTTTTTGGTCCGATGAAGGAAAAATCAGACACAACAATTAAAATTGAAGAAATAGAAGCTCCAGTGTTCAAAGCAATGCTTCATTTCATATATAATGATTCCTTTCCCGGATTAGAAGAGACAGAAGGAAGTGATGAGAAACAAGAGACTAAATCAATGGCTCAGCAACTATTGGTTGCAGCTGATAGATACGGTTTGGAGAGATTAAAGGTAATATGCGAGAAGATGATGTGCGGTAGTATTAATACAATGTCGTGCAGTAGTGTTAACACAGGTGAGGTGGTGACATTGTTATCTTTAGCTGAGAGACACAGTTGCAATTATCTCAAAGCAGTATGCTCGAAATTTTTAGCCTCTCCAGGAATCCTTCAAGGGGTAGCCGCAACTAAGCAATTTCAATATTTAGTTAAGAATGATCCGTTAATTTTGAAAGAAATACTTGAGAAACAAAGCTAAAACTACGTAGTTAGTTAGCTTCCTGGCCTTAAGTAGTTTTATTTTTATTTTTGTTAAATGTATCTGAATTCCTGAATTCTGGTATAGTTGGAAGATTTGGTATGTATTGAAGTAATTGAATGTTTTTGCATGACTTGTTTTTATCAGAACCGACTCCATCAAAAGGTGGCTTGGTCATGTTATATGGATTGTACATTTGCATGGCCTCAGTTTTAGTCATTTTGTTTGAATATTCTTTTTTTACCCTGCAAAAAAAAATATTAAGTGAGTTGTCCTTCAATGAACTTAAGTATATATGCATTTATTATGTTAATTTTCGAAATATGCATGTTAAAAGTTGTATTATCTTTTTATTATTATTTTTTTGCAATTTACATTTCTCCATTTGTAATGCACTCATCTTTTTTTTTTGCACTCATCTTTTTTTTACATTTCTCCATTTGTAATGTCCTTCAATGACCTTAAGAGAATGGATCGACTTTCAACATTTGTAAGTTACAACATCTTACAACAATTCGGTTTTGTGATTTTTAAAGTCCAAACAGTCGATTCAAACCGTTTAACATAATATCTATATTAAAATGTGTTTGGAGATCAAATTTTATATTTTTTTTTAATTTTTTACTATTTATTAAGTATTTTGCAAAACTGTTGTTTTCAGTGGTTCAGAATTGTCTAAAAACAACAGTTTTGTAAAATATATAATAAACAATAAAAAATTTGGAAAAATGTAAAATTTGATCTCCAAGCACATTTTAATGTAGAGATCATGTTGAACGGTTTGGATCGACTGTTTGGACTTTGAAAATCACAAAACCGAATTGTTGCAAGATGTTGTAACTTACAAATGTTGTAAGTGGATTTCTCCTCATGTAACAATTTAGCTAGTTGTTTTCAACATTATATATGCTTAGAAGGTTGGTAAAACAAAGGCGAATATTTGTTGGTCAATTTGCTCTAATTCAATTTTATAACCTGAATTATAATTGTTTCAGCATATAATATTATTACAAGATACAAGTTTTCTACTAAAATGTAAATTTCATATGTAATTTGTGCTATTTTCAATAAAAGCACTAAAATTTGTCCCTCTCATTAATGAAACAATTTGTCTAATTCAATTTGGTCCCTCTCTTAAAATTTGCTCTGATTCAATTTGTCCCGACTCGACCCGACTTGTATCGATCAGAGAAGCAATGACACATACTCTTCCCATTATTCTGTCGGATTGGGTCGAGTCAAGTCAATTATTGACATGTTTATGTGGGGCCAATTAAAGGGAATTGGTTCACACTTGAAGCTTTGGCACAGTGAATCGAGTAGAACTAGGTGTTTTTAAGTTTATCAAGTTTTTTTTTTAACTCAACTCTTAAATTTATCGGATTAGCTTTAAACGACGAAATTGAATCGTTGAAATCCATTTACCTTACGAGTGATGCGTCTACATACAATTTTTTCTGAATTTTAAATAAATTTTGTATAGAGTCCAGTAGTCAAAATTATAAGGTTTATAAATTAATTTAATGTATTCATTTTTTTGAACATTTTTTTACCACTTGACTCTATATGAAATTAATTTCAAAATTTAAAATTAGACTTTCAAAGAAACTGATTAATTTACAAAGCAATTGGTACTCTATTGGATATTAATTTATAGCCGAAATTTAACCTGGTTAGAAGAATCAAGTGTAAAATGTGTGGAATATACATGCATTGTATGGATTGATTGATAGGTACAGCAAATATATTATAATATAGTTTAGAAATATTTGGCAACATTTCAATAAATGAGTTAGTACGGTTTGATGTAATGGTCAAGGAAGTGCTTTCATAATTGCACCAAAATTAAGGGCGTGCTTTAAAAATTCCACCAAAAATGAAGGGTTTGGTTTCTTATTTTCACCAAAATGAAGGGTGTGCTTTCATAATTCCACATGGACCAGGTGTAGGACAAAGAAGAGACGCTCCTCTTCCCCTTCCGAGTTTTCGACAAAGAAAGAGATGCTCCTCTCTCGTACAGCCGAAACCCTAACAAAGGAGAAATTGTAAGCTGGACCTGGTCTTTGTAGAGGTGTTACACCTGTTCTACGATTTCGCCTAATAATGCATGGAGGAATCTACAGCTGCTGAAAACGGTGCTTCTGACCACCCAATGGACAACTCCAGTTCGCTCTCTCTCTCTCTCTCTCTCTCTCTCTCTCTCTGAGTGTGTGAAGTGTAGGTGTTAAAAGAATTGAAGTGTTAAAGTGATCAGATTTTATTCCTAAATTAAAATTTGGGCTAATTTTTGTCAAAATCTGATACTTTATGCGATTGGAAGAAGAATTAATAACATACTTAAGTAACTATGTGAAATATTTTTTTAGGACTGAAATGTTGCAATTTATTGGTTTATCAGTTTATTTGAGAAAAGATGCAAAACCCATTTTCATATTCAAAATATTTACACTTTAACCCTTTTAATTAAGCAATTAATTGGGAATTATTTTTGTTACAGAACCATGTCTAGTAGATCAAATGTGATACTTCACTTGACCTGACATGATATGTATTAACCTATTAGAATCCCTTATAAATGCCTTCACCTGACAATCGGATAATGGTTTTTCAAAAATAAAAAAAATTGCGTACACTTTGTTTGGCATATATTAAGCTTGCCTATGAAATTTGAAGCAAATTAGTACTATTTGATTATTTATCATAGTTTAATATACACTGTTACAAATTTAATTTTTCAGTAAAACATGGATCCAATCTCATGATCTTTTATATACATGATATATATATATATATATATATATATATATAGAGTAAGGCTACCGTGCTTTGCAAAGCAAACAGCCCATTTTGCTTCGGATTGCTAGCTGTTGGATCTGCTTCAATAGTCGTGCAGATCATCAGATGAACTTTGCAAATTTTTCGGAACTGGACAGCTCCAGTTCGGAGCAAAATCGAATTTCAGAGGGTTTAGCGAAGCAGCTCTCTTCTCCAGCGCCTCCCCAGCGACAACCCTAAGCCAGGGGCTCGGCGCCTCTCCTCTCCAGCGATTCCTCTCCAGCGAACTTGCTCTCCTCTCTCTCGCGAAAAATACACCGAGCCCCTGCGGTGATCTCATTCCCGACGCCTCTCCAGCGACGCTCTCCAGTGACGTCTCTCTCGGGTAAATATTCAAACTGGAGCTTTTCTGATTTTTTCTTGCTAGGCTGTCTGGTTCTCAAAATCTGGTACCGGCCTTGCTGGTTTGCACTGGTACCGGCCTTGCAATGGTTCTTCCACTGGTAGCAGTAAGAACTTTCTCTAAAGAAATTGAAAATGTTTCATTTGTGCCCATTGAAAACCTCGAAGCACCATGAGCCCCCTGGCAAATGTTTCACTGGTACCACTTTTGCCCATAGGCTGGCAATGATGTATTCCTTGCCTAATACATAATTGTTTATTAATTCATCATGGAGTGCTTTACTTATAAGAAGATAGTCAGTATCGGTATAGTGACAATCATTTAGAAAAGGGTGCGCATATAGATCATGGCACTTGCTGGTTTGGCTGCTGCTATTTGTACAGTACAGCAGCTATCCTCCGAGGCTTCCCGATACTTTATTATTGATTGGCTATATAGGAGCAAATATAGTGTGAGTCATTCAACGAATCACCGAATATAAAGTTTCCGGAGTTTAGTTTAATATTATATCGAATCGTTCCTTATCGCAGATTTCAGAAAAAGCAATTGTATTAGACTCACTCATGAACTTAGGTTTAAACCCACCAGAAAAGAAATTGTCAAATTCGTGCTAGTGAATTCATTATGTTTGCTTCTAACGTCCTTTTCAATTCATAAGTAATTTTTGATTTATTAGTAGTGGTAGAAGAGAAATGTACCTAAAAATGCCAATTAGTATGGATGCATCATCTAGTGCTTATCAAATAATGAGTTACTTCCTCTTCAATACAGAACTAGCTGAACAAACAAATTTGTTAGTGAGTCAAGAATCACCTTCCAAGATAAAGGAATGTGAATTACGGGCCGCAATGAATGAAGACAGCAAGCACGAATGTGCAGGAATGTGAATTACGGGCCGCAATGAATGAAGACTACTATACTATGTGTATTGATGTGTCTTCTTTGTGTGTTAATTTGTTTGTTAATTGTGGTTGTTAATTAGTGTTGCCTAAATTGGATGTTAATTTGTTAATTGTGGTTGTTAATTAGGGTTTAGGAATTAGTGGTTTGGTAATTGTGGTTGTTATTTTGTTTGTGTGTATGATGAATTGATGATTTGAAATGTTCAATCTTCTCTATTATATGTGAGGCTCAAACAGTTGTTCATGGAAATTCAAGAGTAAAGTGATTCTGTCATTTCCATCTTTAAAAGGCATTTTGGTATAACCTGCTACATATTGAAAATTTTAATTCATTGTATAACCTGCTACATTATTCTGGCATAACACCAGGCTCCAATTCTTTGATTAGAAAAAAAGAAAGAATATGAATAAAAAGATAAAACATGCTATAACTTATAAGACAAATCAGCAGTAAAACATGCTTCCAAACCAATAAGAGAAACCTGGAACATGAATATTATTCCCTTAGTCAAATATTAACTATCAGTAGTACTGTAGTAGGCAATAGTTGGTAACATATAATCACCTACAATATATCCTCAAATATTAAAGTTCCACAAGGAGGGGATCTTTGATATATCTCACTTAGTTCTCTGCTGATGATGCCTTCTGAAAATTTGAGACCCGTGACATATCTGATTGCAAGCATAAAATAGGCAGGAACTAAAAAAATCCAGCAATCACTAAAGCATAAAAGCTTATAAAAAATTCAGCTAGCACTAAAAAATTCAGCAAGCATAAAATAGGCAGGAACTAAAAAATCCAGCAATTACTACAAATCCAGCAATCACTAAAATACAGCAAGCACTATAAATCAAAACATTTTATAAGTAGTCTTCATCAGATTCGCAAATTTCATCCAACTTTTGAACACCACTCTCAGCATCATCAACCGCCTTTCGTTTGCCATTTCCATTGTTTTTCAGCTACCACAATAAACAATTCATGAATTAAAGTTTAGCAGAAAAAAATATAAGCAAAAAAATGTAAATAGAAAATAGATGAAAAAAATATTGTACCAATGGGCAAGTTCTTGAGTTATGGCCCTCTTTTTCACCGCAAATGCTACAAGTTCTGCGCTTCTTCAAAGAAGCGGGCACCATTCGTGCTGGAACCTTCTTTCTACCTTTACATTGCGACTCTTGTAATGGAGGTTATACCAAAATCTTTACAAGTAAATTTATTCTTTGTATACCATAAATCTTCTTTTGACATGCTTGTTGATAAAAAAAAAAAAACCAGAAGCATCTCTTTACTGGTAAAAACCAGAAGCATTTCTTTGTATACCATAATCTTCTTTGTATACCCATTACAAGCATCTATGTACTGTGTAAGGCAGAAGCATCCAATAGAACTAAAATACAATTAGTGAGATAAGAAAACACTCCATAATTCAACAGAAAAACAATTACTATTAAAGGAAATATTGAACAGCACAAAATATAAATGAACACAAAGTGGGGTCAAATTAGATGCCAAAAATCAAACAAATCACAGCTGAATCAGAGAAACAACTTTTTTATTTTGTGTTAATCTGGGATTATGAAGGCCTTTTACCAGTAAAATTTTGTTCTTTGGTAGGGGTATATGTGAAAAAAAAACCCAACTATGAAATGTAAGGGAAGATACTAACGAAACACCTCCATTGATTTTCTACAAAAAAAAAATTAAAAAGGTGCTATCAGCGAAACATCCCAAAAGTTTGTATCGGCCTTCTATGAATCAGAAAAACTATTATTAAGAAGTTGAATATCAGCGAAACCAGCAAGGCCGGTACCAGTGCAAGAACCAGACAGCCTAGCAAGAAAAAATCAGAAAAGCTCCAGTTTGAATATTTACCCGAGAGAGACGTCACTGGAGAGCGTCGCTGGAGAGGCGTCGGGAATGAGATCACCGCAGGGGCTCGGTGTATTTTTCGCGAGAGAGAGGAGAGCAAGTTCGCTGGAGAGGAGAGGCGCCGAGCCCCTGGCTTAGGGTTGTCGCTGGGAGAGGCGCTGGAGAAGAGAGCTGCTTCGCTAAACCCTCTGAAATTCGATTTTGCTCCGAACTGGAGCTGTCCAGTTCCGAAAAATTTGCAAAGTTCATCTGATGATCTACACGGCTATTGAAGCAGATCCAACAGCCAGCAATCCGAAGCAAAATGGGCTGTTTGCTTTGCAAAGCACGGTAGCCTTACTCATATATATATATATATATATATATATATATATATATATATATATATATATATATGAAAGTTGTTCATTATATGAATTATAAAAGTCGTACAAGTATTCGAAAAGATGATAAATTAGCATACATGATAGAATATTTAGTATACTTCTTAAATTTCTTCTTTTCAGTTTATACTGTAGAAAAGCTGAGAGAAATGCTGGATAATGCAAGCACGGATTTTGATGCATTAGTTTCACTGATCAGAGAAGTCGAGCATTCTTCGCCGGTAGTACCAGATTAAATTTATTGATTTATCTTGATCCAACTTTTTACTTTTGTAATGGCTAAATATGCTATTAGGTCCAAAACTTTTATAACATTATTTAGTATTAGTAAACCTCCTTGAACAATCCAAGTAACTTCACTTTAGTACTTAATTACTTAATAAAAAATCAGAAAAACAGAAAACAATATCAGCACAAAAATAGCATAAACCTAAATTTATGAAATTTTGGTTTCATGTGCAGAATGACATTGGTTCCATAGACCTAATTTATGATAAATTTCTATTGGAATTCCCCTTATGCTATGCATTTTGGGTCAAGTATGGAGCACATAAGTTGCGCCTATGTGGGCCCAATGAGGTGATACAAGTGTATGAAAGAGCGCTACAAGCATTGACCTTCTCTGTGGATCTATGGTGTAATTATTGCACATTTGGTGCTCTCACATTTGAAGATCCATCTGATGTCAGAAGGTAAAGGGCCAAAACACAACAGTGTTTAATTTTATTGAAGGTCATTGATTGACGATTGTTGGGGGAGTTAACTATTTCCCCTAAAAAACTTCGAAATTAACTATTTCCCCCCTCTAAAGTTCATAATATCATATTTACCCTAAATTTCAAAAACTCCCAAATTAACCCATTTTATTGCATTTTCAATTAAAATGCATTTTAAATTTATAAAATACCGATTTTATCCTTTATTTAAAAAAATAAAAAATATGTCGCATCTTTAAGAAAAATGTGTCTTCTAATTGGTCGGTTTCCAAGAGCAAATGGTTAATTTATGTACTTTTGATGCATACACAAGTATATGCCTAAATGTCACCGTAATTTCGTAGTTTTTGAGGGGTATGCATGAAATTTCCCCTTGATTATTGTGTTATTATTTGATTTATTACTTTTGTTGGGATAATTTCAGATTATTTGAGGAGTGAGGCTATGGTGCTATGCATAGCACGGATGAGGTCCGTGCTACGGCCAAAAATTTGACTTTTTAAAATCCTAATGGTCGATCCAACCGTTCAATGTGATAACCATATGAATATGTACTTGCAAACTAAATTTTATATTTTTTTGAATTTTTTTACTATTTTTTTAGATAGGTAGAATTTTGATGGTCCAGAATTTTCAGAAAACACTGATTTTTCTACCTATCTAAAAAAATAGTAAAAAAATTCGAAAAAATATAAAATTTAGTTTGCAAGTACATATTCATATGATTATCACATTGAACGGTTGGATCGACCATTAGGATTTTAAAAAATCAAATTTTTGACCGTAGCACGGACTCCATCCGTGCTATGCATAGCACCATAGGCTCACTCTTATTTGAGAGGGCCTTGTCTTTTGTTGGAAAGGATTATTTGTGCGACAAGATATGGGATAAATACATAAGAGTTTGAGAATTCTCATAAACAGTGGCATCGGCTTGCTAAGATTTACATTCTCATCCTCAAATTCCCCACTAAGAAGTTACATGCATATTATATATGAGAGGTACACATCATTCTATGTATATATATTTCTTATTTTGTTGGATAATTTGGAGTATTTACAGTTCATATTATGTTAACTGCCTTTCCTAAAAAATCAAATTACATGAAACTTGATGCAAAACCAATCTATAAGATCAAAGATAAAATTTTACAATAGTCCATAATTATTTAAAATCGTGATCGTGATAATATATTATGCAATAATCTGTTTCCCCGAAATATTTGAAGAACAAATGAGAATAATAATTAGCTACTCTTCTTCATTAACCTACATAATGTTTTGTTGCTCTATTTCTTGCATCATTTGTACCACTATGTTTGCTGTTTCATATTCTGAGCTGATCTCGTGTGAAATATTAGGTCAGTGCATCAGTGAACTGCATTATTGGTGCCCCTTTTTATGTTTCTTTTTCTTTTTCATCTTTTTGCCTTTTCCTTTTCCATCTTTTTCTTTTTCATCTTTCTTGCATCATTCCTTTTCCATCTTTTTGCCTTTTCCTTTTCCTTCACCAATGCACACTCCCATATTCAGTTACTTTTAACTTGATAAAAAAATTGTAACATGTGTTTAAAAGGTGAGAAATGATCAATGATATGTGTTGTTCAGCAAACAACTACAACATATAAAAATACTCCATGTAACCTAATTGGTTCTGGAAATAAGTATTGGAAGTGAAATCAGTAAGTTGACTAAAGAATCAGTATCAGGTGATTTGATAGGAATTTGTCGAATCGGATTTGAAACAAGAATTTTTCAGAAAAAAAACTTGTTTTGTACTCGAAATATAGGAAAAAGTTTGTAAAAAAAAAATTATCGAAAAATTATATTAGGACAAAAGATTACACTCAAATAAACCGTTACGTAGTATAATATAATACAAAATATTCGCTTACTATAATATAATACAAATATTCAATTCTAAATATGTAGACTATTGGATTTTTACGTAGAATAGAAAATCAAAGGAAAAAGAAGGTTACCAACTCAAAATTCATAGAATTACTGATGCTATGCATTGCAGAGATATGCGCCGATTTTTTTATTAATAAAAAAATAAATAAAAAAATATCAACAATAGTGAATAATTTTGACGAAATTTGAAATCTAAGAAAACCGTAATCGGACATGACAAACCATAATATCTAGATAATTCAAATTAATTAATTCCTAATTAACGAAAATAGGAAAAAAAAAAAACCAGAACGTTACCAACAATAACATCCAGCTTTGAATTTTGATTAATGAAATGGGTCAGTGATCGATGGAGCGCTAAATTAAGAGGTCAATCTCTGGTTATTGTTGGTAACGTTCTATTTTTTTCATTAATTAGAGTTAATTGATTTGAATTATCTGGAAGTTATAGTTTATAACGTCTACTGGGCGTTATAAACGATTACGGTTTTCTTAGATTTCGAATTTTGTCAGAATTATTCATTATTGTCGATAATTTCTTATTTATTTTCCTATTAATAAAAAATTCTGAGATATGCACCTCTCATAGAGTATCAGCACATACAAACTTTAATTGATGGAATTAAATTCTAAATTCCATTTTTACACAAAAAATATGTTACAAATATGATAAAAAAAAAAACACGTAATATAATTTTTTGTAGCAAAAAAAATTTTTTACTTAAGATTAAAGAATAATAAATATTTCTTTTTGTAATATATAAAAATTAGTCACTTTCTTATATAAAAGATTCATTTTTTTGGGTGCATTAGCAATTCACAGAGTATTTGATTTTAAAGTTTGAAAAGGATAAATTAATTAATAGGCCACTTTCTCCGTAGCATCTTCAGTCTTGCCTTTTTCTCTTTCATGTTCCCACTCAGTGACTTGCTTTCTCTTGATATATGACGGCCTGATATTTTCATATATGAAGAGAAAATATCAGGCCTATTAATTAGAAAATATGAAAATATCTTGTTTTTTTGTGATGCTTCCTTTTTATGAGGGAGAGAGCTCGTCTCTGATTGGTGGATAGAGTGGAAAAATTGTGTTATGCCGTGCCGTATTGTTATCAAGTCAATTTTTCACGTGCGGTGCTGTGATCAAAATATCTAGGGGTGGTCACAGTACGCGAATGGTCATGCCACATATATTATGACTTGCTGAACAAGTTTGGTGTCTTTTCATCTATCCTACTCTGTTGTAAGCTACTACTTATCTTCAGTCTTACCATTTTTCTCTTCCATGTTCCCACTCAGTGACTTGCTTTCTCTTGATATATGACGGCCTATATCATCATATGAAAATATCAGGCCTATTGATTCTCAAAAAAAAAGAAAATATCAGGCCTATTAATTATGAAAGGTACTCATTTTTTCTATTATTTAGATAAGTGGGATTTTTGTGATGCTTCCTTTTTATCAGGGAGAGACCTCGTCTCTGATCGGTGGATGGAATGCAAAAATTGTGCCGTGCCGTGCCGTATTGTGATCAAGTCAATTTTTTATTTGTCGTGCTGTGATCAAAATGTCGAGTGGTGATCATTGTATGCAAATGGTCATGCCACGTAAATTATGCCGTGAATAAGTTGTGTCGTGACTAAACGTGTTGTGTCCAAATGTGTCGTGACCAAACATGCTATAACCGGTCAAGTATGATCACATTTGACTATTTTTTTTGGTAATTTAAATTTGTTTATTGAAAAAATTCATAAAAATTTCAAAAGAAAAAAAATGGAACGACTCTTTGAAATATTAAAATGAAGAACTAATGTTAGAAAAAAAAAAAAAATGCCGTGCCGTGAACGACCAAGGTGATTTCAATGACGTGTTTGGCAACAACTCTTTTTTGGTCACGATTATTTTTTGCCAACAATTGGTCACGGTATGCAAATGGTCACGGCACAGAACACGCGAGTCATGGTATGTACCTGACACACATATCGTGGCATTCCATGCCGTAACCATGCCGTTCTGTGATAGAGCCAGCTCGAGCGTGCTATTTTCTCTGCTCTATCGGTGAATTATCTGTGTTTATCATGCTCTATCGTGCCATTCCATATATGCCAGATCTGTCATCTGTCTGGGGTTTTGTATTCAGAGCCGGATCTGGTATGATAAATTAGGTGAACCCACCAATGAACTTCCATTATTGTTTTTTTATTTAATAGAATTATATATAATCTCAACTTTATGCCTAGTCAGCTATTAGCATATATGCAAACTTATCATTTCATCTATCCCATACTTGCTGAACAAGTTTGATATCTAGCTTATTTAAAGGCTGAAACTTGTACAAAATCAAAGCATTTTATCCAAGAAATATAATCCAATAGATGTTCAAACTTCAACGAACTTGTACTCCTCTCTCTCACCTGAATTCACAGCCACCCTTTCTTTCTGTCTCTCTCTCATCCACAAGTCCAGATCGCTACCCGACAGCCTCTCTCACATCTCCGACACAGTAAGCTTTTTTATGAACATTTTTCTCACTATAGAGTAATTGATTTATTTCTTTCTTCATAATTCATGTATGCGGATATAGCTGGTGTTGTCATGGTTTAGGTCTTGTTAATTGCTAGGTTTAGATTGATTCTAAACAAAAGCCATTTTGTTGCTGAGCTGTTTATATTGATCCATGTTTTAATTGTTTGAATTTCAGAAGCTTTTTCAGCAAGAAAGGAAGCTTTTTTGCATGTTGTAATTAAGAGAATGTCACTCACTTGTATCAGCTTTGGTCATGTTGCTGGCTGCCATTTTTTTCCATCCTTTTAAAGGGGTGAGAGAAATTAAGCACAAAATCCCGTTGAAACACTAGAAACCTCTCCGCTTTAGAGAATTAACACCCCCCCCCCGCTCTCTCTCTCTCTCTCTCTATCTATCTAATATCAATCCATGTCACTATCCACAGAATATCCCGTTGAAGTCCTAGAAACCATCCATTGTATAAGACGAATTGAAAAAGTGATGAGATCGCAAACGTTAAGCATTGTGGGGTACTCTTTAGATAAGGATATCGGCAAAGAAGAGTTTATTGAATCGACCATTTTTCATGTTGATGGGCATGATTGGAGTTTCAAGTACTTCCCAAATGGTTACCTTGGGGCAGGAGCTGATGACATATCACTATCTCTTATCCTTAAAAGCAAATCAGATGTTACAAAGGCACAATTTAGTTTTACTATTCTAGACCAAAATGAATGTGTTTTACCCTTCAGCGTAACATCAGAAATTAGAAGTTTCAGTTCAGCCAATTCAAATTGGGGCTATGCTTTTAAAAGGTCAGAGTTGGAGTCAAAAATCAAGGATGATTGTTTCATAATTAAATGTGTCGTTACTGTTTTTAAAGCTTTTCCTGTCGAGCCAACTGCACAAATTGTTGTTCCCCCGGGTAACATCCAGCAGCAACTAGGCCATCTTTTGGATAATGGAAATGGAGCAGATGTTACATTTGAAGTGGATGGGCAAATTCTTAGTGCTCACAAGTGCATTCTCGCTACGAGATCTCCAGTCTTTTTGGCACAATTTTTTGGTCCGATGAAGGAAAAATCAGACACAACAATTAAAATTGAAGAAATAGAAGCTCCAGTGTTCAAAGCAATGCTTCATTTCATATATAATGATTCCTTTCCCAGATTAGAAGAGACAGAAGGAAGTGATGAGAAACAAGAGACTAAATCAATGGCTCAGCAACTATTGGTTGCAGCTGATAGATACGGTTTGGAGAGATTAAAGGTAATATGCGAGAAGATGATGTGCGGTAGTATTAACACAATGTCGTGCAGTAGTGTTAACACAGGTGAGGTGGTGACCTTGTTGTCTTTAGCTGAGAGACACAGTTGCAATCATCTCAAAGCAGTATGCTTGAAATTTTTAGCCTCTCCAGGAATCCTTCAAGGGGTAGCCGCAACTGAGCAGTTTCAATATTTAGTTAAGAATGATCCGTTAATTTTGAAAGAAATACTTGAGAAACAAAGCTAAAACTATGTAGTTAGTTAGCTTCCTGGCATCAAGTAGTTTTATTTTTATTTTTGTTAAATGTATCTGAATTCCTGAATTCTGGTATAGTTGGAAGAGTTGGTATGTATTGAAGTAATAGTATGTTTTTGCATGACTTGTTTTTATCAGAACCGACTGTATCAAATGGTGGCTTGGTCATGTTTTAGTCATTTTGTTTGAATATTCTTTTTTTACCCTGCAAAAAAAAAATATTAAGTGAGTTGTCCTTCAAAGAACTTTACTATGCATTTATTATGTTCATTTTCGAAATATGCATGTTAAAAATTGTATTATCTTTTCGAAGCTTTGGCAGAGTGAATCGAGTAGAAGTGTAGAACTATGTGTTTTTAAGTTTATCAATTTTTTTTTTAACTCAACTCTTAAATCTATCGGATTAGCTTTAAACGACGAATCTGAATCGTTGAAATCCATTTACCATACGAGTGATGTGTCTACATACAATTTTTTCTGAATTTTGAATAAATTTTGTATAGAGTCCAGTAGTCAAAATTATAAGGTTTATAAATTAATTTTAATGCATTCATTTTTTGAACATTTTTTTACCACTTGACTCTATACAAAATTAATTTCAAATTTTTAATTAGACTTTCAAAGAAACTGAATAATTTACAAAGCACTTGGTGCTCTATTGGATATTAATTTATAGCCGAAATTTAACCTGGTTAGCAGAATCAAGTGTAAAACGACTAGGCATGTTTAAATGTGTGGAATATTACATGCATTAACACTTGAGAGTAGGTTCGATGGGCATCGGACCTACTTTGGTTCGACGGGTTTAATCACCGTCGAGTTGATTTAAGATTCGTGCATAGCACTTTAAAATTCGTGTGTCTCTGTTTCAGTTTTTGTGTGCACAAATCTTAAATTAAATTGGACGGTCTGCTCGTTGAACCTAAAAGTAGGTCCGACGGGCATCAGACCTACTCCGTTCTCTGTATGGACTGATTGATAGGTACAGCAAATATATTATAATATAGTTTAGAAATCTTTGGCAACATTTCAATAAATGAGTTACCGACATTTTTATTAATGTCCAAAGTTAATTACAAATTAATAAATATACTCAGAATCCCTGGATATTTTGAAAAATGTCAAAACCAATCTGGCTGGTTTCCTCCTCTCCCAGAAACCGGTCAGAATCTAGCCGGTTTCTTCCATTTTTTTTTTAAGAGATACTATGAAGAGCAAGATAATGAAATCTAACACTAAAAATTTGAATTTTTTGTTTAAATTATTTGCTAGATTACTTCTTTTGATGTATAATTAGCATATTTATACTAAAATACGCTAAATTACTTGAAAGTATGCTAAATAACACTATATTACATTAAATTACTTGAAATTATGTTAAATTACGCTAACATACGGTAAATTACACTAGTTTCGCTAATTATAATGAAATATGATAAATTACGCTAAACTACGCAAAATAACGCTAAATTAGGCCGATTTTGTGCCATCTTTCATAAATCATAAAAAATAGTAAAAGAAATTTCAAAAATAGTAAAATTGGTATTCTACAAGTCCATTATATAACTAATTTACTGAGCTACTGATCACTCAAAAGAGAGCAATGTTTCTTTTAATATTTATAAACTCGTAAATGCTATCGGTTCGGACTGCAAGCGCACAATCCTATCGAGTAGTATATTCGAGGTCGATCCACAGGGAATATTGGTTCAATGCTTTGAGCGATCGAATCACAATCTTTCGAAAGGCTAGACGAAATCTGTAAATTGAGAGATGTTGTTTTGATCAATGTAAATTAGGAAGCAATTAAAAGTAATTAAAATAAAGATAGAGATGAGAATTCCTAGGGTTTCGGCACACCATTGCCACTCAATCCGCCTTGACAATATATTCCTGTTGCGTCTGATTTCCTGTTGTTGTTTAATGAAAGACACCACATAGGTCATTGCGATTTATGTTACGCAAGAATGACAGATCTTTCACCGAGATTCTACATAGGACACTGCGATTTTCCTTACGCAAATGTCTGATCTCTCAAATACCCCAAATTACTACATAGATCACTGCGAATTTCTTTACGCATGTGATAGAATTTGGTACGCGTTTTGTTGGTCTGGTTTATGGTTTCCCCGCTAAGGTTTTCTTCACATAAACCTAATAAATCTCAACGAGGCTAATTCATACAAATAGTTTCTCTTACCATTAAAGTACTGTCACTACCCTAACGGACTCAAACTAGATCATTGAAGTTAGATGAAGAGATAGTAAATCACAAAAGCATTTTGTTACAACAACAAGAAATCATAATCAACAGAAATATATATATCAAAACATCAAGAGTAACAAGGTTTACTGCCTAGCCCTAAGAAAAGGAACTTAGCCGCAGAACGGCATTGTTACAAGCACTCCTCTCTTCTCTCTTTAATCAAATCTAACCCTAATTACAAAGATGATTATTCCTTCTGCCCAGGGGCCTTATATAGGAGTGGAGGGACGTGTAGAGGTTGAGTAGGGGCTAAGAAACTGATCTGGAAACAGCTGTCGGCAGTTATTCCCCAAGAGATGCCTTCGGATACGGGCCGTATCAGGTGATACGGTCCGTATTAGGTCCTTGACGGTTAGGATTTAATGCTTCCAGCGCTATCTCCTAGTCTGTGCTAGGCCTGGTCCGTATTAGGCAATACGGACCGTAACAGAGACTTAGTCGATGAGCGTCGCTGATCCGATTGACCCGATTCTAGCTCCATTTGGTGTAAAATAGTCCCAAAACTTATTTTCTGCAATAAAACATAAAGAAGGGTGACAGTAGCCTTTTTCTCTAATAAAGTAAACATAAGTGTGAGAAAATATGCAAAACCTAAGCCAAAACCCTACGTAAATCATCGTTATTTTGACTCTGATCACGCCTCCCAACTTGAATTGTTGCTTATTCTCAAGCAACGGCATCCCAGCTGGTCAAAGATCCGGTCTAGGTTAAACCATTTAATCTCAAGAACTTGTTAAAAATTAAATTAGGGCTTAGGTTTGGTACAATTGGCATGACAATAAAAATTTAGAATTTTAAAATATTCATGACCTCTCCCTTGAACAATTTATTCACCCCATGATTGATCTCATTATGCATTCCCTAGAAGAATTATCATTGAACAATTTATTTCACAAATATCCTTAAATTTGAGAGTATTAATTTCCCCTTCGATTATAAATGGATCCCTTCCAATCCATAGGAATTCTAATGATATAAATTTTAATTTTCCTTCCCAATTGATTGGAGCAAAGTATGACAACTAAGTGTGTTGGTACTTGTGACTATTTTTGAAAAATTAAATATGTACAATAATTTAAATTTGGGAGGTTTTCTCGAGCCTATTGGTAACCAGTCTTGCGTAGGCACCTGTACTCTTTTTATCCTCCATCTTTTATTCTATTTTTTTGTTTTTCTGGATTTTTCTATTTTTTTAGATTTTTCTCATTTCTGAATTTTTTTGTATTTTTCTATTTTTCTGAAAAATAAAATATTTTTGTGTCACAGGCACCATGATTACACACAATTCTAAGTATTCATTCATACAAGAAATTATTGCATAGTTTCGCTGGGGGTCTATCTATAATAAATAGGTATTCTAAAATACTATCAAGCTTAAAAGACTTTGCAAAAGTAGATTACTCAATAAATAAAAATTCTAGGGTTTGCGGTTTTTGATCAACTCTCATGGTTAGCAATTAATTGTTCACTTTAACATCACTAATTATTTTAAAAGTTCTGAATTTTTGGTATCATGGTCAATTGTCTAAACCTTAGCCTAATTCAATTTAAAACAATTCCTATTTGATTAAACCTACATGCAAATTACCCCTAAATTATATAATCCTATCAATGCAAATGCCTATATGCACGCTAGATAAAAACCTCAATCGTTCCTCCCAACTTGTCTTGGTTAAGCCTTGAGAAGTGGTCCCGATTGAGTAAAACTGCTAGCGAAAAAATAAAAAATAAGGGTCCTACATGCCATGATCCTAGATACAATGCAATTCCTAAACTAATTTCTTACCCCTACCCCCATGCTTAAATTTTGTATTGTCATCAATGCAAGAAAATAAACAATTAAGAGAGGGATAAGAAAGATCTCACAGATTACTCGTTGCGAAGGGGTGGTGGTGGGGTGAATGGAATCGGTGGTGTGAATGGTATTCCCTTGGAAATGCAATATTCATAGAAATTCTCATGGGCTTTGTTTACCTTGTCTAAGTACTCCTCCAAGTAGCGGGTGCGTTTCTTCAAATTCTCGAGGGTGTTTTTGGCGTAACGCGCGGTTGGACCGAGCTCACGAGCTTGAGATATGGTTGTCTCTTGTTCCCATTCGGTTGGTGCGGGCATGGAATTTGCTTCGTTGGTGTTATCGTGCGGCGGGATGAGGTGGCGTACGAAAGCCATGTCATGATGGTGGATGGATGAGTGGTGTGATGCGCTATGTGTTTCCTCCATGGGCTCTTCGGTTGGTTCCTCCTCGGTTGGTTCCTCCTCGATTGGTTCATCCTTTATTGGTTCTTCCTCGTCGCTTCGTGCATCATCTCCATGTTCAGATTCGTATCCAAACTGGAATGACCCCTTATCTGTTCCGATATGGAGAGTCATTCCCTCGCCTTTTTTTCAACGTGTACATTATGTCTCCTGTGTGTGCATTGAATACCGCTTGCACGTGATTGTTGTTCACTAGGTAGTTCATGTTAAGGTGGTTGTTGCCGAATACTTCAGTGCAGCCATCGAGTCTTATGTTGTGGTGTTGTGCAAGGAGGGTTGCATAACAACCCACGGAAACCACGTGGTTATTCTTTGTGTCGGCGGCCACCGATTTGAGGTGGTGCAAGATGTGGTGTCCAAGGTGCGGCTGATGCTTGTGGTTCTTCATGCAGCGCATGATATAAATATCCTTCTCTCGCACTTCCGTTGTGTCTTCTCCTGTTGGGAATATAGAATTAGTCAAAAGAATATGAATATACCTAGTTCTATCGATGAAATGAGGCGTGAATCTTTGCGGTATATTTTGCGCTCATCAATTGCGATCATTTCCCAATACTTCATGCGCTTCTCCCTTGTGCATAGTTCGGTTTCGCCATTTATGGGGATGGACAGTGCCTTGCAAAATTCCTCCATAGTTATAGCAAATGGGCGGTTGAATAAACGGTATTCGATCATGTCGCCATCCCATTGTAGTGTTGCTAGAAATTCGATGGAGGGTCGCAAATAGACTCTTGTGGTTCGTAGGCGGTCCGCCAAATCCCATAAATTGATATTATTAAGGGATACTCGCACATAATCATAGCATCCAAGGACCTTCATGGTGTTAATGCACATCGCTTTGTTGTTCGCCACGGTGCGGTCAAGCAATGTTTGAGCACGGTTGAATTCTTGTTTGTTGCGGAACTTGATTCCCATGGCTGTCGCGAAGGTGTTTTCATCGTCGGATTTAGAGTCGGAGGAACGAGGGCTGTTGTGCACCATTTTTCTCTGATTTCGGTCTCTGTTACGGGCCTTATCAGGTTGGTACGGGGCTGATACGGGCCTGACTTGGAGGATTTCTTGGACAGGATGTGAATTTTGATCTGAAAATTCTATGAAATGGTGCAGGAGAAAGGAAAGTGGATGAAAGGTTTATATGGCAGTGGAAAGTTGTGATGAATGTGCAGGAAGTGCTAGTAGTGGGAAGTTAAATTTGGTTAAATTTCGAATTTCTTCTTTGGAGCGCCAGAATTAGAGAGTTGGTTATTTATGCTCACTGAATACGGTCCGTATCAATTGATACGGACCATAACCACTGTGCGGTTTTTTGTTGAACTCTGCCTTTTCTGCGCCAAGTCCGAGGTAGGTCCGTATTGGAGTATTACCCTGTATTGGACTGATACAGTCCGTAACAGAGAGTAAATTTTCATGACGGGCTTCGAATTTTTCGACCAAATTCTTCCAGCATCTCCTTCTGTAGGTAAGATTAGTAACCATGTGGTCAGTATAATAGTTTGGGATCAAATGAAATATTTTTTTTATTTTTTGAAATTTTATATGAAAAGAAAACAAAAGTGGCATTGGGTTGCCTCCCAAGAAGCGCTTGTTTAAAGTCATTAGCTCGACTTTTCGATTTCATCCATCGTTTGGCTGATTCCCGAAGGAATATGTCTCATTATGCTCATCATTAGTTCATGCAATGTAGTGCTTCAACCTCTGGCCATTCACCTTGAAATACCCAGTTTCTTGACTCCAGATTTGGATTGCCCCATAAGGGTACACGTAAGTGACCTTGTATGATCCCGTCCATCTGGATCTCAATTTTTCGGGGAAGAGTTTGAGTCGTGAATTGAAGAGAAGTACCGTGTCTCCTTCCTTGAACTCCCTTTTTCTGAACTTTTTGTCATGGTAGAATTTCGCCCGTTCTTTGTACATCTTTGCATTGTCGTATGCATGTAGTCTCAGTTCATCTAATGCATTCAGATCTAGTAGCCTCTTTTTGCCCGCATCCCTAAGGTCATAATTGAACGTTTTGATTGCCCAATATGCCTTGTGTTCTAATTCCACCGGCAGGTGACAAGCTTTTCCGTAGATCATCTTGTAAGGTGTTATTCCGATTGGAGTTTTGAACGAGGTTCTGTAGGCCCAAAGTGCCTCGTCTAGTTTGAGTGCCCAATTTTTCCTGGACCAAGACACTGTCTTTTGCAGGATGTTCTTGATTTCTCTGTTTGAAATTTCTACTTGCCCACTGGTTTGTGGATGGTAAGGAGTTGCCACCTTGTGTGAGACGCCATATTTCTTCAGAAGATTGTTGAATTGATTGTTAATAAAATGCGATCCTCCATCACTTATCACCACTCGAGGGATGCCAAACCTTAGAAATATGATCTTCTGGAACAGTCACTTGATTACATTTGCATCTGCTGAGGGTGCTGGAATTGCTTCCACCCATTTTGAGACATAGTCGACTGCTACGAGGATATATTTGTTGTTACTTGAGCTTGGGAATGGTCCCATAAAATCAATTCTCCAGACATCGAAAATCTCTACTTCTAGGATCGAATTTTGTGGCATCTCATCACGTTTAGATATGTTTCCCGTCCGTTGACATGCGTCACAGCGGGAGACATAATCCTTGACGTCTCTGAAGATGTCGGGCCAATAAAAACTTGCTTGAAGAATTTTCAATGCTGTCTTTTGAAATGATGCATGGCCACCATATGGCGAGGAGTGACAGTCATGGATGATGCCTTTCGATTCTTCGTGTGTGACACATCTTCTGTGCATTCCGTCTGTGGTCGGCTACCGAATTCTCCGTACCCTTCTTATCCCTAATTTCGATATTGAACTCTTGTAGGAGAAGTACCCATCGGATGAGTCTAGGTTTTGCGTCCTTCTTGTTGATGAGCTACTTGATTGCTGCATGATCTGTATAGATGACGACTTTTGAACCTACAAGGTAAGATCGAAATTTGTTAATTGCAAAGATTACTGCGAGTAGTTCTTTCTCAGTTGTTGTGTAATTGTACTGGGCTTCATTTAGAACTTTGCTCGCGTAATAGATTGCATAGGATTTCTTATCCTTCTGCTGTTCTAGGACTGCCCCTACTGCGTAATCACTTGCATCGCACATGATCTCAAAAGGATGGTCCTAGTCGGGTGGTTGGAAAATTGGGGCTGAAATCAGAGCATTCCTGAGTGTGTTGAATGCTTCGATACATTTCCCATCGAAGATGAACTCGGCATCCTTCATAGTCAAGTTTGAGAGTGGCTTCGCGATTTTTGAGAAGTCCTTGATAAATCTTCGATAAAAACCTGCATGACCAAGAAAACTGCGAATGTCACGAACACATGTTGGTTGAGTTAATTTTTCAATTACGTCGACTTTTGCTTTGTCAACCTCCAATCCCTTAGAGGAAATGGTGTGACCAAGCACAACTCCTTCTTGTACCATGAAATGACATTTTTCCCAATTTAATACGAGATTTACTTCTTCGCATATTTTTAGAACTTTAGACAAGTTCTTCAAACATGAGTCGAAGGTATCCCCATAAACTGAAAAATCATCCATGAATACTTCCATTATTTCTTCAACAAAATCTGAAAAGATAGACACCATGGCTCTTTGGAAGGTTGCTGGGGCGTTGCATAACCCGAAGGGCATGCGTCAGTATGCGAAAGTTCCGTAGGGGCATGTGAATGTGGTCTTTTCTTGATCTTGAGGATGAATTGGAATTTGGAAGAAGCCGGAGTATCCATCAAGGTAGCAGAAATATGAATGCTTTGCTAGTCGCTCCAACAGTTGATCGATGAACGGAAGAGGGTAGTGGTCCTTTCTTGTCGCCACATTTAGCCGCCGATAATCAATGCACATTCGCCACCCTGTAACGACTCTTGTTTGGAGTATTTCGTCGTTATCTCCTTTCACAACTGTGGTGCCTCCCTTATTCGGAACGACCTGGACGGGACTCACCCAGTTGCTATCAGAGATGGGGTAAATGATGCCTGCATCTAGCAGCTTCAGGACTTCTTTCTTGACCACTTCCTTCAAGTTCGGATTGAGCCTTCTTTGCGGTTCCCGTGAAGGTTTGTGATCTTCCTCTAGCAGAATTCGGTGCATGCAAATGGTAGGACTGAGGCCTTTGATGTCATCGATCGTGTAGCCAATGGCTTTCTTGTGTTTCCTGAGTATGTTGACGAGTTTGCTGATTTGGGTCTTGTCAAGCTGAGAGCCGACAATTACCGGATAGGTTCGGTTTGGGCCTAAAAATTTGTATTGTAGGTTGGGTGGAAGAGGTTTAAGCTCGAGTTGTGGAGGAGAGGTTGCCTTTTCCTTCTTCTTCTCTTCGCAACTAACCGTATTGGGGAATACGGGTTGTAGGACTTTGGACGCGGGAATTTCTTCTCCTTTTTCTGTGACAGTAGTGCAACTTGCGCAAGTTTCATTATAAACCTTGTCAGGTTGTACTTCGTCATCTTCCCTTCCAAGAAGGCTATCCAGATCCTCTATACCCATGAACTCTCCAAATTCATCAAATGGGTATTCTTCCTCTTCAAATTCATCAGTGATGCCCAAATTGAAGACACGATCGATGTCAGAAGGCAAAGCTCTGTTTATGTCGTAAGTAACCTTGTCCTTTCCGACATTTAGTGAAATTTTCTCATTCTTGACATCAATCATTGCTCCACATGTGGCGAGGAATGGCCTTCCAAGGATGATTGGGATGTGTTCGTCTTCTTCCATGTCAACTACAACAAAATCTCCAGGTATCCAAAAGTCTCCAACTTTATCGGTACATCTAGCAATACTCCTTCAGGATACCGAATTGACCGGTCAGCCAGTTGTAATGCCATTCGAGTTGGTGATAAATCTCCACAATTCAATTTATCAAATACCGCCTTTGGCATCAAACTTACACTTGCCCCCAGATCAGATAAAGCTTTCTTAAAATCTGTTGTGCCGATTGTGCATGGTATCGAAAAGCTTCCCGGATCTTACAACTTTGTCGGTAATTTACTTTGCACGAGCGCACTGCATTCCAGATTGAGCGGAATTGTTGAGAGTTCTTGGAGTCTACTGCGGTTTGAAAGAATCTCCTTTAGAAATTTAGCATACGAGGGTATGCTTGCAATTGCTTCAGTGATGGGGATTGTGACTTGTAGTTGCTTGAGAGTCTCCATGAATCTCGCGAATTGCGGCTCCATCTTGTGCTTGGCCGGCCTTGGAGGGAATGGCAGAGGTGGCTTGTAGGGTGGTGGTGCAATATATTCAGGTTCGGTTTGTCGTTCGTCTCCACCTACGGTGTCATTCTGTTCCTCAATAGGGTCTGCCTTCATTTCGAATACGGGCAGCTCCGATTGTTGTGGCTCGTACTCTTCGGAATGCGATGGTTCTGCATGCGTCTCATCGGAAGTTTGATCGGGCATGGGAGGTCCCTTGTAAGCTGTACCGCTCCTTAATGTTATGCATTTGCAAGTCTCTCTCGGGTTTTCTTCCGGTTGGCCCGGAAATTTGCCTTTTCCGCGTGTAATACTCGAGAGTTCTTTTGCCATCTTAGAGACATTGTCTTCTAAGTCTTTGTTGCGGTTTGTTAAGGATTCGATCTTTTGCGCGATTTCGGCGTTAGCCTTATCTTGCTTCTCTAGGAATCTCTCCATTAATGATGTGATGTCAGGTTGCTGTGGTTGATTGTATTGCCTTGGTTGGTAATTCGGTTGGGGATTGTTGTATCTCGGTTGATAATTGGACTGTGGTTGGTAGTTCTGTTGAGGTGCAGCAGGCCTTTGATTGTTTGCGTATGAGAGATTTGGATGATTTCGGTTGTTCAGATGGTATGTATTGTAGGCGGGCTGAGGTCGAAAGCTGTTATCGATCGCGTTTGCTTGCTCCATTTCTTTCTCAGTTTGCGTCACATTCATACATTCGGTCATCTCATGCGCTCCTCCACAATAGCCACATGCTGTTGCGGCATTGACTGCTGCTACCGTTCGCTGCTTGGTTTGCTTGTTGAGTGCCATTTGCAAAGCATCAATCTTTGCGCTCAGCATGGATATGTCATCTACTCGGTGCATGCCAGGTGTTGGACTTGGCTTCTTTCGCTCAGGGATCCAGTAGTGTTGGTTGATTGCAATCTCTTCAATTAGGTTGTAAGCCTCGTCAGGTTCCTTGCTCATGATTGCTCCTCCTGCGGAAGCATCAATAGACAACCTATCGGTAGGGTTTAGACCATTATAAAAAGTTTGGACAATCAACCATCTTTCTAGACCATGATGTGGACAACACCTTAACATATCCTTATATCTATCCCATGCGTCACACAATGTTTCAACATCTCTTTATTCAAAATTAGTAATTGCATTTCTAAACCTCGAAGTTTTGGATGGTGGAAAATATTTTGCAATAAACACATTAAACAATTGGTCCCCAAGTTTGAATGGAATTGGCCGATAAGGAAAATAACCATGCTCTTGCTTTATCTTTTAATGAGAATTAAAATAGCCTAAGCCTTATTGCTTCGTCGGTAACTCCATTGATCTTTATCGTCTCGCTTATCCCAAGGAAAATTAACAAGTGAAGATGTGGATCTTCATTTGGAAATCCTCCAAATTGCTGTTGCGAAACCATATTTATGAGAGCAGGTTTGATCTCAAAATTACGGTTCGTAACAGTTGGCGGGTTTATGCTAGAATTAGGATCATTCGCGCACGGTACGCAATAGTCTCATAGAAGTTTGGGTCTTGCTGCATTGTGAACTCTATGATCACCATTGTTCTGTCTTCCATTGTGGATCGGTTCGTTCTGTGGGATATTCATGTTGATTGAATCTGAGTCTTCTTCGCTTTCAGAATTACTCGATGAAGAACTATGATTGGTTCTTATCAGAGATGTGGAAGCGAATTGTCCTCTCCTACTAGCAATCCTCTCGGATCTTCGTACGGATGATTCGGCCAGCGTGCAGTGTCCTAAAAAGAAAAGAAAATCTGAAAATTAAACTAAAAACTGAAAATAAAAGGAAAATAAAAAAGAAAAATGAAATTTAAAATAAAAGAAAAATAAAAATGCAGAAAATAAAAAGAAATCTAGGAGTTTCTAATTAATTGGATTCAATGGTCAAAGCAAGGACGTCTTGCGAGGCCTTGCACAATGAACCGTTATTCTTCGGCAACGGCGCCAAAAAGCTTGATCACTCAAAAGAGAGCAATGTTTCTTTTAATATTTATAAACTCGTAAATGCTATCGGTTCGGACTGCAAGCGCACAATCCTATCGATTAGTATATTCGAGGTCGATCCACAGGGAATATTGGTTCAATGCTTTGAGCGATCGAATCACAATCTTTCGAAAGGCTAGACGAAATATGTAAATTGAGAGATGTTGTTTTGATCAATGTAAATTAGAAAGCAATTAAAAGTAATTAAAATAAAGATAGAGATGAGAATTCATAGGGTTTCGGTACACCATTGCCACTCAATCCGCTTTGACAATATATTCCTGTTGCGTCTGATTTTCTGTTGTTGTTTAATGAAAGACACCACATAGGTCATTGCGATTTATGTTACGCAAGAATGACAGATCTTTCACCGAGATTCTACATAGGACACTGCGATTTTCCTTACGCAAATGTCTGATCTCTCAAATACCCCAAATTACTACATAGATCACTGCGAATTTCTTTACGCATGTGATAGAACTTGGTACGCGTTTTGTTGGTCTGGTTTATGGTTTCCCCGCTAAGGTTTTCTTCACATAAACCTAATAAATCTCAACGAGGCTAATTCATACAAATAGTTTCTCTTACCATTAAAGTACTGTCACTACCCTAACGGACTCAAACTAGATCATTGAAGTTAGATGAAGAGATAGTAAATCACAAAAGCATTTTGTTTCAACAACAAGAAATCATAATCAACAGAAATATATATATCAAAACATCAAGAGTAACAAGGTTTACTGCCTAGCCCTAAGAAAAGGAACTTAGCCGCGGAACGGCATTGTTACAAGCACTCCTCTCTTCTCACTTTAATCAAATCTAACCCTAATTACAAAGATGATTATTCCTTCTGCCCAGGGGCCTTATATAGGAGTGGAGGGACGTGTGTAGGTTGAGTAGGGGCTAAGAAACTGATCTGGAAACAGCTGTCGGTAGTTATTCCCCAAGAGATGCCTTCGGATACGGGCCGTATCAGGTGATACGGTCCGTATTAGGTCCTTGACGGTTAGGGTTTGATGCTTCCAACGCTATCTCCTGGTCTGTGCTAGGCCTGGTCCGTATTAGTCAATACGGACCGTAACAGAGACTTAGTCAATGAGCGTCGCTGATCCGATTGACCTGATTCTAGCTCCATTTGGTGTAAAATAGTCCCAAAACTTGTTTTCTGCAATAAAACATAAAGGATGGTGACAGTAGCCTTTTTCTCTAATAAAGTAAACATAAGTGTGAGAAAATATACAAAATCTAAGCCAAAACTCTACGTAAATCATCATATTTTGACTCTGATCAGCTACTTAGATTGAATAATAGAAATGAAAATCTTAATCGGAAACTTCAACTC
Organism: Carex parvula; assembly: GCA_025461045.1. Lineage (NCBI taxonomy): Eukaryota > Viridiplantae > Streptophyta > Magnoliopsida > Poales > Cyperaceae > Carex > Carex parvula. The sequence goes on along the minus strand of JAJGRW010000085.1, from coordinate 250,661 downwards.
AAGTTTTGAGGCTCTTCCCGTAGTTTTTTGGAAATTCTGAATTTTGAAATTTAATATTACCAACACTGACGCAAGCGTATTTTCGCATGTTTTCTAAAAAGTGGCCATTTGCTGAAATCGGACACTCTAGCGCCGTTTTATAGCCGTTTGAAGTTTCGTCGTCGTTTTTCGCCTTCTCAATAAAGATATCATCCATATTCATATGTAATTTATTATTTTAGCATAATTTAATGTAATTTAGCGTAATTTAATGTAATATAGTGTTATTCAACATAATTTCAAATAATTTAGCGTATTTTAGTATAAATATCTAATTATACATCAAAAGAAGTAATCTCACAAATAATTTAAACAAAAAATTTGAATTTTTAGTGTTAGATTTCATTATCTTGCTCTTTATAGTGTCTCTAAAAAAAACAAAAAAGAAACCGGCCAGACTCTGGCCGGTTTTGACATTTTTCAAAATATCCAGGGATTTTGAGTATATTTATTAATTTGTAATTAACTTTGGATATTAATAAAAATGTTGGAATGAGCAATTTTTAAAATATAATTCTTCATCTAAAATGAAAAATGTTTCAGTTTCACAGAGTCATAAAGTAGTACGGTTTGATGTATTGGTCAAGGAAGTGCTTTCATAATTGCACCAAAATTAAGGGCGTGCTTTAAAAATTCCACCAAAAATGAAGGGTTTGCTTTCTTATTTTCACCAAAATGAAGGGTGTGCATTCATAATTCCACATGGACCAGGTGTAGGACAAAGAAGAGACGCTCCTCTTTCCCCTTCCGAGTCTTCGACAAAGAAAGAGATCCTCCTCTCTCGTACAGCCGAAACCCTAACAAAGGAGAAATTGTAAGCTGGACCTGGTCTTTGTAGAGGTGTTACACCTGTTCTACGATTTCGCCTAATAATGCATGGAGGAATCTACAGCTGCTGAAAACGGTGCTTCTGACCACCCAATGGACAACTCCAGTTCGCTCTCTCTCTCTCTCTCTCTCTCTCTCTGAGTGTGTGAAGTGTAGGTGTTAAAGTGATCAGATTTTATTCCTAAATTAAAATTTGGGCTAATTTTTGTCAAAATCTGATACTTTATGCGATTGGAAGAAGAATTAATAACATACTTAAGTAACTATGTGAAATATTTTTTTAGGACTGAAATGTTGCAATTTATTGGTTTATCAATTTATTTGAGAAAAGATGCAAAACCCATTTTCATATTCAAAATATTTACACTTTAACCCTTTTAATTAAGCAATTAATTGGGAATTATTTTTGTTACAGAACCATGTCTAGTAGATCAAATGTGATACTTCACTTGACCTGACATGATATGTATTAACCTATTAGAATCCCTTATAAATGCCTTCACCTGACAATCGGATAATGTTTTTCAAAAATAAAAAAAAATTGCGTACGCTTTGTTTGGCATATATTAAGCTTGCCTATGAAATTTGAAGCAAATTAGTACTATTTGATTATTTATCATAGTTTAATATACACTGTTACAAATTTTAATTTTTCAGTAAAACATGGATCCAATCTCATGATCTTTTATATACATGACATATATATTGAAGTTGTTCATTATATGAATTATAAAAGTCGTACAAGTATTCGAAAAGATGATAAATTAGCATACATGATAGAATATTTAGTATACTTCTTAAATTTCTTCTTTTCAGTTTATACTGTAGAAAAGCTGAGAGAAATGCTGGATAATGCAAGCACGGATTTTGATGCATTAGTTTCACTGATCAGAGAAGTCGAGCATTCTTCGCCGGTAGTACCAGATTAAATTTATTGATTTATCTTGATCCAACTTTTTACTTTTTTAATGGCTAAATATGCTATTAAGTCCAAAACTTTTATAACATTATTTAGTATCAGTAAACCTCCTTGAACAATCCAAGTAACTTCACTTTAGTACTTAATTACTAAATAAAAAATCAGAAAAACAGAAAACATATCAGCACAAAAATAGCATAAACCTAATTTATGAAATTTTGGTTTCATGTGCAGAATGAGATTGGTGCTATAAACCTAATTTATGATAAATTTGTACTTGGAATTCCCGTTATGTTATGCATTTTGGGTCAAGTATGGAGCACATAAGTTGCGCCTATGTGGGCCCAATGAGGTGGTACAAGTGTATGAAAGAGCGCTACAAGCATTGACCTTCTCTGTGGATCTATGGTGTAATTATTGCACATTTGGTGCTCTCACATTTGAAGATCCATCTGATGTCAGAAGGTAAAGGGCCAAAACACAACAATGTTTAATTTTATTGAAGGTCATTGATTGACGATTGTTGGGGGAATTTCATGTATACCCCTAAAAAACTTCGAAATTAACTATTTCCCCCTCTAAAGTTCATAATATCATATTTACCCTTAATTTCAAGAACTCCCAAATTAACCGATTTTAATGCATTTTCTATTAAAATGCATTTTAAATTTATAAAATACCCATTTTATCCTTTATGAAAAAAATAAAAAATATGTAGCATCTTTAAAAAAAATGTGTCTTCTAATTGGTCGGTTTCGAAGAGCAAATGGTTAATTTCTTTACTTTTGACGCATATACAAGTATATGCCTAAACGTCACCGTAATTTCGTAGTTTTTGAGGGGTATGCATGAAATTTCCCCTTGATTATTGTGTTATTATTTGATTTATTACTTTTTTGGGATAATTTCAGATTATTTGAGAGGGCCTTGTCTTTTGTTGGAAAGGATTATTTGTGCTACAAGATATGGGATAAATACATAGAGTTTGAATATTCTCATAAACAGTGGCACCGGCTTGCTAATATTTACATTATCATCCTCAAATTCCCTACTAAGAAGTTACATGCATATTATGGGAGGTACATATCATTCTATGTATATATATTTCTTATTTTGTTGGATATTTTGGAGTATTTACACCCCGTAACTTTAATATATTTGGTAATGACCGAGATCTCTTTCATTTGCTCAAGTAAATACCAACCTTTTTGTTTGTTTGTTTACAGCATACACTTATGTGTCAAACAAAGCTTAAGTAATAAAAAATCACTGAACTGCCGCTAACAAAATTGCTTCCAAACTGTATATCTACCAAAAAAAAAAAAATTCAGTATAGTTGGGAGCAAAATTGCCAATATTTACCAAAAATTTCAATTATGACAACTGCCAGTATATGTCCAAATATTAAGAGCATTATTCGGAAGGTCTCGTTATTTTTTTTTATTGGAAGGTCCCATTTTTAAGATATGTTACATTTTATTTGCTTTCTAAAGGACTTGTTTATTTTCAAATAAGTGATTCAGTTTTAAGAAGCTAGGCTCTCTACTTGAAGAAGAAGCATCAATTCAAGGCATAGAATTTGTGTCACTGTCAAATCAAGACGGACAAACAGTGAAGAATTTTGAAATTTCAGATATTTTGAGTGTAATTCAAGGTTTTACTGATGCTGACGGTCACAAAATGGATATTGACATGATAAAGAAGTATTTGTGGGCTGGAGAGGAAATGTACAGTAGGTCATGTGAAATTGAGAAGAATATCATTTGCTATGAGAACAATATAACAAGGCACTATTTTCATGTGAAACCGCTTGATGATTCTCAGCTTGAGAATTGGCACCGATATCTGATTTTGTTGAGACTCAAGGAGATTTTGATTGGGTATGAAACCTTTTTTTCCAATTATGACCCTAGATGGTGGCTATTTCCAATTATATCCCTCGAAAGTCTTTTTCTCTTTACAATTTTATGTGAAGCGGGGGTTATGCATTATATATGACTTCTAAATGATATATGCATTTGATAACCTTCTGAAGAATTTTTATTATCAAACTGCAGTAGTTATTGAGAGGTTTAAAATGCGTTCATCATGGCTCATCTTTTTTTAAAAGAATAATGACAAAAGATATCCCTAAATTGAATAAAAGAAGTTTACTATTTTGATATGATTTATATCATTTCTTTATGTGCATGTAAAAATTACTTCATTTTTCTCTTCAATTTCATGGGCATTGAGAGTTTTAAAAAAAATGCATATAAAATAGTTCACATTAATGGATATTGACAAACCTCTTGATGGGTTTTTTTTCTTTTAGATTTTTGTTATCAAGCGGCTAATAAAATGGAGGCATTTGAATCCTCCTCTATAGTTGATTACTTATTTCTAAAATAATTTTTGTTTATTTTTCTTTTGTTTGTTGCTAGATGGTAAAGCTTTACGAGAGATGTTTGATTCCATGTGCCAACTACCCTGAGATTTGGATTCGGTACATGGATTTTGTACATGCACAAGGTGGCAAAGAAATTGCCAATAATGCCCTTGGCCGTTCACCCCCATTCTTCCAGAAGGTAATTTTATTTTCTCGAAGTATATAAATATGATTTACATGAGGGTTAGTGTACCGGCTTTTGTTGAATTGAATTTGAGTAGGTATTAGGGTTAGTTTTGGATTAAGCATTAAAGTCTTACCGAACACTATACCAGGGATTTTGTTGAAACATCGGTTGGCACTGTATCTATACAAAATAGGTCAAGTCTTTTGTGCTACCTGCTGTAAGAGAATTAGGTGAGTAAATATGTAACCCACATCATATTTTTGTATACTAACTTTACTAGTAATATTTAAATGTGAAGTATCAACCTGTAATTTGTACCACTATTTTGTCAAATTATTTTAAAATTTCCTCTTTTTTTTTTTAATGATAAACTGCTTTTTGTGAATTCTCATTTTGAGATAGAAAGTGCCAGCGTATCGTATGTATTGTGCAATGATGAAAGAGGAGTTGGGAGATTCGCTGAGTTCTCGCTCATTACTTCTCCATGATTTCAACCGTTTTTCTTCAAATTATATTAAAGATATTTACCGGGAGGCTAATTTGGAAAAACGCAAGGTAGGATGTTATTCCAACTAATTCAATTTTTTTTTGTGAAGGTTAGTGGCCTGAATGCCTATAAATAAAAAAAAAACTTTATTCCAGAAAATAAGCCTATATTCTTCTCTATTCTAGTCTTAACCCTCTCTGTTCTATTCTACGCTAGAATAAAAATCTCTATTCCAGATTTACATCCTTCTTATTCCACTTAATCCTCCCAAAATCTGAAAAATATTACCCTATTCTCCTATTATTACATATCTACTCTCTTTATTCCCTCTATTCCCTCTATTTTGTTTTTTATTTGACCAAGAAGTAAAGATGTTTTCATGACTTCTGTTACTGTTCCAAGAACTTTTCTTTTTTGCTGTTTTATTTTCTGTTCCTTTAATTTTCTTTTACTTATTTTCATTATTTTTTATTTATATCAGGGAAATATCAAGGGTGCTTTCGAGTTATATGAGAATGAAATTGAATATGCTGTAGAGAAAAAGAATGTTGAAGTTGCTTCAAGTCTTTACATTAACTTTGCACAATTCACATTTGCGGTATGATCCAAGAAAATATTTAATTATAACTAAAATATGTATGCCCAATCATGCCTCCACATTGGAAAATAATTATAACTAAAATTTTAAAATTAATATCATAAAAATAAATCAGAGGTATGATAGAAATTATAATATTTTAATTAATTCCCTTATAATCAATTCATTTTTAGGGTTGCTCTTTTACTATCTGTTCTGAATTATATTTCTCGCAAAATTTTGTTTTTATAGGCAACTGGTAGCAGGGATGCGGCTAGAGAAGTCTTCCTCAGGGGGATTAAACAAATGCCATGCAATTCTCTAATCAAAGTTCTGTGTTGCTTGAAATAAATTATTACTATATTTGCATCTGTAAGTTTTTCTAAAGTAATGATTATTTGTGAAACTTGTAGGGGTTGATTCAATTTGAGATGATCCATGGTGGGACCAGTCAGATACCGATTATAGATTCGATAATATCTAATGTGATAGAACCTCGAACTGATGAATCTACACCTTTATGCTATGAAGAACGTGAAGAGATCTCTATGTTGTTTTTTGATGTGAGTGCCCTTTTTTTCAAATATGCAATTACCTGATTATTCTTTTGTTTAAACAATAATTGAGGAGTGGGGCTATGGTACTTTGCAAAGAGCGGATCGGCCCGTATTATGGATTCATATATCTGTTTTCAAAGTTCAAATAGTCGATTTGAACCGCTCAACATGATCTTCATATGAAAATGTAGTTGAAGACCGGATTTTACTTTTTTTTTTTTAAATTTCTTACTATTTTTTTAGATAGGTTGAAAATCACTACTTTTGAATGGTCCATAATTTTCAAAATAGGTGATTTCTACTTATTTTAAAAAATAGTAAAAAAATTCTAAAAAAATGTAAAGTTTGATCTCCAAGTACATTTTCATTATAAAGTCATGTTGAACTGTTCGGATCGACCGTTTGGACTTTGAAAACAAAAATATGATCTGTCGTATGGGTCAATGCACGCTTTTTAAAGTACCATATCCTCACACTCATAATTGAGATAAATCTTATTTTTTGGTACAGTTTGTAGACCTTTATGGACAACCCGCACAGATCAGGAAGGCGTGGGCCCGCCACTGCATACTTTTTCCGAAGGAATCACGAAATGCATTCCCCCTAACTGAATTCCACTAGCAATAAAAGAGCAAAATTAGAGAAAAATGAGGCCATATTAGAGAAAAGGTGGTGATTTTGCAACCGAATTCGGAATCAATAGTACTGAAGGAAACTCAAAATCCAGAATCAAAAACTAACTTTGCTGTTCCTGCACCTGAGAATTATTTTAATACCAATAATAGTATCGATCATAGTAGTGATGTTGAGAAAACTGAACCAGTAAGAGCAAATCCAGAATCTGAAACTATAGACCCGAAACCTGACGAGTCTTTGCAAATAAACCAAATTAGGCCTGCTAGCCCAATTCAAGGCGAATGCTCGAAGTCAGAAGTGGAATCGGGTCAAAATCGACCCGTTTCAAATCCAGACCTGGCAAGATCTAATAATCCGATACAGACTTCACAACAGCCATCCCAGACATTTCCTACAGGAGCCTTGGCACAATCTTTGGTTAGTGTTTTTGTGCATTTTGCACTTTAAACCTTGTTTTTTTTATTTTAAGAGTATTTGTCACGTGTGCTTGCTTGTGCGAATATATAGCTCGTAGCGTCCCCATAACTGTAAAATCACATGTATTCTTTAATAGATAAGGGTTAATTTAATAGAAAACCTCCCTTATGATTACATTTAACAGAAATACTTCGGCCTATAACCCTCATTTTTTAGTTGACAACAGTGAATTTAAAAATTTACTAAATTATTTTTCCTTGGACAAATCTCCCCGATACTTTTTGTGAAAACTATATTATGTTCTCATTAAATAAGTGATTAGAGTTAGAATTCATATGAAAATGAGAACATAATATAGTTTTCCTTGGTCTGAGCTCTAAATAGGGTTTAGGGTTTAGGGAATGCTCATGCTAGTAATGGGTGTTTGTAATTTTCAAAACACTAGCAACCAATGGTTTCTTCTTCCCTTTATTTATTATTTTTTTGTTTTTGTTAAAACCCCTACTCATATAAACTGAATCCAGTTGAACTAAAAAAAAATGATAGAATGGAGGTGTACAATCAGGGCAAGTGTGTCCATCTCAGATGTGGCAACACAACCAAAACCATCTACAACAGATGTACTATTGCCTCCAGTTACAGCAACAGCAGTTACAGCAACAGGTTTTACAGCAAAATCAGTTGCAGTCAAATCATTCCTCGCCTAGCAACAACTCTTTACAGGAGAAGCAACAGCAGTTGCAGCAACAGATGATGTATTACCAGCAAATGTACCAGATGTATATGCAGCAGTCGATGCAAGTTCAACAGCAACAGCAGCAGCATTTGTTCCAGTTTCAGCAACAACAGATGTCACTGGCGAATGCACCTTACTCTCAGGTCTTTAGTTTTTATGTTGTTTATTGTTTTTTTATTTAAATACATTTTTATTTAAGTGAGGCTATGGTACTGTGCATAGCGCAGATTGGTTCGTACTACAGATCAATTTTTTCGCTTTCAAAGTCCACGTAGTCGATCTGAACCGTTCAACATGATTTCCATATGAAAATGTATATGCAGATCAAAATTTACATTTTTTTAGATTTTTTTTAGATTTTTTTTTACTATTTTTTAAATAGGTAGAAAATCACTTGATCTAAAGATTCTGGACCATTTAAAAGTAGTGATTTTCTACCTATCTAAATAAAATAGTAAATAAATTCTAAAAATGTAAAATTTAGTCTTTACGTACATTTTCATATGGTGATCATTTTGAACGGTTCAGATCGAGTTTGGATTTTGAAAACGAAGATATTGATCCATAAACCAATGTGAGATATGCATAGTATCATAGCCAATTTGCAAACCAGCAGCAGTCTAACCAAGGAAAGGAGATATCTCAGGTTTTTGCATAATTTTTTTATTAATTTGTTTATAATTTAAATTATATTTATGGGCTACAGCACTTGAGTTAATTCAAATTTTGTATGAATTTTATGTTCTTTCAATTGTTTGCAGGATAAAGAGCAGGTAGCATCTTCGCATCCGTCAACTCCTATCAAATAATCTTTGTTTTGAACTGGATATGTGGGGCAATCAGTGGCTTTCTTTTATTTTTGTGCTTTTTTTCTTGATAGATCTAATGGACTAGGTTGTAGTTTAGCTGGAATTTGATAAAATTATTCTTGTTTTGGATTTAACAAATTGCATAGTGTTATTTCAAAGTTGTGTCAATTTGCGCTTTCTAACATTGCAGTTTTGACTTTGTACAGCGCACAGGCTATAGAATCAAAACTGCATTGCATATGCTTAGTGCGCTGCATGAAGCCAAAACTGCTCTGTTAAGATCTTTACCCAGATTTGTGCTTATCCTTGCATCTGATTTTTAACTATTGGTAATTAAATAATAATAACACAAGACAAACAATTAGCAGATCGAATCTAACACAACCGAAAGTGCCCAAAAAATTTTAACATTAAAATATCAGAAGTATCTTAGTGTTAAATTTTACATGATGGTTTATCATAATAAATTTTAAATTGAGTATAGAAAATCAGTAATTTGAAATTACTTTTGTAATTGGGATACTACTTCTCTCCCAATTAGTTTAATTTCTTAATTGGGAGGTTGTGCTTTTAAAATCAGTAGAAATAAACCCCAAGTAGTGTTGTTATGCTGCCCAAATGCAATCAGCCAAAATGTAATCCCGAATGTACTCAAGTTCATGAAATAAATAAATCTCAGTTGGAAATTTCTTACTTTCGGTTGGAATTTTGAATTTTCTTTTTTGCTTGATCAGTTCTGTTGAATCTTTTTCTCTGATTTTTCTATGTCAAATTGCCAAAAAATATAAAGCCTCTTGTTTTGATAATAAAACAGAAGTTTTAGTATTTTGTAAATAAAATAAAGATTCTTTCTGCAATTTTTTACATTATTACCCTTCTAAATCTAATGCATTTATAATCTGGAATAAATAGTTTTTTACATTCATAAGAAAACAAAAAAGATATTTAGCAAAATATGTTTAGTTGATTGTTTTATTTTATGGGTTGATCACCTTCTTCCTTCTTTCTTAATCATCTATCATAATACTAATTAATCATAAATCATGAATGAGTTGCCTGACGACATGGCCTTGTGAACCCATAACACGGCCTTTGATTTGGCCCTCATGAACATCAATCGTTTTGATATGTATTGTGGCCGTCTGGACGAACACTCTCCGATGGCGTGATTAACTTCGTCATGCGAACTTTTTATCATTTTTATTTTTTTGGGCAATGTTCAATTTGTTTTCGGTTGATAAATTTGTTCAAAATTCACTTATAATAACTATTTTTTCTCTTTTGATATTAATGGAAAATGTAATTAAAGAATAAGCAATATTTAGTTTTGTCCAATATTTTGTTTAGTGAGAATTAAAGACTAGAATTGTAAGATTAAATTTTTTTTTTCTTTATCATATTTAGGTATCATATGATTAAAAATGTTGTCACGTGTATAGAAAATAAGCGTCAAATTTATAAATGTCATGATACTTTAATCACAAAAAAGGTATGCTCATTCATTTAAAAGATGTGTTATTCTATCATCTTTATCATATTTAGACGTGTTAAGTGTCATATTTTGACACACAATGTGTTGTGTGTACTCTAAATAAATACCAATAGTTATCTCTTACCTATAAGCTCTGACATATTTGTCGATAATGGTGAAATTTTCATAATTAAAATGCTCTGAGCAGTTGTGAAACTGGATTTTTAAATTAAAGGATCAAATATAAATGAGATCAATCACATAAAAAATTTTGCTGCGAAATGAAAGTTAATTTTACATTACTCATAACATTTTGCTCTAAATTATTAAATAATATATAAATATAAAAGTTTTAAAAATAAATTAAGGTCCATTAATCTCATTTGTTTCATGTAGAGACACATGGCTATGAAATATTTCTCATTTTGCATAAAGTACGCATTAAATATTTTTGTACGGTCAATTAATCATGCAAATATTTCAAGTGCTTTCCTGGCTTTCAAAGAGAAGCCTGCCGCAACAAAAGTCATATCATTTTAATAAACTAGTGTTTCTTTCATTCTAGAGCTGGCAATATCAGGAAGCACCAAGAATTTGTTTCTCAGTTAGAATGTAATTATTAAAATAGTTATTAATGTGGAATTTAAATCTGTTAAAATTCGAGATTCATGAATAGTATTCTTGAAATTCATGAAATTCTAAATCCAGCCGTCCAATTTTTTCTGTGCACGCATCTCGAAATAGTTTGACGGCTAGATTCCGGATTTCAGGGTTACTGTTCACAATCTCAAATTTCACCAGATTTGGATCCATTACTGTGAGCTTTCTAATTATACCTTTTTATAATAAAAACTTGGGGGAATTTCACGTATACCCCTCAAAAACTTCAAAATTGCGTATTTCTCCCTCTAAACTCTGAAATTACGTATTTCCCCCTCTAAACTTCAATAACTCACAAATTTATCAATTTTATTATCTTTTATATTAAAACTCATTTTAAATTTATAAATACCCATTTTACCCTTTTATTAAAAACATATAAAGTCCATCAGACTCAAATTTGAATCTAAATAGTTCATCTACCATTCGAACTGCTTTCAGATTTGTGTGCGCAAGATCAGCACAAATCTTGATGCTAACATGCATATTGAAGCGACATGCACAGATCTTAATGCGATGAACGCAGATCGAAATTGCTTTAAGATCCGTGCATGAAAGATCAACACGCATGTTGAAGCAATGTGTACAGATCTTAATGTGATGAGCGCGAATCGAACTGTAGAGAGGAACCTTTCAGATTCAAATTTGAGTATGATGGGTTTTATATGCTTTTAATAAAGAGTAAAGTAGGTATTTTAAAATTTTAGAATAAGTTTTAATATAAAAAACAATAAAATGGGTACTTTTTTTAGTTTTTGAAGTTTAGTGGGGGAGAATACGTAATTTTGATGTTTTTGAGAGGTATACGTGAAATTTCACCTAAAAACTTATGTAAATTCCAATATTTATTCCTTTTTAAATGTCTCTTGTATTAAATAAAAAACCTACATCTCTCCAGAGTGATGTGATCCATCACAATATGTGCCAGACACTATTGTCTTAATTTTCCTTTACTTCCCAGTTTTTATAACAATTTGTAGTAAAAAATTCTGCTCACCAGAAAACAAAAAAATCAATCAAAAGGAGAAGATGAAAGCATAAAGCACCCCAGAAAAAAAGTGAAAATTGTCTCAGATTATTTCTTCCTGCTATACATTGCAAATTCATATAGATATGAAACCAAAAATGAAGATGGATCATACAATAATGAACAAGCATATTTGTCTCAAATAATTAACAAATTGTTTCTCCTATGTTTCAAGTACAATATTATATTAGCAAGGCTCAAGTCATTTCCACCAAGTTTTCTTCTTCACATGTAATACTCTGATCCTCTACTAAGTTTTCTTCTTCACATGTCTCAGCTCCTAACTTTCAAGAGAAAAGGAAAAAGAAAGAGAAAAAAAATAAAGCCAAAGAAAGAAGGAAAGAGAACAAACAACATAGAAAAAAGAATTAAAAAATCTGAAAAGTTTGAGAATATAAAAGATAAAGATCTAAATATATACCTACAATTAAGAGCCTACCTGATCAAATCAAAATTCCAGTATTCACATATAATACCTTTGGATTTATATATTCTCACAATCTCTTGTTGCCAACTAGTACCAAAAATGCAAAATCTTTTACATTCAAAAACTTAAAAAAGACAACATATGTCTACTCTGAAATACCTCTATGGGCATCATTTTTAGCAGTGCCGGGACTAATAAATGCGAGAATAACAATTCCACCAAGTGCAGCAAGAAGAATTCCAAGTGAATTAATTAAATATGCCTCAGAGCAGTAGTGAGATATCATCTTTGCACCCTGCATAAAAGTAGCCTTTTCTAAAAGACCAGTGATTGAGGTTGCAACCGCCAGTGCATAAATGTATCCACCAATAAATACGTGCCACGTCAGCACAAAGGCCCGACTCTTTCTGGATCCACCGGGGTACCAGAATGTTATGAACCCAACACCCCACTGTCAAAAGAGAAGAGCAAAAAAAAAATTATGACTAATTTTGGCAGGAGTTTTCTGACTATGGTTATTTTACATTTTGGTCCCTATGAATCTATTTGCTAAAATTTACTTATTTCAAATTATACACCCCCCCCCCCCCCCCCCCCCGCAAACCCATACTCTGTAACTTAAGAAATAAAACACGGAATAAAAAGGAATAGTACCAGTAAAATAAAAAAGTTAATATCATTCAGTGCAATATATACTGGTACAAAACTTGAACTAATTTAGCAAAACTATAGCAATTTACAAGAAATAATATATATATATATATATATACACACACACACACAGACCTGTATGGCGAATAAAAAGAGGCACAAGAGGCCCAGCCAAGAATGGAGGCTATAAAAGTTGTCGATTCCTCTTTCATTGTGAAATTTGTAGGCAGCCCAAGTTCCAATTAGCCCCAAAATCAAGGCCACCAATTGCAATGTTAAGTGCACAAATTTTTTGAAATTTTTGGTTCCTGACGAGGTCTTGTATGCTAATATAGCTGCACGAAAATCAATTACAATTGTGATCTTTCTGTGAAGAGATAGATGAATTCCAGCCCTTGTAGCTTCTCTTTTGATAATTGTAATTGATACCCTTTGTTTTAATGAATACCCTGACAGCTTCTGTCAGTTTCTCAAAAAAAAAAAATATCAATTACAATTTGTAAGCTTCTATGAAGAAATCATGCACAAAAGTTTAATCTTTGAATAGAATCAACATATGCACGCGTGGAAATATACATTGCTAATTCAAAAGATGAGAAGTAAATACTTTATTCTAACAGAAATTTCGAAGTTGAAATATATGCAAGGAAATATGACTGCTAAAGCAAATAGTAAATCCAATCTCAATTTAGCAACAACATGGAATAACATTCATCAAAATTGATGTATATATTATAGGTTTGGGTCAAGCAGGTTATCAATAGGCCAGAATTCAATCCAAATATGGTCGAATTCTTAAATAATTGCTTGCTTACAAAACAATTGATCTCAGATTTATAAGTAAAAATGCCTTTTTTATTACCAAAAAAATAGAAGATATCCATAGTGACTTCTCTTGATTCTAGCTTATTTCATATTTTATTTTTTATTTTAGGCAATTTTTCGGTTGCCAAGTACTATTAAGTCTAAAAACTAGCCCAATTATTTGAAATTCAAGAAGTTATGAAAAATTAAAAGACTTGAGTGTTCTTGTTTGGGGAAACTCCCTGTGCCCTTTTAATCATCTTTCTCTCTCCACTCTAGAAACCAACTTCCATAAACCCTAGAACTACAGATGTCATTATAAACCCTAGAATTGTCTCACGAGTTGTGTATCATGCAAATGATAGTATGGAAAGCAAACTCAATATCTCAAAGATCTTTGTCTCCAGAAATTTGAGCAAATTATGATCGCAATTTTCCAAGTTAGTGTTAATTAAATTTGAATGGGACATCATCTTTTCTATTGATGGTGCTACTGAAGATCAAACTTGTGAGCTATGTGTAAAGGTCATTTCAGCAATTTAACATGGCGTATACGTAAAACAGATGGGGAAAAGGTGCTTTTCTAGAAGCACCTACGAAAAACTTTGTCTATTTACTTTAAAACCTTGATCTTTTTTATGTGTTTTAATATAAAGGTTTGTGAAGATTAATACGAAAAGAATACAAACCTTCGCCCTGAATTAGTAGAAATCCAATCACCATTAACACAGGATGGACCTAACAATATAAGAATTATAAAAGGAATCAGATGTACCATATTAATTCAAATAATTTTACTATGTTCTAATCAATCTAGCAGAAAAAAGAGATAATTGAGATAGATAAAGATGAAGTCCAATCTGAATAGCCACCTTTACCATGCTTGTTGAGATAAAATCCATTTGTTCACATAAAGTGCAAAGGATAAATATACTTTTGTCTCTTTTATAGAGATAAGTGTTAAGCAGTTTTAGGAGAAAGAGAAGAAATCTCACTTTTGGCACCTATTTAACGCCTTGGTACCAGTCCATCTGGATGTGCAAGAGCAGACAGATAGATAGATAGAGAGATAGAGAGAGAGAGAGAGAGAGAATTAAAGAGGGAGAGAGGGAAGGGTGGGGTCGGAGAGAAAGAGGGAGGAGATATTGAAGGTATCAACAAGGTATGTTTTAAGATTTCAAATCATGGTTTAAAACTAAAATACATCTTAATAGCCAACCAAATTGAATCAAAGAGGAGCACACAGGCAAAAACTACAGTCATCAAGCAAATATGGTACGTTGTGATCTCAAAACCATGAAATTAATATATTCAATAAATCCCGCAAATAATACTTGCGGCACAAAAGAAATCCCATCATGTAAGTGTATCTTTTATGTTATTTAGATATATTATTTTACATATAACAATACTAACAAAAACAAACAGGAACATTGTCAAGCTTTTCTTAAGACCAGTTAGACCAGCGTTAAATTTTACTCATTTAAATAAGAAAAAGAGAACTGTTAGTTTAAAAATACCAAAATTATAATGTAAACTTACCTTGATTTTTTACAGTTACGAAGAACTTGATATTTCAATTCAGGCTATTATCAAGTAAAAAAAATGGCAGATTGCACGAAAGTGGCACCAGTGAAAAACACATCCCCTCAAATTTACTGCCCAATACCAATCAAAATAAATGTAATTGAGCAAACTCTCTTTCAGGTAATTATACTATACATGTATCAGATTATGTTGATATTTTTTCTCGAAATCCTACTATGCAAATATAACATCATGATTCCTATTACATTGGCAGGATGCTTCTGACGAAGTGGGCCCAGGTTTCTTTTGTGGGTCACCCCCTGTTAGATCCTACAACCCGCACATCCCAATACTTCTCCCCCCTTCATTTTTTATAAATTTACTGTCTCCTGGAATTTTACTTGGAGTTGAAGCGGATGGTTTTACAGTGAAAGAGAAAGAGGTTAATTGAGGCTTGATGCTTTTTGTGGTTGTTCTATCGTGTGAACAACTCTTCTGGTTTCTATACTGTGTTAACAGTTGTGTTATTATTGCTGCTATCGGAAATGTGTGTGAAACAGCTTTTTTTTAATAAATGGTAAAAGTAAATGTTCCTATATAAATTGGACTTGTTGTTAAACTCTTTGTTAAATGTTTTGCAATTAAAATTTGCATAGGTTGAGTAATATAGGGGCTTTTCCAAACTTTTTAGTAAAGATTTTTTCGTCCCCTTGTGCCCAAAGTCAAAACTTTTTCTTTACAATAGGATCAGTTTGAGACTTGGTTTTTACTTAAAAAGAAGGAACCCAAAATAAATAATACAATTATACCTGTCAACACTTCAATACTAAAAAAGTTAAATGGAGATGAGCAAATCAAAGAATGGAAATTGTCACTTAAAGGAACCCAAATAACAAAGACTCGGCAATTGTTCCATTCTAGTATGAAAATTGAATTACATCAAGATGAGTTTTAGAATTTGCATAGGTTGAGTAATATAGGGAGCTTTTCCAAACTTTTTAGTAAAGATTTTTTCGTCCCCTTCTGCACAAAGTTAAAAACTTTTTCTTTACAATAGGATTAGTTTGATACTTCTTTTTTACTTAATTGAATTACATCAAGATGAGTTTTAAAGAAAGAGAGAGAGAGAGAGAGAGAGAGAGGAGGTGTGTACATTGAAAATGAGAAGTTTGTCGTCAGAGGAGAGAGCGAGGCCGCCGCGAAAATGGATGCACCAGATCAAAATCTCCACCGCGACAACAGCTCCGATCAACCGGATCAGACCCACGATCGGAAATGTAACGGCTGGTAAAATCGCCATTTCTCTCTCTCCCTCTCAAGTTCTTTTCTTTTTTAATTCAAAAAAGAGAGTGATTGAGTGATTGGTCTTTGAGTTTGAGGAGAGAGGAAGCAAGCCGTTTTAGTCGCACCATTTTTCACATATATCCTTTAGACATTAGGAAATTCCGTTCTACACCTTCGAAATTTGTTGGCCACTTGGCCTACGTCTGAGGTAACAGAATATTTCTGTTTGGATCACATCCGTCCGATCGGAATCTGGGCCAATCCGGTCCGAGGTGGAACGCAAGGGTCCGCTTTAATAGGCGTGCGAGTTCTGATTTCACGGTCTAGATCAAAACATAAATATTCTGTTACCTTAGGTGATACGATTTCGTGTGTGCTTGCTCTCTCGTCGTCCCGTGGGAATTCATATCACCTAAGGTAACTCAATATTTATGTGCAAATCGGGGCCGTGTGATCTGTTTTGAGCAGGAAAATTAAAGGGTTCTGTGTATTTTCCCTCGGCCTGGATTGCCCGGATTCTAATAATCTAAACATCAAATTTAAGTTACTTGAGAGGATCTGCACTCAAAAGGAGAGAGGAAGCATGCCGTTTTCGTTTTAGTCGCACCATTTTTCACATATATCCTTTAGACATTGGGAAGTTTGTTCTAAACCTTCGAAATTTGTGGGCTACTTCACTGTTTGACTCTGTCGGGGGTCTCGTTCTGAATTCGCATTACCTAAAGTAACTCAAGTTTTGTGTTTGAATCTGGACCGTCAGATTTGTTTTGGCACGAATATTAAAGGGACCGCTTGCATTCTACCTCGTCCGGAATGGCAGGGATTCTGATCGGACGGTATTAATCTAAACACAAAATTTGAGTTACTCAGAGATTTGGATTGGGTCTCGGGAACCCAATTTCAGAATGGCAAATTTTATAGTCGCCCCCCTTTATTTTCTTTATGCCGTTATAGTAGCACCATCTTTCACATATATCCTTTGTACATTACGAAATTGTGTTCTAAACCTTCGAAATTTGTTCTGGCTTTGTGTGCCTCTGTCGCGGTCTTCATTCATATCACCTATAGTATCTCAAATTCTGTGTTTTGATCAAGACCGTCAGATTTGTCCTGGCACGAATATTTAAGGAGCCCCGTGATTCCACCTCCGGCACAGATTCTGATCGGACGGTAAAAATATAAACTCAGAATTTGAGTTACTTCAGAGGATGTGGGACTCAATTTCAGATTAGCAAATTTTGCAGTCACCTCCCTGTTTTTCTTTATTTTTTCATTTCAGTATTTATCCTCTCCTTCTTCTATGGGCATAAGGACTTATTTGTAAAAAAAACATATTTTCATTTTCAAAGTTCGAACCGTCGATCCAACCGTTCAACATTTTCTCCATATTAAAATGTACAATACAAAGGGAGATTCGCTCGCTTTAACTTTCCACAGTCGTTACGCATGAACATCTTATTCTTAATAGCCCCTGGAATAAAATAGTTATATTTTTATCTTATCCCTGCTGTATAGATTGTAAGTATGTTTTAGTTGTACTCACAAATTTTAAAAATATATATATATATATATATATATATATATATGAGCTTGGCTACTATGCTTATATAAGCAAAAGCCCACATATGCTTATAACTCATTTTTGCGTTTCCAATGTTCAAATGGTCGATCCGACCGTTCATCTTGTTCTCCATATTAATATGTGCTTGGAGACTAAATTTTACATTTTTCTGAATTTTTTTACTATTTATTAAGCCACTTTGAAAATTGCTGATCTGGGTGAACAGTAAAAACAGTGTTTCCAAAATTCTGGACCACCAGATCAGAAACTTTCAAAGTGGCTTAATAAATAGTAAAAAAATTCAGAAAAATGTAAAATTTAGTCTCCAAGCACATATTAATATGGAGAACAAGATGAACGGTCGGATCGACCATTTGAACATTGGAAACGCAAAAATGCTCATTTAAGCATATGTGGGCTTTTGCTTATATAAGCATAGTAGCCAAGCTCATATATATATATATATATATCAATATATTTGTTATCAAGTATAAATATTATCGAAAATTATACCTGTTATTAAAAATCAATATGGTTTTCTTTCCAAATACTATTAATTTTTTGGCGCAAAATACCAACAAATATATTGATAAAAAAAAAAGGTTTATTCACAAGCCAACTATTATTAATTAGAAAAAGAGAAAATGATATCATTGAAGGTCAAAACTTTGAACAAAAACACCTACGTGATTTTTTGAAAGTATAATATATGTGCTCCTAGGTTGAATCTTTGTACTAAGTATTGACCAAAATACCTTAATTTGTAATAATAAATAAATAAATCTCTTATTAAAAACAACTAATTCAATCAGCTTGAAATTTTCAATCACTCTTCAGTGACTGTTTCCTCTTGCTCACAAAAAATAACACAATTTTATTTTCCATCCCTCAAACTAATTTTTATTCCAAAGGAAGTCCCAGCTGGAATTTTTCATATCCTCAATTAAAATAAAAATTACACAAATCCTCTCATTTTTTTTTTTACAAATACCTCTACCACCCAGAATCTGGGCAGTTCTCCATTTTTTTTAAATTATAAAAAAAATAACATTTAGATAGCATTTAGTGCTTTATCAAATTTAGTTTAGTGTTTCTATTTTGAGAATTTTCAAAAAAAAAAAAAAGGACAACCGCCCAGAATATGAGTGGTAGGGGTATTTTTAAAAAAAAAATTTGAGGGCATTTGTTTAAGTTTTTATTTTATTTAGGATACGAATTAAAATTTCGCCGCTCCCAGTTTGGTCCTTTGGATCTATCTTTTCTTGCATCCCAAACCCTAGTTTTTATTTTTATATTATAAAGATCCACAGCCAGACTAAAACCAATGTCTGCTTCCAAACTCTTCAAGGCAACTATGAGAGGAAAAACCTCTAAATTCATATCACCATTTTGATCCGGACCGTCCGATCAGCTTTGGCACGAATATTAAAGAGGGTGCATTTCACCTCGGGCCGGATTGACCCAGATTCTAATCGGATGGTCATGATCCAAACTCAAAATTTGAGTTACTTCTCTGCTATATTGCATAATCAATTCTAGGGGCATCAATGAGATTTTTCAGTTTTCATATTTTGTTCTATTATTTTCATCTGCAATTTCAATCTAGTATTATTATTATTTTTTTAAATATGAGTTGGAGGTCAAGTCATCCAACACATTTCAAACCTTTATGAATTAATACAGAGTATTTTTCCACTTTGTGAATTTCGAACCATGACTTCTCATATGAAAGCCATGTGCCTTTGCCACAAGTCCAAAAACATGTTCTTTCAATCTAGTATTATTAATGTATGGATTAGGATCCATATTTCTTGACAATAATTAAAAAAAATTGAAATGAGAAATTTAGCTTTGTAGGCACGGTATATAATATACATATATTGTGGCCATAATAAAATTGAAATGAAAAATTTAGTTTGTACCGTGTATGATTAGTTTTTGTAATAGTGGACCCACTAATCTATAATCTATGGTTTTTCAATTTTGAGGACCATTTGAGATAGCAAGGAGGCATTCACTAAAAAACATTAGTGACATAAACTAAAAATTTTCAAGTATTAATTAAAGAGTCGTGCATCATATATATATAGAGATGGGCTATGGTGAGTTGCGAAGTAAGGATCTTGTTTTACTTCACGCGTATATTTCCCTTTTCAAAGACCAAATAGTCGATCTGAAGCGCTCAACAAGATATTCATATTGAAATGTGCTTGGAGACCAAATTTTACATTTTTTTTAGAAATTTTTTACTATTTTTTAGATAGGTAGAAAACCGTTATTTTTGAATGGTTTCGGACCATAAAAAACAGTGATTTTGAAATATTTAAAAAAATTGTAAAAAAATTCAAAAAAATATAAAATTTGGTCTCCAAGCACATTTCAGTATAGCGAACATGTTGAGCGGTTCGGATCTGTTGTTTGAATTTTCAAAATGAAAATATAGTGCCATGGAGTAAAAACTTGGTTTTACTCCACGTCTCACCATAGCTCATCTCTCTCTCTCTATATATCTATATATATATATATATATATGATTTAGGGTTAGAACTTGAATGTTGTGGGTTGTCAATATGTAGTTTAATTATACGAACATAAATGTTAACTGATGTTGCTTGTACTAAATTCCAATTGGTATCATTCTATATATGGATTTCATTTTTGTTCATTTATATGCAAATTCAAACTTGATTGTACTATTGTATGTCAATTGATATTGTTCGTGTTTGGTAACTAATCTTTTGAGAAGAAAATTTGCAAGTTCAGTTTTGTGTGTTTCTATTCAATTTAGGGTGTGATCGGAACACAATAATTTTGGAGTTCAATTGATTTCAATTCATTAAAATTCAATGGAGATGAATTTCAATTGAACTTTGTTGATCGGAATCAAAATGGAGAAGAATTGAATTCATCTAAAATTATTGACTAGAAAATATACAAAATATAAGATAAATGATTTCATTTGAGTAAAAATGAGGCTTATGCCCTTAAAGTATACATACTCTTGCACTAACTGAATTTTCAGCTTTAAGTCCGTTTTTAGGACATAATGAGTTTATACCCTAATTGGTACTGGTACAGGATGAATCTATTGTCTTACTAAAAATTGCATGGGTTAGGACTTAGGATCCATATTGATTACATTTTAAATCGACAATCTTGACAATAATATAAATAAAATTGAAATAAGAAATTTAACTTTGTAGGCACGGTATATAAAATATAAATATGGTGGCCATAATAAAATGATGAGAAGATGTGCTTGTTTTATCTTATATGAGACATATATGGCACCCAAAAAAATAGTGATATCTTGTGCATCTTTTACCATTCATTGAATGATATGAATATTTTAGTAAACAAGAGTTACACTAAACAAAATAACCAGATTGCCCCTGAGAAGAGAGAATGTCACTCCATCACTGGTCAATTTCAAAGATCTCCAAAAGCAACAGAAACCCGCATCTTTTGGGGTTATCTGCAATTGTCACTGAAAAAACAAAACAAAGAAATACATATAATCCAACCTTCCAAAAAATTGTCAAAGGTTCTTTTTGTTTAGGTGGAAATACCATCTCTGCCCTCTGCAATTTTCACAGTCCATCTAATACAGCACTGATTGTTTTTCAAGAATACTTACCTTCTTTTTGTTTAGGTGGAAATACCATCTCTGCCCTCCACAATTTTCTATTTTGTCGTTTGCATGGTCAATTGCATAACTGAGAGTAAAAAGGTTAAATTGGGGTTGATTTGGCTTAATTGTTGAGTTTAATTGAAGCTTAGATGTCACTAAATCTGGGGGTTAAGAGACACCTAACTGGGCTGGAGCAGTGCATAGTTCAAAAAATTGGCTAATGGACACCAAGGGAGCTTTTATTTCACAATTTTTAAAAGAAAAAAAAACATATAACTGCCTAGTCTTGTGCATTCTTTAATGCAAAATAACTCTGATTATATATAAATTGAAACAATAATATGTTGCCTACTGATAAAAAAGACATCAGCTTTTGCTAATTGCATTGGACAATAACAATAGTAAGTTTATATTTTCTAAACAGCTTTCCGCAAGGCAAGAATAGTGAAAGAGTGCGGAATTGTGGTCAAATAGTAGCTGAACGGGAGCGGAATTAGATGAAATTGTGAAAATGAGGAAAAATAGAATTGGAATGGAAATATGCAGTGAGTGGTTTTTCCACAGGTTGGAATAGGTCAAATTCCACTAGTCCACTATTCCAAATTTGCCGACACAAGCAGAATAATGCGGAATAGAAACCTATTTATTTTGCCAAACAGCCCCAGAGTGAATTGCGTTGCGTGCAATCTTGTGCTGACAGTAACCCACTCCAACATAATATAACAGTAAAATGGAATATACACAATCCTACTAATTTCATATCTAAGAATTGGTTGCTTATAGAATATAGAGAAGCATATGACAAAATCAGCACAGAAAAGGCGTAATCAATTCAAACTCAAAAGGAGCATAGAATAGAACTAAGGCTCATCAAACAAACAAGTATAAGGAGACTATTCTAGAATTAGTTTAAATTGAGACCAAAGATTTATTACTACAAATTCACTAACAAGATCAAGGATCATATTAATTTCAGAAAATCCAAACTCATACGCCATATATCAGAAACTTAATGTTTAGAACCAACAAACACATCCCTTCTAAACTTTTGAACTTTTAACACAAACTTTAAGTTCCAAAATTTATGAGAAATCCAAATAACCATTAGCACAGGAGAGACCTATGAACTATGGTTTTCTGAGATTGAAAGGGAGGGAAGGATGGAGTCTAACCAATCAAACACCGTATGATAGAATGCTTTATGGTTTTCTGAGATTACATTGTGCAAAACACTTATGGTTGCACAGAAAACCAAATCAGAGTATTTTCCCGATTCAATCAGATTCAATTTGCTCAAATCAGAATACTGGTAAAATCATAAAAAAAAGCTCATTTGCGGCAACTTTTTGTGTCATACTATGGTGCAATTTGGTACATTTTGTGCCTTCTGTTTTATGTAAATTGGTGCTGTGGGCATGTCGAAGACTTTACTGTAACGGGATCTGAAGAGACACATGCAAGAGGTGGACCCACATATATGGAAGTGTATTACCCCACATAAGTAACACCATGATCTCTCTTTTTAGGGACAAAATGCAGAGATAAGCAAATCGTTTTATGAGTCTCCTCCGAAACTGACAAACAAGCATACATAAAAACAACAAAAAGAGGGATAGATAACGACAGAGGGGAGCGCAGTGTTCTTAATAATAAAAGAAACGCCAAAACCAATTACACAAAAACACACAAATAAAAAAAAAAAAAAGGCACTTCCCAAATTTGCAGAAATACTCACAAACACACAAAATTTCACAAAAGAGAGAGAGAGGGCCAGGGAACGAGAGTGCTTCCTAAAATTTCTTCACGAAAATAAGGTAGGTGCCTTTTAGTACAGTTTTAAGCAATAGAAGTGAGAGATTTTGCAAATAAAATTAAGTGGTAATTATGAAAAACAAAAGAAAATACTATCTGAGAGTTTCATTCTCTTTTGCCTCACATATTAAATGCTTCCTGACACAACGATTGAGTTTAAAAATTTCCTCCTTACCAAAGAAAGATTTAATCAATAAAAAGAAAAACTTTAAATGTAGTTGCGCCTCGCAGTTTCGGTTTCTCTGACTACTACTATATTTGTCAACAATTCAATGTTAGTATATCTTTTCCCCCCTTAATGCCATAATGTACCTCTAAATTGTGCACTCCGCAAGTCCTTAAAAATTTGATATTTCAGGTTCTAGTCAAGTAAGACATGGCGGTACCAGAGAGAGAAGAATTTCTTTTTGGGATCTTGAACGGACCTAGTAATAGTATCAACCTACCTATTTACTGCCCGCAACCGATCAAAAGGACAATAATCAAAGAAATTATTATCCAGGTAAGTTCCCTATGCAAATTCCGAATTAAAATCCTACCATATCTTTAGATGTATTTTGTCTGATTCAAATTTCATTTTGGCAGGAAGATGATGCGGTAGATATGGAGATTTTGTGCAACTCACCTCCCCCTAGGCCGAAAAATCCACAGATCCCTCTCATGGTTTCTCCTTCCTCTCTAATGGGTCCGGGTAGCTTATGCGGGTCATGGCTTATTAGATCCAATAAACCATGCATTCCCAAAATCCCTTTGTCGGCTGCTTTGGTGAGTGCAAGAGCTGATGTGATCTCTCCTAAGGTAAACAGTCCTAAATTTAGGGTTTCAGGTTTTGATGTGAAAAGCAAAGATAATTGAGATTCAACATTTGATGGCCTGAATATACCTTGATCCTCTTGATTTTTCAATTAGCAACTTTTTTATGTTTATTATTTGGTATGCTAGTAGGCATTAATTGGAGGTTTTGTATGTAAACAGTATCTGAACTGTTGGTAGTTTCAATTTTGCAAGATTTGAGGGAGTGAATGCCTAAATGGGGATTCATGTATTGTTCAATAGATTTTATATTTTCAAAATTGAGAGGGGTAAATTGAGATTTGAAGGGAAGTAAATGAAATTGAAAAGAAGAATTTTAGCATTACTGCATTAGAGAATATAGAGAGGGGGGTCTTACCACTTTACCAGAGTGAAAGTGAAAGCAGGCAACCATTCAATTGAATTGAAATTAAGAAGAGTAGAATTTGTAATTAATAAGGTAAGGGGAAAAAAGAGAGAGAAAGGTATGGTGAAAATGAGAAGTGAAGATTAATGAACACATCCATCCCCTGGAATTCGGATTTCCTACAATTTATCTACAATCCTATTCTTTTTGGGTTTGTTTTGTTGTCTTATTTTATTTATATTGATTCAAATTGTTCCAACTTCTTTTTATATTGCTCCACGCCAAAATTCAACAAATATATATAGAAAGTTAAATTGAATAAAGGATGACAACTATTTTTTCAAATTTGAACATACAATCACACAAAAAAGAAATATACTTCAAGAGTAAATAAAATACATACAAATTAATTCTAAGGGTGTAACCCCATAACTTTTCTGGTCCAACCTAGAAACAAGTCCTTGGACTTGAACATGGTTGGCAAGCAACCCGAAACGGTCATGAACGGTAACTGCCCGACCGCATTCTTACGGCCCAAGGAAACAACTGTAATTGCAGAACCTGGCTTGTAAGAGGACAAGCCCTTCAACTGTTTCTCTGATCCCTTCTTCATTAGCAAATTTATGTTCTTGGCAACCACTGTTGCATGTTCTTGAGCTATGTATCCAAGTTTCATTTCCTACTCGAGAATCAAATAGCAAGTATGTATGTTAATATGTTTAATTTGAGAAAACCGATCGATGAAAATAATAATCCGTACCTTAACATCAGTAATGTCTCCAATGGCAAATATTTTGTCATGACCAATAACCCTCAACTTATCATCAACCTTGAGTCTTCCATGTTCATCCAACATATCCTTGAGTATAGTCTTCCTAAGCCAACCCGAACCTACCGCCTTTCCTGTAGCAACAAAGTGACAATCGGCCGAAATAGTTGTACCAGTCGATGTTTTAAACTCTCCAACAGAGTCGTCTAGGTCGACGTCTACAGTTTGCTCCAAAAGCACCTCAACTTTCTTCGGATTTCAGCCATTTCATGGCCTTTGTGGATGCCTTGACACCTAAGAATTCAAGCAAACGCGGTCCTTTGTGAACCAGAGTCACCTTTTTATCCGGGAAGTCGGTTACTATCTCCCCCGCTAGTTCCACTCCCGTGCGCCCACCTCCAATGATCAAAATTGACTTTGCACACTTGATCTTTTCATAATCTGTTCAAAATTTACAAGTATCATGCACTGATATATATGTCAAGTAAAATATGGATTTTGATATTTATGCATGGCAATATATATATATATATACACACACACACACACACACACACACACACCTTGTTTAAACTGGTCGAGCCTATCAGTCTTGGTTCGCGGCAAAGGCACATCATGACCAGTAGCCAGAACAAGAAAATCATATGGAACAACAAGGCCTTCATCAGTAAACACCTCAGTTGCTGTAATATCAATTGCACGCGAATTGATGATTGTGCCATTGCTGAGATATTCTGAGTGCTTAATAAGTGCTTTCTCAGCAAATGTCGGTTCCACCCTCGACCGATTATCTGTCCATGGTATGTCATAATACTCCTTTCTGTTTAATCAAAGAACAAGTTAACATGATGAAAGTATATATGAACATGCATGCATTAAGTTTCTTTTAGAGAAAAAGGAATCGTACGTACGGATCGATAAGCACAAGGTTTGAATGAAACTGAATCGACTTGGCAAGAAGCGAGCCGGCCACACCGCCTCCTATCACCACCACATTCTTAGTTTCATTTGCAACTTGTTCCATTTAAAAAGCTTCTTCAGTTCTTCTTTGCTTAATTTGTTCTTGCCCCCATCATGAAATTAAACTCCTTCTTATATATAACCTGGCAGCTCATCACCTAATTAAACCCCACAAATAATCATGCAAAAGCTTCTTTGTTTAATCATGCACAATCATGAGTTACTTGAAGTATCGAATACTGTTTCTCAAAAATAAAAATAAAAAATTGAATCCTGTTCCCAACTGTTGGTTGCATGCACCAGTTGTACAATTAAACTCTTGCGCCTTTGACGCTTTAATTTGCTTTGTCAGCTTAATTCTAGTTTCAAATCACATTAATTTTAATCCATATTTTTATTGTTGCGTTACAAATTAAAACTAATATTACTACAATACAAACTGTTTAGAGCTCAATTAGCAATTCCGGTCCAAACTTTGAAGATAATATACCTCATTCACTCTTTCCATTTCTCTCGATCTGTTGTTTTCTAATAATTTCTACTAGGGCAAACGGATCGGATAGTGGTAAAGCCATATCCGTATCCGTTTTTATTTTTCGGATACGAATCGGATATTAGACGAATACGGATCAGATATTAAATAGATACGGATACGGATATCCACTTTTTATAATAGTTAACAATATATATTTTTTATAATATATATTAAACTAAATAGTATATATCTACTATTTTGATACGAATAATTAAAATTTAATATTATATCCGTATCCGTACGAATATTCAGATATCAGATATTTATTTCTAATTTTCGGATTCGAACCCGAATACGGACGGTATCCGATCCGTTTGCACCCCTAATTTCTAAAAATGAAAAATTCTCCCCACTCGTGCACATTTATTTCTCTTTACTTGTTTACACCCGGTTCATACTTCATACTCGTAACTCCAGATGGGACCCATAAATTAAAGAAACAAAAAGAAAAAAAGCACCATAGTGGTTTGTACCAACTACCAATGATTGCATCCACTGACAACTTTTGGATTGTTCAAGTAAATAAAAGTTGATGATAAAAATGGAATAATCCCTTTACTTACATAAACAAATAATTAAAATTAATAGTGCCAACTCTAAAGTCCACCAAGTCCCATCCCAATCAACAAACACCACCAAATAAATCTTGAGTATATATATATGGATTTTAATTTGTCATAGCAAAAATAACATGCTATCTTATCCATTTTAATCTTTTAAAACAATATATGGCTTGTTTTATATTATGGTTAGTTGAGTATAATTTTTGGGAAAGTTTTTATTAGCATAATACTTTTATTTATCATAGAAAAATTGACTAAATTTCTACAATTTACCAATAACATTTCCATTCAAGTTACAACAGATAAATATATTGATTACATAAAAAAAAAAAAGTAACAAAAATATTACCAAAAATCATTGCATGTGCATTGGCCTCTGGCAAACCGGTGGTACCGGTTTGGATCCTTCAACACAATCTCCTTATCATAAACCAAAGACACAAACTTAAAAACCCCATGACAATCTTTACAAACCCTCAAATTTTTACCAATTCGAATTTTTTTCTCAGATCCAAATTTTACCAGTACAAATGCCAGAGCTAATTTCTCGCTGTGACCGCACAATTCACTGATTTTTCGGGTCTTACTGAAATCATGTCCTACATTTGAAACATCTCTTAGTATACCGGCTTTCTCCATTTTCAAATTCAAATTCTCTAAGAACTCATACATCTCCTTGGATGATTCATTCAATTGGTCACTTAAGGTGAACTTGTACACTTTGTTTTTCATTTCTACCCAACTAAAAGCCGTAATCGGCTTCAAGCCTAACTCTTGCATGGCCAACCTAACCTTAGAGAATTCTTTCAATCGACCCGATTCGGCATATAATCGGGATAATAACACATAGATACCAACATCAAATTTATCTATTTCTAACGCCATTTTAGCAGCATATTCTCCTAATTCAACATTCTTATATGATCGACAAGACGAGAGAAGAGAACTCCAAATTTCCTTCGAAGGCTCAAAAGGCATGTCCTTTATCAAACTATAAGCCTCATTAAGTAAACCCCTTCTACTATACATATCAACCATGCAAACATAATGAATTATTTCAGGAGAAATATTAAATTCCCTTTCCATTGAATCAAAAATTCCTTGACCTTCTTTTACTAATCCACCATGGCTGCATGCTGTCAGAATGGCAACAAAAGTGACTCCATCTGGTTTAATTTCAGAATCAATCATTTCATGAAATATTTTCAAGGCTTTGGTACTAAACCCGTGGGACCCATAACCCGAAATCATGGTAGTCCATGTGACAACATTTTTTGTTTGCATTTCATCAAAAATGGCTTCGGCTGAATCATACTCCCCGGTTTTGAAGTACATATCAAGTAGAGCATTACAAAGCACGAGCTTATCTAACTCAGTGTAGTTGGTATCGATGCATTTGATAACATATGCATGCAATTCTCTCCCTTTTCTAAAATTTGAAGTTAAACCGCAAATACTTAGTACGGATTTAAAAGTTGAAGCTTTCGGATGCAACCAACCTTGAAAAATCATTTGTTGGAATAGTTTCAAAGCGGGTTCAAAAAAGCCCTGTGAAGCAAAAGCATTAACGATAGAATTCCAAGAAACCAAGTTTCTCTTGGGCATTTTATCAAACACCTTGTTGGCGTAGTCTAAATTCCCACATTTGCCATACAAATCCATCAAAGAAGTTTGCAAGACAACATCCTCTTTGTTTAGAAAACCCTTTCTAAGGCAAAACCCATGTTGAATTCTCCCCAATTCAAATTTTTTGAACTGTGATGAAATAGATAACACAGTTGCAATAGTTCTTGCTGTCGGTTCAATTCTCTCTTCTATCATCTGAAAAAACAAATCCAGAGCTACCTTTCCAAACCCGTTTTCCGAAAACCCACAAATCATGGCAGTAAACA
The DNA here is from genome assembly GCA_025461045.1 of Carex parvula. NCBI lineage: Eukaryota > Viridiplantae > Streptophyta > Magnoliopsida > Poales > Cyperaceae > Carex > Carex parvula. Next base: position 221,368 of record JAJGRW010000085.1, on the reverse strand, counting down.
AGACCACATCTCTCTTAGGCATTTCCACAAACAGTTTATGTGCAGAGTGAGAGACACCATGTTTTGAGTACAATTCTATCAAACCAGTGGTAATAAACAGGTCACATAAAAACCCATTTTTGAGAGAGAAAGAATGGAGTTGCTCACTGTATTTGATGGGGTAGTTCAAATGCAAGAAGAGTTTGAGAAGAGATGGAATGGTGAATTTATCTGGTGTTATTCCATGCTTTTGAGATACCAAGAAGTAATTGAGTGCCAGTGTAGTGTTTCCTGAGTTGAGATAAGACCTGAGTGTTGTGTTGAGGTGAAATGCTGAGCATCCTTTCATTTCTTTAATTTAGGAATTAGGAGTTCAACCTACTATTTGCATTTGTTATAGTGCTTTAGCTCTGGAATGGAGTTCAATCTTGTATTTATTTGCTAACAATTCTGAACAAACTTGAATCAAATATTTGTAGTTTAGTTTTGTATCCATTCAGTAAAATCATGAAAAGTTCTATGAAGTTAAATGGTTAATATTTTATTATTTTGATGTGGAAATTTAAAACTAAAAGTTTTGATATGGGTTACCTTTCATTTCATTTAAATGCGTGCTCAATTCATGGTTTTGAATTTGGATGGACATAAATTTATAAAAAATGCATTCACTAACATAATTGCAACAAACTTTGGTCTTAGTTTTTAACCATTAATGCATTAAATAAACAATAAACTCATTTTAAAATTAATTGCCTTACTCCAAATTTGGTCATGCATGTTTCAACTAGAGTGACAACTTCATCATTCAGAAAATATTCGGCAAGATCAAAAATTCGTAATTTGAGTATAATTTGGAAATAATTCGGATAGATTTGTATACTTAACTGTAGTCTAGAGAGCCCCAAAAAAAAATCGAGAATAATTCGTAAAATTCGGAAAAAATTCACAAATAATTCAAGAAAAGTTTGGAAAACCGAATAATACGCGAATTGATTCGTCAACAGCTCAAATCCGAATAATTCGCAAATTATTCACAAATCTTGTTACTATGGTTTCAACAGTAAACGAGCACAACTGACACACTGAAATAGCAAAATATCAACACAACCAAATGCAGTTTATAAATAAAATAGAAGGTAAAATTGGAAAGACATTTGGCTACTGAAATTAATTCTAGGTTAGTAAACAAAATAGCACCACAATTTACACATGTAACAGAGATACACACACACACACACACACACACACACACACACACTAACTTCAATCTAATACAGAGAAGAAGCAAACCCTTTTTTTATCTAGCAATTGTTCACATAAACTACCCGACTTTACTAAGTTACACGACACCTGAGGGTTTGTTTGTACATCAGAAAAGCATTAATATATAATACACCATATACTCCCTTGAAACCCTCATAATTTGAAAATGCAAGGGGTATATGCGAAAATATAGCTTCTTTCAGCTGTCAACAGCACCGTCCGGGCCCGCTTCCGCTTCGGCAGGCTTGGCCAAACCATTGTTCATTCTAGCACGTGCCTCAGCAAACATTCTCTGTTGCTCTGCCACTGCCTCCTCTTCTGTCATTTCAACCCCACTAAATTTACCCCCTTTCGGTGAATCCTATATTTCAAAAAAAATAAAAAAGTAGAGTATTGAGGGGTTTGATGTTTATTTCAAATTATAATACAATATGAACGCTAAGATATGGTTTAATTGCCCTATTCTATACACAAATTCCATTTTTTTTTTAAATGAGTTATAGTATAGGAAGTGCCATTTCACCGAGTATTTCATGCCATCAGGAACAAATTGTTCATATCGCTATTTCCGAAATAACTAATTATGGTAAAGTGTTCAACATAAAAAAAAAAAAAATGCAATTTATGAAAAGAAAAAAAAAAGCCAAAAATAGTTTACAAGGATGCATACCAAAGTGTCTAGCTTATGCTGTTCATATGCAGCATATACCTCCTCTATATATTCACCAAAACCAAGCACCTGAAAAGACAAATATAAATATACGCAAATCTCATATATAAATATTTTTTATTAAAAAAAAGGGGGAATTTCACGTATACCCCTCAAGAACTTCAAAATTACGTATTTCCCCCTCTAAACTTCGAAATTATCCCCTCCTCTAAACTTTATAAAGGATTAAGGGTATAATGGGTATCCGGTTTTCAAGGGCAAAATGGGTATTTTATAAAGGGTAAAGGGTATAATGGGTTTCTTATAAGATCAACATTTTTCTTAAACAAACTACAAATTCTTTATGATTTTATAAATTTAAAATGAGTTTTAATATAAAAGACAATAAAATTGGTAAATTTGTGAGTATTGGTAGTTTTTTTAGGGATATACATGAAATTCCCCCTAAAAAAAGTAAACATAATTAATACAGAGGAGATTAAAATTTAAAACCACCAAGTACCTGAAGAGCTGTAACAACATGTTCTGGTGCAATAGTTTTCTTATCCTCTCTGTTGCACACTTCGTTCGACTCAGATGACAACAGGTTAATGAACTCTGCACACAAAATACCTATTTAGCGATTTTTGTTGAATTACATTCTGACATGATAATTAATTTGATATTATAATTATAACAACATACCTACACAACATTCAACAAGTAGATCTTGCGCATCTCTTGCCACGCGAACATCTGGTGGCAACATCTCCTTTATTATCTTACACATTGTTGCTACATAGAAAAAATATATTTCTACTTAATTTTAGCGGGCTTCTAAGCAATTGAAGATTATCACAAGGACCTAATTAAAAATGACCACATTTAGTAAAGTTTGTTGCTTTACAAATGACTGGAATTGGGTCTCACTCAAAATAGTCAAAATTAAATGTAAAAAAGACAAAAAAAATATCTCAAAACTTTTAACCTAACTAGAATCACAATTTCTTTGGGCATGTATGCAAATTCTTGGTTTTCAGGATATCAATTTCTCGTAAAATTGAAATCTTTAACTAGTTTTTAAGTCTCACAATCGACTAATATGAACTTACAGAGAAATTAACACAAAAGAAACAGATGAAATTCAGAAATAAGAACACAGATAAAAGGAAACGATTCTTACATTTAGGAAGCGAGACATCCTCCTTCGATTTCCCAACTATATCCATCGGATCCATTTTGACGAAAGCACAAGACCAAAACTCCAAATCTCAATCTTTTTTTCTCAGAAATTTCGATAAACTAACGATTGAGAAGAGAAAATCACATGAAGATCTGAGGTGGGTTTGGTTAATCGAGAAGAATTAAACTAATAAAAGGGCGACAAAATTAGGGCAAAATTTAGGAGAGAGAAACGGAGGAGAGAGAGGGGGCAAAGCGACGACTTTTGTTAGGTTTTGTTTTTCAATTTAACCCTCGGAAAAATATTCTTATCACGAAGAAGTTCAGTTTTAGGGGTTCCTTTTGAAACTTCAGGATATTTGTAGAGTGATTTCGTAAAGTAAATTGGATCGGAATGGGTTGGGCTTTTATTCGGCCCATTGGATCATTAAGCTCCCTTATTACAGAACCCATTTAGTGTATCTTTCGGATAAACTTTTTTAACAGATTAGTTTTCACTTCATGCAGCGCAAAAACCATATGCTTCGGATAAATATTCTATAGTCCGTGCGCTACATGAAGCCAAAATTACTTTGTTAAACTCTTTGCTCTTTATCTTTCTTTTTTGTTTTCTGAGGTGATAATACTTGAATGATTTGCAGATTGCAGTGAATCCAATTCTCTGGTAAAAAAGCAAGAACTATTATATTCTTTTGTTCTGATTCCATTGGTTTTGCATCTAATGCTTCTCCCATTAGATGCCTCAAAAACTGCTTATAAACACATACCCTAGTTACACTCAGCACACAAAAGAGACTTGTATTCACACAATTTCTCTTTCAAATTTTTGTTTGGTGCAAAAGAATTACAAAAATTAAAGAAAACATGGCATCCATTAAGGCTGTGAAACCAAAGGAGCCTGGCGATGTGGGGCCCAAGGCTCCGGCTATGAAACCGGCACCAAAGAAGGCTGAACAAAAACCCAAGGAGCCCAAGAAGAAGGTTAAACCAACCAACACCCCCCTCTTTTATCAGTGTTCATAATCTCTTTGTTTCTCAGTAAAAATTATAAAAGCTGAAAAATGACTGATGTAAATTGTTGATTTAAGCAGGGTAAAAGTGGGAGACCTTCAGCAAAGAAAAAGGGTGTCTGATGTGCTTCCTCAGGTTGCATTCTACTTGTGTGTTTTTTTTTCTTATTTTTTTACTCTTTTTTTGTGTGTTTGATGTATCCTGAACATATATAGTTTGATGAATTAAAATAAAAGGTATTATTATTATTTGTCCAGTTTGGTTCTTCTATGCAAAACTTAAAAAAAAAGAACAAAATGTATTGACAGAAATAGAAGCATTTATGGAATTGGAATACAAAAGAATGGTAGATGGCTAGAAACAAGTGAAATTCACAGTCAAACAAATAGATGAAATACAATACAAAAAAATAAGTAAAAAGAAACAAAAATACCATCCGGGATTGTACCGCAAATACAAAGAACTCTTTATTTTTTTCGGGAACTCTCTCTCTTTCTCTCTCTATCCTACAATCTTGTAACTAGGGTTTGTGAGATTTTCAATCCCATTAACAACTTGGATCGATTCAATGACATCACCGACCTTCAAATCGGCCAAGAAATCTTCGTTTTCTACAACATAACCAAATACCGCGTACCGACCATCGAGTATATTTGCATTGCTTGGTGTGAGTTCACTCTCTTTTAAAAGCCAAAATACTTGACTTGATGCCGAGTTGTTATCAAATTCCTGTTTTTTTACAAAATTATAACCACCAAAGAACTTTTAAAAAAAATTCAATATGATTAAATTGAAGCAACACTTACTTCTCTGGCCATAGCCATTGTGCCAAATGCATTAAATGGAAGCCTTGTTTGCGCCTTGTAACGACCAAGTTCCTAAGAAACATACAAATTGCATGGATTTACACATGCAAATACAAAAGTTTGAAGGGAAATTTTTGTAAAAGATGGAAAATAATCGTACCTCGAGAGTTTCACCATAAACAGGTGCGGTATCACCAACGGCCATAACTTCTAGAGGAATGGTACGTGTTTTTCCTGTGCTGGGGTCCACAAACCCCTCTGCAGGCCCTTCAGGATCTCCCGTTTGTACCACAAATCCATCAGCTGCATCATAAACCAACACTATTTTATACATACTTAATACAATATTTGGAGAACTTTTAGAGAGAGAGAGAGTGAAAGACCTCTTTGAATCTCCATGCCATCATAAAAGTGGCGCTCAACCAAATCCAAGAAATTACCAGCAGTAACGGGTGCATTATACCCGTCAAGAACAATGCGAAAAACAGTCTCTTGTAAATTGGGGTTATCTTTTATTTTAACCTTCATGTCAACCGTTGCTCTCCCTTTTAAAAGAGGCATGCTACTGTACTCCTCTGGTACTTCATAAGGAAATCTATCTATCATGTCTTCTTCTACACTGCACTGCATGGTCAATTTCAGGGGCATAAATGAGATTTACAATTTCCATTATTTTTTGTCCTTTGCAGCAAAATCTGGTATCTGTGCTTTATATGTAGTTACGCTAGATTTACAATGGTAAAATGGGTACTTTATAAATTTAAAATTAGTTTTAATAAAAAAAGTCAATAAATTGAGTAAATTTGTGAGTTTTTGAAATTTAGAAGGATAAAAATGATATTACGAATTTTAGAGGGGGGATATGTAATTTTGAGGATTTTGAGGGGTATACATGAAATTCCCCCTTATTCTATCAACAAATGTTAAGATTAGGTTATCTGGAAACAGATAAGAGGGGTATTTACTATTAAATTTTGAACTAATGGTGGGATTAAAAAAGAAAGAAAAGAATTGTAACCTTCCAACATATTGCAAAAGTTCTTTTTGTTTAGGTGCAACAGCATCTCGGTTTCTATCCTCGACAATCTTTTGAAGGTCGTCTAAGCCAGCACTGATTTTTTCAAGAAGGTCCTTTCCTTCTTCTTTTTTCGACTCTGCTACCCCGGCCAAAATTAAGTCTTTCCCTTGGTTTAGAGCTCTTGAAGCTTGCCTCACGTTCTACCAATTTAAAAAAAGAACAACAAAGTACAATAAGTTAATGAATTAGAAAAAAAGAACTTACCATTGCAAGAACATGCATACATATAAATATAGTATTAAAGTAAAATCACTTGATAGGTAGAAAATCACTTGATCTTCTAAAAAATAATAAAAAAAAATGGAAAATTTGATCATTCAACAGTAGTGATTTTCTACCTATCTAAAAAAATTGTAAAAGAATTCTAAAAAATGTAAAAATTTATCTACGTGTACATTTTCATATGGAGATCATGATAAAACAGTTCAGATCAACTGTTTGGACTTTGAAAACGGAGATATTAATCTATAGTACGGACCAAAGCACGCTATGCATAGTACCATAGCCTCACTTGAATGGCACATTTTCAACAAATTTTCTGAACCCTTTATTTGCATGAATTTTACACGCATTTTTGTTGTTCAATTAAACATAAGGTCAAATGAAATTAAACTTTGGGCTTAATTGGAGCTAAACTGAAGTGAATTTTATTAAATACATGCTGACAAACAATTTTAATGCACTAAAAATATCAAAGGACCAAAAGGCAAAAGTTTTTTTTTTTAAAACATTACAAAAACTTACTCTCTCAACCGAATCCAAGGCTCTTACACCGGCCACTTTAAGCGATTCCGTTATATCCTCTAAGGGTTTTTGCACCTCTCGAATGGCCTTGTTATTTATCGGCAGTGCATATCTGAGCAATGCACCTGGGTCTTTTATGGGGGGCCCAGATATCAGAACTGACACATCTGGTAAAGCAGGCCAGTTCGTCAGTGCGTAAGATGGTGAGTCGATTGATGGTGTCATTGTCACCAATCCGAATGCCAATGCAAGAGATATAGCACATTTTTTCAGGCTAAATGATTTCTTCTTCTGCCAAAAATAAATTATGAAATTAAATATCTTAAATTCAAAATACGTAGGATAAAGGGTATAATGGGTATTCGGTTTTCAAGAGCAAAATGGGTATTTTATAAAGAGTAAAGGGTATAATGGGTTTCTTATAAGATCAACATTTTTCTTAAACAAACTACAAATTCTTTATGCTTTTTTAATGAAGGGTAAAATGGATATTTTATAAATTCTTATGCTTTTTTAATGAAGGGTAAAATGGTTATTTTATAAATTATTTATGCTTCTAATTTGAAGTAAAAGTACCTCATTTTGGGTGACAGTAGACAGTGGAGATTTAGGAGATGCAGAGCAGAGCACTGCCACGTGGCAGTTTCTGGGACGGAGGAGTGAGAGGGAGAAAGAGGAGAGGGAACAATGGGAAGATAGTAATGTCGCCGCCATAGAGAGAAGAGAAGAGGAGATGAGTTAGGGTTTTGGCGCGAGAAATCTAAGTGATAAGGAGAGAGAAGAGATGAAGTACTGTGAACCAGGGATTGGCGGTTCAGATAGGATAAGAGATTTTCTCTCTATTACTTTATTATTTCTTTTTCCAAGGATTGTACTGAACTGTTACTCTACTGTTACTCTGTGAAGCGGGTCACTCACAAGACGCCATACTCTGCGAAGCGGGTCACTCCGCTCTCTAGTCTCTATTCTCTAACACAGTGACAAATAAATTATTCAGATTTGGTTCAGCGGATCAAAAGTTCGTGATTCGGGAATGATTCAGAATTATAAATTGAGTCCGAACTGGATATCTTAATCTCACAAGGGAGCAAAAAAAAGTTTGTGAGTAATTCAATAAAAGTTCGATCAACCGAATAATATACCGTTCAATTCGCTGATACCACAATAACAAATTATTCACAAATTTTGTCACTATGCTCTCTAGTCTCTACTCTCTAACACACTAAATGTATATAGTGTGTTAAAAGTTTAAGGAGAACTTGTTCAAGGGCATTAATGCAAATAAGAACTTTTCCTTAACACGCTTCCGTATTCTACTTAATTTTAGGGGCTTATATGCAATTAAAGATTATCACAAGGATCTCGTGAAAATATAAACACAAAAATTACCACATTTAGGAAAATTGTTGCTTTACAAAAAATATCCTTTCAATGAAAGAAATTTTTCCGATTCAAAGTTTGAAGTCAGAAATAAATTTTTATAATTTTATAATCTGTACTCTTTCTTTTTATCTCTATTATTTTATAATGTTTTCAATAAATACAAAATTTCTATTAATTAAATGGTTATTAATATTTAAGATAAATTATAGACATCTTATTCATTTATAGTTTAGATAAGTCGTGTAATAAATTTTGCATATCCTTTAAAACTAAAGGGGCAAATAAAATTTCTAAAAAAATGTTGAAACATTTCCAAATTTTTTTGAAAAGAGAGAAAATTGAATTTTTTTTGTTTTTTTACATTATCAAAATAACCTTGATTTTAAAGGAGTGGTGTTTTATTCTTTCATTTCGCTATTTTCTTATCCATTATTTTTTTTTTTCTTTTATGTTAAGTGTCAATAAATTTGAGTTTGGATGTTTGTATTTCAGTTTGTAAGTTTGTTTCAATAAATTGATTTTCAGAAATTAATTTTTTATTTTTTATTTTTTATATTCTAAAACTCTATATTAATTTTAAATAATCGAAAGTTGCATTTTTTCAATTTATTATATTTTGAATATATTAATTATTAATCTGTCATTATGTATAACATATGTATAAATATGACTTATCTTTGTTTTTCCTAGCTATTAAATTAAATTTCCTTCTCTGTATCAGCAACAAAAATAAAATAAAATAAAAGTTTTTTATGGGAGGTTCAATTGAAGTAATGCAATTTGTGTGACGCAACATGTTTTTTGTATGAATATTTTTTACTTCTTATAAAATATCAATTTCTTTCCTTATATATCGATCAAGTTGCAAAATATAGAATATTTCTTCCTTAATATCATAAATGCATGATATATTTTATTCAGTTGTCTTCTATTAGATATCAGAGAATATCAAATAATTATCACTACAATTGATTTTAAAAATATTATTATTAATTATTCACAAGTGGCCATTTTAAAAAGGAGATACAGGCGTACAGTGTTGTCACTCAAGTTAACTTTTTTTAACATTAAGTTTCGGTTTTAACTTTTAAAAAAATATTTATTTTTGGTTTACTGGATAACACTAGGTCGACATGGCAATTGAAAAGCCAGCCGAGAACACAGAATTGTCTTACTCCTCTTGAAAAGTAATTTAATTTTGAAAGCATGGTGTACGTATCTTAATTCTTGATAATTTGTTATAGTTAGTAAATGTTAATTTTTGACTTTGTATTAATTGTCTGTTGAATGCATGGTGTATCTTAAATCTTGGTCATTTCTTGTAGTTAGTAGATGTTAATTTTTGACTTTTTATTTGTTGTCTTGTGAATGTATGGTGTGTCTTAAATCTCCGAAATTTTTATTTCTAGCACAGTTAAAAAAAAAAAACTAAATAACTATCGTTTATGAAAATTTCAAATTTTGAATGTGTGGTGTGTTTTAAATCTTGATCGACATAGTTAACAAGACATAATTTAGAACGAAATCGACATAGTTGTTTTAATCATACAAATGCTTTTATTAAGATAAACTATAGAATTTTATTGCAATTATCAAAAGTTACACGTGACATTTACGTACAATTTTGTTAAACTTAGTCACTTCTGAGCCCACTTTAAATCCGCCCATGAAGAAATGGGATTCAAATATGCTGAAATTCCAATATATGAAAAGTGTTTTTGGAATTTTTGAAATTCAAAATCTAGCCGTTGAACTGTTTCGACATACGTGCACAGAAAATTAGCTGTTTCGAGATGCGTGCATAGAAAAAATTGAACGGCGGGATTTAAAATTTCAGGAATTCCAGAAACACTGTTCATGTATTTTGAATTTAAGCTGATCTGAATCCGAAGAAATGACCTTTGAAAGTGGAATTTGTGACTGCAAAGAAACCGAAATTTTTGAAGTTACCATTATCTGAAAAAAATAAACTAAAAAATCACGAAATTTGAATATTTCTGGATCTACAACGGCTGCAAAATACAGGTGCAGCCCCATTTAATGGGGATCGCATAATGCCGGTGCAGCCTCTGTCAGGGGGCCGCAGAATACCGGTGCGGCTCCAAATATTTTTTTTTTTTGTTTAATCAAACTTTGAGATATATGTGGGGACGCGAATCCCAATTGGTTTGAAAAATGAGGCATAGTCAAACTTTGAGATGGGCACAAATGCCAACAAATCTCATTTTTTATTAAACAAAATAAAATAAAAAATGGGGTCGCAGAGCTATTCTGTGGACTCCTAACTGGGGCTGCAGAACAATTTTGTGGCCGTGGTAGATCTGAAAATATTCAAATTTCGTGATTTTTTTTTTGTTTTTTTTTTTTTGAGGCTGGTAACTTTAAAAATTTCGGGCAAAGAAATAACTAATTCAGAAGAAAGTCGAGGAAAAAAATGCTAGCTAGCTTTACTACATTTATTTATCTAAATATATATGTATTTAGCAAATGCAACGAGAGGAAAAACATAAAAAAAATATTTTAAAGTGGTTTTGAGATTCCTCAAAGAATGTTTTTCTTTTCTTTTCTTTTCTTTGGAAAAGAAAGAAAAATATACTATATATATCGCTTGGTTATGCATAGTGGGTCACAAATATTTCTATCTTAAAAAATTCTAAATTATATTATATAGCATATACATGATGGAAGATAATTCTTGAAATATGATTTATAATTTGAGTGAGGCTGTGATACTTTGCAAGATGTGAAATAGTTCGTATTATGGATCAATATATCTATGTTTATAAAGTTCAAACAATTAATTGCTTTCAAACTCGTTTAACATGTTTTCTATATAAAAATATACTTGAATATCAGATTTATATTTTTCATATTTTTATTTTTTAAAATTGATAAAAGTCACATAATTTGAAAATTTTAAATGATGATGGCCATAAATTCTGAACTTTTATATTAATGACCCATTTCAATGTTATAATTTTTTTTTTATAAAAGAGCCAACACACCCTTTCATTAAAAAAATGAAAAACACTAAATACAGAAATGAAATTTCACCTAACAAGTTTATCCATAGAGTGTGTTTGTACTAAAATATTTAGCAATGCATTAATTAAGTATTGTTATCATTATGTATTGCAAAATTAAGAATAATAAAATTTGTGTTAATTAATATTTCTTCATGTTTTATGGTTTATATATTAAGAGAGATACATATCTCCATTCCTTTTATTTTTCTAAATTTGAATTTCTGATAAAAGAATGTTTATATTTTGATAAAAATATTTTCCTCTACTGGTGACGTCCCCTAACTTTCTGATCTTTTGTGGCAACTAACCCTGTACCTCATGTATATCACCATGTACAATTACAATTGGAGAATGCAAATATTGTTTGAAAGAAAATACCATGACTTGCTAGCTTGTAATTCTTCTAAATAAACGAAAAAAAGAAAATTATTTTGAAGAAATTCTTTCTTGGTGGAATTATACAGAAACTTTTCTTTGGAAAAAAAAGTACTATATTCCTTGAATTAAAATAAAAAAATGATACCACCCCACTGATTTCATTACCAGAAATCATACCAGTACGGACTGGTACCAGCCCTATTGTGTTAATTACAACTCTGACCTGCCGTATGAAAATAACCAACAGACCCCTAAAAACTAGTCAAATACAATCAAGCAAAGTAACACCTGCAACCAAGTTCTCACACATGCTTTGAACTACTACAAAATGCAATAAGCACTAATCAAAATCTTCAACCTATGCCTTCTCTGTCAATCTCTCTTGCCACCTGTTATTACCGTATATAGTCTCCACTGAACCAGCCTCCTTCAAATCCTTAGAATCACAAGGTAAAATTAATGATAATTTAAGAAATGATACCAAAAAGATGCCATAACTACAATCTGTGCCCCTATAATTGCAAGACTTTTACCTGTACCCCCCTGGAAAATTAACCTATTTCTTTCAAGACATGGGTGCTGGTCAAGCCATTCCTGGATGGCAGAACGAAGAACATGATTTTGAATCAGATCGTGATGAGGAAGCACTAAATTGGTCATAGGCGATTTGTTTTGTCCTCTGTTCAACCATTTCTTGATTGCTTCAGCTTCATATGTAAACCCATCTGCTGCTATGCATGGATTCTTCATGATTTCCTGTAATGATTAATTTGAAAAATAAAGGGTAAATTGAGGCAGTTTAACAGGTGCAACTTACAAAGATTTTTTTAGGAGGACACTAAGAGCTTGTGAAACAGGAATGTGTTCTATCATTTTTGTTTCCATTTTTTCTCTTTTCTAATTGGACTTCACTTCACCCGTCAATACATAAAAAAAAATATTCTATTGCATTTATTTGGATTGCACTTAGATGCAATACCATAAAGATAGAAGGGGAAACTATATATATACCTGCGTTATTGGACATATAAAATGTGATGGTACATGTTCTTCATTAAAAGTTGAAGATCCAACAGATGGGAGTTCTTTCAATAGGTTTTTGAGTAGTTGGTTCTCCAATTTAAGTTGTTCGTTTTCCCTTTGAAGAAGATCATTCTTGTCATTTTCTCTCTTTCGGATTTCCTCAATTTTTTTCTGATGTAGTTTCTCCATTCGAATTAGCTGCAATTTTCAATTCTTTTTTGCTTAATTCTTTTGATCTGATTATATTTACAAACAAAATTTCTGCTGTGTACGTAAATATAATATTCATTCGATATTTTTGTGTAAGTTTCTTCAAGCATGAGACAAAGAGCCATATTTAACCCCGAATCAATCTATAAATCAGAATAAGTGGAAAGATGTACCTCTTCAGATGAGGCCTCTGTCAAATCTGAATTGGGATACCTGACAAAGCCAAAAATACACGTCATCAAAGCTTATGTGATTATTAAAAATTAAATATAACCAACCATAACTCGAGTAATCCAATAATTAAGCCAACCCAAAATACAGAGAACTCAACCAGAACCAAAAGGATTAAAGCTCTATTTCTTCAAATCAGTATGCATTTTTGTTTCTGTCTTTTGATAATGTGTACAAAATGACCTGAGTAGTGAGTACAAACCCCAAATAAGTTTACCCAAAGCTCGGTTAACCGAAGGGCTAGTGAGATCCTATCTAAAAAGCACCAAGATACAATTAAACCCAACCCAAAATGATCAGGAATTTCATATAAGCTAATATATAAGGTTGAGCCTGTATCAGAAATTTTTGCCCAGTTGTCAGTAACCAAGGCAATGTAATCACAAGGGAGACTTACAAAAGCTTAATAGTACCTAGTGTAGAACAGATTTCCATTTTGAATAAACCATATCATGCATGATGGATTTGCATTCTCTTTGACAAGTTCACTGCATTTGAAAAGGTGCAAGAAATCAACACCGAGGAAATCTTCCATTTTCCAAATTTTTTGCTACTAAGGATTTGCAATCGTCACAGGTAAACTCAAATTATACCTGTGTGGAGAAACGTCCATTACAAGATTCTTGATCACCCTTAAGTCAATCAGCTCTAAAATCCCTTTTACAAGACTATCACCCTTCTCGTGTATCAATTTCTCTGCTTTAAACTGCATTCAAGTGAAACAGTGGACACAATACGTTAGTGTATATTAACATTCTGATGTTAATTAATTAAAAATAAATTTGACCTTGTGTATTGCACACTGAGCAAGATGTTTGTCTAGAGTTTTATTGCATATCTCCCTCCATCTATTGAGTTTATCATCTGTTTCAGAATGGAAACAATTGCATGAGTATGACATTTAATTTTTTGAACTCTTCCAGTACATAAAATTGGTTATCAATGAGATAATTAAGATTCCATTTACTACCAGAAAAGGAATCAAGATAAGGATTGGAACCAATTAACACTAATCTTTTATGGGTAATTAAGGATTTAGCCGAATCAAATTTTGATGAAATTAGAAAATTGCAGAATTGAGGGACTCAGTGTGCAATACATTTTATGGGTAATTTCAGAATTTATCAGAACCAATTAACATTAATATTTTATGGGTAATTTCAGAATTGAAGATTTAGCCTGGTAAATTAGGAAATTTCAAAATTTTCAAATTTTTATGAAATTAGAAAAAATGTTTGAGAATGAAAATGATTGCAACCTGGATAATTGGTAGAGATGGTGAAAGTGGCAATAATTTGAGTTTCATCCTTTGGAAAATGGTTGAGTGCCCATGAAAGAATATGCTTTGCATAATCATAGTCCCAAGGCAACCAAACATGCACCTTTTCTTTTTCCTTTATCTCTGCGGTTGCCATTGATAAGAGCTCGTTTCACTAAGATTAGATATTGTTATAAGCAACCACCACCTCCAAAACGAAACCAAATAATATGAGACAAAGAGAAACAAATAATGATGAAATAAAAAAAAAGGAGATATCCAACTCGATTACCACCTGAAAGGAGACACCCATGCCCGCTTGCATCGCCATATAGGATCCGACTCTCCAAGAAAACCCTAGATCCTTTGTAGAGAGAGAGAGATAGAGAGACGATGGAGCAAGGAAACCCTAGTCTCAGTCTCAGAGAGGGAAGGAAATGGAGAGAAAGAAGAAAGGGTTTAGAGAGGAAGAAAGGGTTCACTGGTTTTGGGCCTTATCGCCAAATAGACGGTCCTCTCTCTAAAGTTCGGTTTGTTGACTATATTTGGTTTTAAAAAAATTTAAACCGAACCGAACCAAACATTTGAATCGGTTTAAAAAATAAACCGAACCCGATAGACATCTTTATTGGTTGCACAAATCATCCTCAAATATATAGAGTGAGCCTATGGTGCTATGCATAGTACGGATGGAGTCCGTGCTACGGCCAAAAATTTGACTTTTTAAAATTCTAATGGTCGATCCAACCGTTCAATGTGATAATCATATGAATATGTACTTGCAAACTAAATTTTATATTTTTTCAAATTTTTTTACTATTTTTTTAGATAGGTAGAAAAATCAGTGTTTTCTAAAAATTATGGACCATCAAAATTCTACCTATCTATAAAAATAGTAAAAAAATTTGAAAAAATATAAAATTTAGTTTGCAAGTACATATTCATATGGTTATCACATTGAACGGTTGGATCGAACATTAAGATTTTAAAAAGTCAAATTTTTGGCCGTAGCACGGACCCCATCCGTGCTATGCATAGCACCATAGCCTCACTCAAATATATATGCACAAATATTTATGTATTTATTTATTTTTCGACGATTGCACTGAACTGTTAATCTGTGAAGCGGGTCACTGGCAAGATGCTAGCAATAATAAGCATAGTAACATGATACGCGATAAATTCGTGAATAATTCGTGTTTTATTCGTTTTTTTTACATTTTCGAACCGAACTCTGAATAAAATGCGAAAAAACTTATAATACGTTTTATTCGCGAATAAACGCGAATCACGAATTATTTGCGAAAAAAATGCGAATTTTTTTTTAAATTTTTTTGGGGGCTTTTATTGGGTTTCTTCTTTTGCTTCTTTGTGGTACCGAATTATTTCCGAATTATACCCGAATTATTTCCCGAATCACGTTTTTTACTCCGCCGAACCGAACCCGAACTATTCGTTTGTCACCATGATAATAAGAGAACAGACAAAACTTTTGGTTGAGCATAGTTCATACCATAGTCAGAAGATTCGTGAATTATTCGGTTGACCGGATTTTGACCGAATTATTTGTCAATTTTACGAACTTTTTCCGAATTTTACGAATTATTCGCGAATTTTTTCCGAACTTTTTTTTGTTTTTTTTGCTCCCTTGTGGGACTGAGATCTCCGGTCCTGATAATTCATAATCATTTCCGAACTATATTTGAATTATTTGCGAATAACGAATTTTGATCATGCCAAACCGATTCCGAATAATTTATTTGTCACTATGGTACATACTGAGGTAAGCGACTGGCTCGCTTTTCATATAAATCGATATCTGATTTTGTTCATTTAAGCTCACATCTTGTTTTATTTAATTTTTTTAATTCTCGTCATTTCTACAAGCCTAGAGAAGTACTTGTTAGTTATTATGCAACTTCAGCGATTTCATTATTTTTTTTTACTGTCAAATGGTTTAATTGCATACACTGGAGTTAAGTGTTGCAATCTGGAGGTACTTGATAATTGCACATCACAAGTTATTTATTTATTTAATTTTCAGCTAGTAGATAAGAAGAATCTTGGATTGCTCTTGGTTAAGTAATTGCACATCTCCGAGGCCCGACATTTTTATTAATATCCAAAGTTTAATAGAAATTAATTAATATACCCATATCCGCTGGGAAGTTATAAAAATATCCGTACCAGTCGTTTTTTGGTCGGTATTCAATTTAATTCAGTACCGGTCAGAAAATGGCCGGTACCTAAATTTTTTTTTTTTACTACAGTACTGGCCATTTTCTGGCCGGTACTTACTTTTTTTTTTAAGATGGGCATAGCATAGTTGGCTACAAAAATGACTGGTACAGATATTTTTTTAACTTCCCAGTGGATATGGGTATATTAATTAATTTCTATTAAACTTTGGATATTAATAAAAATGTCAGCTCCAAGACTATCCAATATTTAGGGGCAGGAATTTCATGTCCATAGAGGCAGGTGATCCAGTTCCCTGATCAAGATCTAGTATTAATTATAATAAAAGTCTCAATTAGCCATGTTTTATCTTCTTCAGTGAGTTTTAACTTTTAAATCAGGATTAAGAACATTATGTTATGTTTTGTGCCATATATTATTTAATTTTATCAAAATAATTCACCACTTTCTCTTGTTTGTGAAAATGAGTATGATGAATGTATAAAACAATCAAAATTAAGGAATTTTTTTTTTTGAAATTTGAGGGGTAGCAATGTAACATGTAAAAAGCTTACTTGTTGATTTTTTTTTTCTTGTTATAAAAATGTTACTCATAAGACATATGAAGAGAGTTTATCATACCAACAAAATAAGAAAAACGCTACAAGATATACAACAACATCACAGAATTATTAATTTCAAGACATTTATCATTAAAACATTTCCGTCATTCCGTGGTACTCCTTCCACGTTTAATAAATTTAATTGTTCTTGGTCTAGTACCCAAAAATGGATGAAACTAGGGCTGGCAAAAAAAGCTCGTGGATCGTAGCTCGATCGTTACTCACAGCTGACTTGCACACTAACATTTCGCTCGTTACTGGACCGAGCTGGGGTCTAGCTCGCTCGCCACTAGTTCGGTCCAGAATTAACGAGTTCAAGTTGGGACCTAACTCACTTGCCAGTTCGCGAGCTAGTTCGGCTAGACATCAATTTATGAATTTGTATGAATTTGTGTGCATTTTATACAGTATACTGAAACTTAATAATTCTTTTTAAAATTTATTTGTAAATTTTGCAAATTTTGTAAAAATAGCTCGGTCTAGCTCGGCCAAAAAGTTTGTAAAATTTATTTTCTTCTTAAAACAAGATCCAGTCAAACCCAGCGAGCCAGCTCGTCAGTTTTCAAGCCAGCTCGGTCAAGCTCGTGATGATTTCAAGCTATAATTTCAGCTCAAACCACTAAAATTTGCTCGCTCATAACTCGGACGAGCCAGCTCGTTGCCAGCCCTAGATGAAACTAACTAACCAAGCACCATTTGACCAAATTAAGCCAAACCAACACGTCTTATGATTATTTCTCATTTGATCACGGATACTAATAATATTAATTTGGTTTTCACCTTTTCTATTCATATATATGTTAATTACATCTAAAATATCATACAGTTCGATCATCGAATTCACATCCTCCATGGTATCGTAATAGAGAATCTTTTACAATTACTGTATCTGAACAGTTCATTTTAACTTGGCACGAATCTCAAAGCCCAATAATACTGCCCCTGCGCGCTAGCCCGAATCTCAAAGCGGTTGAGAGTTAATCTCAAACCATAAAGTGAAGGGAATCTTTTACAGTAATGGAGAGGATACTTGTCATCTTTTTGGTGCCAAACCAACACGTCTTTAATTTCCGTTCTGATTATAATATATAGACAATGGATCGGGTCTGTATTAAAAGACAACAAGAGAAGATCAAAAGATATCACATGATATATATATTTTATAAAATATCCAAGTTCATGGACCGGGCCTTGCTAGTATGGATGTAAATTTTATCGCGCCGTGCATGACTAATTGAGTCACGTGTCGTGCTGTGATTAAGTCAAATTTTCATATGTCGTGTCATAATAAAAAATAATCACGGCATGCTAATAGAGAATCTTTTACAATTACTGGATCTGAACCGTTCTTTTTAACTTGGCACGAATCTCAAAGCCCAATAATACTTCCCCTGTGCTAGCCTGAATCTCAAAGCGGTTGAGAGTTAATCTCAACCCATAAAGTGAAGGGAATCTTTTACAGTAATGGAGAGGATACTTGTCATCTTTTTGGTGCCAAACCAACACGTCTTTAATTTCCGTTCTGATTATAATATATAGACAATGGATCGGGTCTGTATTAAAAGACAACAAGAGAAGATCAAAAGATATCACATGATATATATATTTTATAAAATATCCAAGTTCATGGACCGGGCCTTGCTAGTATGGATGTAAATTTTATCGCGCCGTGCATGACTAATTGAGTCACGTGTCGTGCTGTGATTAAGTCAAATTTTCATATGTCGTGTCATAATAAAAAATAATCACGGCATGCTAATAGAGAATCTTTTACAATTACTGGATCTGAACCGTTCTTTTTAACTTGGCACGAATCTCAAAGCCCAATAATACTTCCCCTGTGCTAGCCTGAATCTCAAAGCGGTTGAGAGTTAATCTCAAACCATAAAGTGAAGGGAATGTTTTACAGTAATAGAGAGGATACTTGTCATCTTTTGTGGTGCCAAACCAACACGTCTTTAATTTCCGTTCTGATTATAATATATAGACAATGGATCGGGTCTGTATTAAAAGACAACAAGAGAAGATCAAAAGATAAATCATATGATATATATATTTTATAAAATATCCAAGTTCATGGACCGGGCCTTGCTAGTATGGATGTAAATTTTATCGTGCCATCCGTGACTAATTGAGTCACGTGTCATGTTGTGATTAAGTCAAATTTTCATATGTCATGTCATGATCAAAATAATAAAAATAATCATGGCATGCTAGTTAATTCATGACCAAACTTAACTTGGTTGGATATGTTTGATCACGTCTAGTCATATTTGACCATATTTAACTTCTTCTCTTTTCAAATTTAAGTTAGTTTAAATAAGAAAAAAAAATCAAAAATAAGAAAAATTGTAAAATAATTGTAAAAGAAATCGAAGAAATCGATATTAGTGGGATTAGAAAGATGACCGAGGAAGGAAAGGTGGCCGGAGGCATGATATTAGTGGGATTAGAAAGATGACCGATCTCTTTCAAAAGTGATGTGTTTACATGTCACATTTATAAATTCTAATTAATTACTTTCGAATTAATCTAGTAGCAAAGGGCAACCATCCGTTGGGAGGTCGTTGTTGGTTCCAAAATTAAAATATAGGGTTAATTATTGACAATAAAATGAAACTTGGTAAGTTATATCTCTATCTTTCCAATTTCCATATATACAAAAAAAAAATACAAAAAATAAAAAAATGATGAAAAATAAAATCATTAAAATATTAGTTTAGTTTTGAGATCTATTTTCAGATTGAGTATATAAGAATGTAATCTTATCTGTCCATGTTTTGTTAATAGAGAAAAAATTATTATTTTCCTTAAAAAGAAATGAAGTACATGATGGAATAACATTCGAAGGAGTCGTATATTAATTATTGTTATATTTATAAGAAAAAATCAACTACAGCCTGTATCCAACCAAGAGCCATCAGGTAATGACATGCATGTTTGACAGCGTGATATCAACTGCGAATTAATATCAAACAGGTCAGACGTTGACTTTTTATGGACAACTACAGCCTGTATCCAACCAAGAGCCATCAGGTAATGACATGTTGGCACGTCGTGTCAAATTAAAAAAATGATATCTCACGTTGACACGAAATGTTAAACTGCACGTCGGATTATTCTATTTTTAAATTAATATTATGATATTTAAAAAATAATTTCATTTGTATTTCATTTTTTTGAAGAATTAATCGTATATGTATTTTATATTTAACAGTTAAAATTATCAGATAATTGTACATATCATCAAGAACTTCTATAATCACCAAGAACCCTTATTGCTATACTAAATGCAGAACATCTCGCACTAAACCTGACATATATTGATACTTTGGTCTTTGGAGCATTACACTTCAAAGCTATTATCATCCATACCTAGAATGTTGTGTTCTTCTAGATCATCTAGCTGAATCATTTTGAGTTTTTTTATTTTTATTTTTATTAAGCGGATTGTTAAGTCTGAGGTAGTGTTGTTGGAAAATGAATAGTTTTCATACTTAATGGTTAAGCAAATTTAAAGTAAACCCAGAATGACAAAAGCGGTTTTAATAAAGCAGTGATTTTGGGAAAGGCAAAACAAGTTTTCTGGTGAGTTTGGGCCTGTGTATAATTGAAGCTTTTTATAACAAGGTCAGTGAATCTATTCTTTGTTTTGGAGGTAGTGGTTGCTTATAACAAGGTCTTAGTGGAAGCTCTTTTCCCCCAATAAGTGAATCATCAATCAATGGCAACCGCAGAGGTAAAGGAAGAACAAAAGGTGTATGTTTGTTTGCCTTATATCTATGATGAAGGAAAGCATATCCTTTCATGGGCGCTCAGCCATTTTCCCAAGGATGAAACTAAAATCGTTGCCACTCACATCGGCCCTCCTTCATATAGTGAGTTTGTATATTGTCTACCAATGCTGCTGCAATCATTTTATTTTTGAAAGATTTTTGTTATCTTCACTTGAAGTAATTTTATTCTATGAGTCCTGTGGATCATATTAAATTGCGCTTGTGCACCTCCCTTCCCACACAAAATCCCTCAATTCTGAAATTTTCTATTTCATAAAAAATTGATTCTGAATTTTGGAAAGCTAAATCCCCAATTACCCATAAAAGATTAATGTTAATTGGTTCCAATCCTTATCTTGATTCCTTTTCTGGTAGTAAATGGAAGCTTATCTCATTGATAACCAATTTTATGTACCAGAAGAGTCCAAAAAATTAAACAAGTCCTGCTGCATTTAAATGTCATACTCGTGCAATTGTTTCCATTCTGAAACAGGATTATCTTGCAATATGTGGAGGAAGTTCTACAATGAAACTCTAGACAAACATCTGGCTCAGTGTGCAATACAGAAGGTGAAATTTAGTTTTAATTAATTAATTTTAATGTACACATATGTCTTTTCTTTTCTTTTTCACTTGGGAACCCATGACAAGATATCTTTGTAAATAACAAAAAGTTCCTCTCAGTCAGTAGAGGTCATTAGGATATCTCCTGATGAAAACTTCAGAATTTAATTACGGTTTTGTTTTCGAATGAGCCTCAATGTGCTACTAATATACACTAATGCACTGTGTTCACTGTTTCACATGAATGCAGTTTAAAGCAGAGAAACTGATACCCGAGATTGATCATCAAGTAGAAGGGACTTTAGGTCTGATTGACTCAAGGGCAATGAAGAATCTTGTAATGGAGTTTTCTCCAACAAACAGGTATTAAGATAAGACAGTCATGTACATCTTGATGTTTTTTACTTTACAAAATTACAACTGCAAAAAATGAGTCTGAATCAACAATTAAGTGCACAGTCTGTTCTGCTGGGGTGCAACAATTTGTTAACCTTTGTTGTCATATAGGATATCTCAAAGATACCTTCAGTCTGATATATGAAATTGAATTGATTCGATCCTCCATTACAGCCATGCTAAATTGCAGTACTATCCATCAAAGCCTAATTAGGCAAAAATTTTGGAACATGGAAGATTTCCTCAGTGTTGATCTCTGGTACATTTTTAAATGCAGTGAACTTGTCAAAGAGAAGGCAAATCCATCATGCATGATATGGTTTATTCAAAATGGACATCTGATCAGGCTTTTTCAAAATGGACAGCTTTTGTAAGTTATCCATATGATAAAATGGACATCTGATAAAATTGCTACTTCACTATGTGCCATATAGATTCAGGCCAACTTTGCTGATAAATGCTCAACCTTATATATTAGCTTGTATAAAATTTCTGCTCATTTTGGGTTGGGTTTAATTGTATCTTGGTGCTTTTTAGATAGGATCTCACTAGCCTTTCGGTTAACCGAGCTTTGGGGTTTGTATTCACTACTCGGGTCATTTTGTACACATTACCAAAAGACAGAGAAACGAAAATGCATACTGATTTGAAGAAATAGAGCTTTAATCATTTTGGTTCAGGTTGAGTTCTCTGTATTTCGGGTTGGCTTAATTAATATTGGTTTACTTGAGTTATGATTGGTTATATCTAATTTTTAATAATCACATTAGCTTTGATGACATGTGTATTTTTGGCTTCCTTAGGTTACCCAGATTCAATCCAAAGGCCACATCTGAAGAGGTGCATCTTTCCACTTATTCTTGATCATAATTCTTCATTTTATTTCAATTTTTTAATTTTCACTTTCCTTCTTACTTCTTTAAATTGATTTCAATTTCTTTTCTTTCTATTGAATTTCTAAGTTTTTGCTCCACTACCTAAGAAAAATCATAAATAAGATTTCCCTAAATTTTTGTTAATTCTACGGAAAGTCTAATATATCAAAGGGAATGACCTCGGCCCCTCTCTATCTTTGTTGTTTTGATTATTTTCTGAACAGCTATTCTTTAAATATACTGGATTGTGTTGAAAAATATGTACCTTGATGACATAACTGAAAAAGGTTAGCATGATCAATACAAGATAACGAGCGATTGGAATATTAGCATGGTCATGAAGCATTATTTCAACGTACTTGCAAATATTTACTACTAATAAGAATTGACTTTAGAACTAATAAACAAATAAAAAGAAACAAATGATACAGAAAGACTTTTCGAAAACAAATATAATTAGAAGGGTCCAATTAAAACAACCACACAAAAATGTTATCAGTTTTTGGAGTAAATTTAATATCTTTTCTTTAAATTAAATGATAATGATAACGGTATGGTGCTAAATTTATATATATAGGGAGAGAGAGAGAGAGCTGGGCTACGGTACTTCGCAAAATAAAACAAGTGTGTTACTTCACCTCTATATTTTCAATTTCAAAGTTCAAAACGTCGATCCGAACAGTTCAATTTGATCTCCATATTAAATTGTGCTTGGAGACCAAATTTTACAATTTTTAGAAATTTTTTACTATTTTTTTGAAATTTTTTAAAATCACTGTTTTTAAGAAATTCGTGGACCATAAAAAATCAGTGATTTTAAAAGGTTCCAAAAAATAGTAAAAAAATTCTAAAAAATTGTAAAATTTGGTTTCGAAGCACAATTTAATATAGAGATTAACTTGAATGGTTCAGATCAACGTTTTGACCTTGAAATTGAAGATATAGACATGAAGTAAAACACTCGCTTTACTTCGCGAAGTACCGTAGCGCAACTCTCTCTCTCTCTTAGAGGTATGTATAATATATAATATAAGAGTGAGGCTACGGTGCTATGCATAGCACGGATTGGTCCGTGCTACAGCTCAATATTTGAGTTTTCAAAATCCTAACAGTCGATCCAAACCGTTCAACATGATTATAAAATGAATATGTACTTGCAAAACAAATTTTATATTTTTTCAAATTTTTTACTATTTTTTTAGATAGGTAGAAAATCACTGTTTTTGGATGGTTCAGAATTTTCATATCAAGTGATTTTCTACCTATCTAAAAAATAGTAAAAAATTCGAATAAATGTAAAATTTGATTCGCAAGTACATATTCATTTTATAATCATGTTAAACGGTTCGGATTGACCGTTAGGATTTTGAAAACTCAAATATTGAGCGGTAGCACAGACCAAACCGTGCTATGCATAGTACTGTAGCCTCACTGATAATATATATATATATATATATATATATATATATATATATATATATATATATATATATAGGGGCTGGCTACTATGCTTATATAAGCATATGCCCACATATGCTTATAACTCATTTTTGTGTTTCCAATGTTCAAATGGTCGATCCGACCGTTCATCTTGTTCTCCATATTAATATGTGCTTGGAGACCAAATTTTACATTTTTCTGAATTTTTTTACTATTTATTAAGCCACTTTGAAAATTGCTGATCTGGGTGAACAGTAAAAACAGTGTTTCCAAAATTCTGGACCATATGATCAGCAATTTTCAAAGTGGCTTAATAAATAGTAAAAAAATTTAGAAAAATGTAAAATTTGGTCTCCAAGCACATATTAATATAGAGAACAAGATGAACGGTCGGATCGACCATTTGAACATTGGAAACGCAAAATTGCTCATTTAAGCATATGTGGGCATATGCTTATATAAGCATAATAGCCAATCACTATATATATATATATATATATATATATAGAGGAGGGTTCAAATGCACTATAATTTTTGTGCTCCAATATGCTCCACATCCTTTAACTCTATTTTCAAAGTCCGAACAGTCGATCCGAACCGTTCAACATGATCTTCATAATAAAATATGTTTGGAGACCAAATTTTATATTTTTTAGAATTTTTTTACTATTTGTTTAGATAGGTACAATATCACTTTATGGGATGGTCCAGAATCTCCTTAAAAAAGTGATTTTGTACCTATCTAAAAACATAGTAAAAAAATTCTAAAAAATATAAAATTTCGTATCCAAGCATATTTTATTATGAAGATCATGTTGAGCGGTTCAGATCGACTGTTCGGACTTTGAAAATGGAGATAAAGGATGTGGAGCATATTGGAGCACAAAAATTATGGTGCATTTGAACCCTCCTCATATATATATATATATATATAGTGCTTGGCTATTATGCTTATATAAGCAAAAGCCCACATATGCTTAAATGTTCATTTTTGCGTTTCCAATGTTCAAATGGTCGATCTGACCGTTCATCTTGTTCTCCATATTAATATGTGCTTGGAGACTAAATTTTACATTTTTCTGAATTTTTTTACTATTTATTAAGCCACTTTGAAAATTGCTGATCATATGGTCCAGAATTTTGGAAACACTGTTTTACTGTTCACCCAGATCAGCAATTTTCAAAGTGGCTTAATAAATAGTAAAAAAATTCAGAAAAATGTAAAATTTAGTCTCCAAGCACATATTAATATTGAGAACAAGATGAACGGTCGGATCGACCATTTGAACATTGGAAACGCAAAAATGAGGTATAAGCATATGTGGGCTTTTGCTTATATAAGCATAGTAGCCAGCCCCTATATATTCAACAAAAAAGTAATTCAACATTCTGATTTATAGATTGACTCGGGATTAAATATGGCTCTTTGTCTCCTGATTGAAGAAACTTACACAGAAATATCGAATGAATATTATATTTTTCATAGCAGAAATTTTGTTAGTAAATATATTATCTGACCAAAAGAATTAAGCAAAAAAAATTTACAATTGCAGCAACTTCGAAGGGAGAAACGACATCAGAAAGAAATTGAGGAAATCCAAAAGAGAGAAAATGACAAGAATGATCTTCTTAAAAGGGAAAACGAACAACTTAAATTGGACAACCAACTTCAACAAAATGAGTTGGATAAGCAGAAGGAGCAATTGAGAGAACTCATTTCTGATTTAGAAATAGGTTATAACAAGCTAAAGCAAGAGCGTGATAATGCTATTAAAGAGGCTCAAGAATTGAGAAGACAGAAAGAGCACTCTTTTGGTAATTCTGATATGGTACTGGGCTCCCAGTTTTCATTGCGTGAGCTGGAACAAGCAACTCAAAATTTTAGTGATTCGTTGAAGATTGGAGAAGGTGGATTTGGATGTGTCTACAAGGGCTCTCTTCGGAGAACCACGGTGGCGATAAAGAAGTTGAATTCGGCGAGCTTACAAGGGTTATCAGAGTTCCAGCAAGAGGTAACAGATTATGCTAAAGATAGTAATACTACATTTTGCAACAAGTCACAACATTTAAGGCAAAATTCATGTACTAATGGAAGCCTAATTGAGAGGTCAAACAAGCCAAATTATAGTCCCTGATATTTCATTCATCATTTTAATCCTCATAAAATTGTGCTGGTAACCAATTTATTATCTTTATTATATGGACTCTATTTCATAAACAAAATAAAACATCAAATTATGTTTTTTTCTTACAGGTTGCCATTCTCAATAGAGTTAGACACCCAAATATTGTCAACCTAATAGGATCTTGCTCCGAAATCTCGACACTTGTCTATGAGTTCTTACCTAATGGAAGTCTTGAGGACCGGTTGACCTGTGCTGATAATACCTCATCTCTGACATGGCAATCCCGAACTCGCATCATCAGTGAGATTTGCTTAGGTCTTGTATTCCTCCACTCAAATAAACCACACCTTGTGATTCATGGCGACCTCAAACCAGATAATATTCTTCTCGATGCAAACTTCATCAGTAAACTCAGCGACTTTGGCATTTCCCGGATGATAAAGCAATCTGATACAAACACAACGGCCTTATATCATACTACTCATCCTGCAGGAACATTTGCATATATTGACCCCCAATTTCTTTTAACTGGGGAGTTGACACCAAAATCCGATGTTTACTCCTTTGGTATAATAGTGCTTCGTCTTCTGACAGGAAAGCGTGCACTGAATATTGCAAATGAAGTGCAGGAAGGCATGCGAGTTGGTAGGTTCCTGTCTATAGTTGACAAATCTGCCGGAAAATGGCCATCTGACCTAGCCAAAAAGTTAGCTAAACTTGGTCTGAGATGTGCTGATATATCCAGAAGAAAACGCCCTGATATGAGTCAGGTTTGGGCCACGATTGAACCCTTGGTAAAGGCTGCTTCACTCTTGTCTGTTGGATCTTCAACTTCTAATGAAGAACATGTACCATCACATTTTATATGTCCAATAATGCAGGTATGTATATAGTTTCCCCTTCTATTTTCATGGTATTGTAAATTAGTGCAATCCAAATAAATGCAATAGATTTTTTTTTTATTATTACCGGGTGAAGTGAAATCCAATTAGAACAAAAATGATAGAACACTTTCCTGTTTCACAAGCTCTTAGTGTCCTGCGATATATCTTTGCAAGTTGCACCTGTTAAACTGCCTCATTTTTTACCCTTTATTTTTCAAATTAATCATTCAATTAGATACACTATCGCTTTGATTATCATCAGTAGCATTTTTTGCAGCATATAAATGCCAAGACACTTTTTTTCTTCTTCTTTTTTGTTTGTTGGTCTTCCAACCATTATTACAGGAAATCATGAAGAATCCATGCATCGCAGCAGATGGGTTCACATATGAAGGCGAGGCAATCAAGACATGGTTGAACGGAGGACATAACACATCGCCTATGACAAATTTGGTGCTTCCTCATCACGATCTGATTCCAAATCATGTTCTTCGTTCTGCCATCCAGGAATGGCTTCAGCACCACCCACAATCTTAATATGTTATACGGTTCAAGTTGTACTGAAGTTTGTTAAGATTTGGTGTGCACTCTTGTTATGGCTTGAAATAGTGTTTGAGTGAAAATATTTGATTAATAAAACCAAGTTTCCAAGTATATTTATATATTATCATTAGTGAAATTCCCTCATTAAACATTAATTACTGACAAATTTCTTGAATTACATATACTCGTGACTTCGTAAATGTTAAATATTTCTTGAATTATATGGATGTGTAATATGTATGCTTAATGACTAACTAATTAATATGGATGCTAGCCCATCAGTGATCTATTAAAAAAAACAAGGAAATCATACACGGTTCTTGAAAACAAACTGTATACGAAGGATAACATACATGGTTTCTTTATATAAACTGTGTATGATTCATTACAATCATATATGGTTTCGTTGTAGTAACTGTGTATATAACCATTATTATTATACACGGTTATTATCACCATATATAAATCACTTGTTTTAGTGGGGTTTTTTAGATATATCAGTTCCCTTGTAGGTACCGTGTATGTAAATTGTATATAGATTTGGTTGTGGAATCGTGTGTCATTAGCTTTTTGTAACATTGTATAGTTACCTTTTCTGTAGTGTATACTTTTAAGAGTTCTTATATTAAGAGATGGGCTAATGTACATTGTGAATTAAAGCCCACGTTTTGCGGTCATATTTTGCAATTTCAATGTTCAAATAACTGATCTGAACTGTTCAACATTATCTTCATATTAAAATGTGGGTGAAGATCAACAATTTTACATTTTTAGAAACTTTTTACTATTTTTTAAGAAAGGTACAAGATTGTCATTTTTTTATGGTGTGTCAAGTATCATTGACGGTTGGGTCCCGCATTCACTTTTGCTCGAGTTACTGACGGATGAGGGGGGAATTCAGATCCGGGGAAGTAACTTAATTTTTGGGTTTTGGATCGGGACCATCCAATTCGAATCCGTGAGGGGGTGGGGACCATGATTCGAAGCTGAATCATTTGAGTTTTTATTATTATTATTATTATTAAGAGGATTGTTAAGTGTGAGGAAATTAGGTAGTGTTGTTGGAAGATGAATTGTTTGTTACTAAGCAAGCTTAGCAATAAATGTCTTGAAATTAATAATTATGTGATGTTGTTGTTGTCACACCGAAATCGGGAATTTCGGATTAAGGTGTGATCAATCCCCGCCTCGTGTCTAATAATCACAAGACACGCAAGACTAAACAAATATAAATAATCATGCACAGCGGAAGCGGAGTAAAATAAACAAGCAATAGTCATAAATCTCAAATAAATATAAACATACATATATCATCCATACAATCCTTATCAGGATAAAATAACATAGTCTAAACAAGGGGAATACATGATCTATCGAGTCCAATGTACAAACAAAAAACATTGGAACTCGTAAACATAACAAAAGCCCTAAAAGAAACTAACAAGCGGCGTGGCCATTGGGGACAACTCCTAGCATCTCCTACTGCGGATCACCAGTCTCTGTACCTGAAATCCCACATCAAAAGTGAGTGAGCGAACGATCGCCCAGTATGTGACCCAGTATTATCCCTTCAGGAATCCTCTAAGTCAAAACACATTTAAATTGTAACCTATGTAAAATTCGATACACGGTTCATTTTAATGCACATGCTGTAGTAATTTAAACCTATCATACTATCTATAAAAAAAAATACATATAGTAGATGAGATGATGCGATTATCCTATTATGCCAACATGCCAAGATTTTCCAAAATAAAATACAAGATAATATTATATTATAGCCAAGTCGAGGTCTAGTACAAGAGTACTGTGTGTAAGAATTAATATAATAATAATACAAATGATTCATCACCCCTACCGTGCCAATTTGAATTTATAGCTCCAACACAATATAATCCAAGTACTGCGATTAGGGGGTGCAATGATACCCGATGTCTAATAATATAGAGCATTGCCCCACAAGAAAGGCATACTAGCATATGGTTATATCAAATTCCGTGTATTTTTCCTTACTCTAAAACGATTCTTCATCCAAACATATAAAATATGAGAAATCATACAAGCATGATGTAAGAATAAGTTAATCCTTTTCCTCATGAGCAGACACGGAACTCCACCGTCCGACCAGACCAATGGGAAGGGCTCGAGTCCGGCCCGTGCAATAAAAATAAATATCTGCCCCCGCAACTGCGGAAGCCGTACTAAGCATGTAGCTCCTAATGTAGGGGGAAACACTCCCGAATCGTTTCCGTGCCTCTGGGCTCGAGTTCGACCCGCACATAATGGTAAAATGAACGAAAATAATATAATAACAACTCAGTACATATAATAATAACCCTAAAAGACCTCCCGAGAAATCAAGTGATCTCTCGGCTCAATGGCTAACGGGCTGACTCATTCCATACCAAGAAGCTGGAATGCAGTCACTCGGTCTTCTTCTCAGCTCTCACCAATGCACATGCTCGACTTTATAATGTTGTCATCTACGAGAAGATGACAACTAATATCCTAAACTACTACAATATAATTAAATTACTCTACTCCTAAGAAAACAGTAAATTTTCATTTATCAGGGGTTATGCAAATTCTATCCCAAAGTTCAGAAATGGTAAACATGCCTAATGCAACTAATTAAAATAAGTGCAAATCAGGTCAGGTGGGCGAGGTGTCGACTTGGTAAGAGTACGCTCGAAAGA
>JAJGRW010000085.1:0-188045 GCA_025461045.1 Carex parvula | reverse complement strand
GCTACTACTTTATTTATCATAGAAGAATTGACTAAATTTCTACAATTTACCAAAAAACATTTCCTTTCAAGTTACAACAGATAAATATATTGATTACATAAAAAAAAAAAAAGTAAACAAAAATATTACCAAAAATCATTGCATGTGCATTGGCCTCTGGCAAACCGGTGGTACCGGTTTGGATCCTTCAACACAATCTCCTTATCATAAACCAAAGACACAAACTTAAAAACCTCATGACAATCTTTACAAACCCTCAAATTTTTACCAATTCGAATTTTTTTCTCAGATCCAAATTTTACCAGTACAAATGCCAGAGCTAATTTCTCGCTGTGACCGCACAATTCACTGATTTTTCGGGTCTTACTGAAATCATGTCCTATATTTGAAACATCTCTTAGTATACCGGCTTTCTCCATTTTCAAATTCAAATTCTCTAAGAACTCATACATTTCCTTGGATGATTCATTCAATTGGTCACTTAAGGTGAACTTGTACACTCTGTTTTTCATTTCTACCCAACTAAAAGCCGTAATCGGCTTCAAGCCTAACTCTTGCATGGCCAACCTAACCTTAGAAAATTCTTTCAATCGACCTGATTCGGCATATAATCGGGATAATAACACATAGATACCAACATCAAATTTATCTATTTCTAACGCCATTTAGCAGCATATTCTCCTAATTCAACATTCTTATATGATCGACAAGACGAGAGAAGAGAACTCCAAATTTCCTTCGAAGGCTCAAAAGGCATGTCCTTTATCAAACTATAAGCTCATGAAGTAACCCCTTCTACTATACATATCAACCATGCAACATAATGAATTATTTCAGGAGAAATATTAAATTCCCTTTCCATTGAATCAAAAATTCCTTGACCTTCTTTTACTAATCCACCATGGCTGCATGCTGTCAGAATGGCAACAAAAGTGACTCCATCTGGTTTAATTTCAGAATCAATCATTTCATGAAATATTTTCAAGGCTTTGGTACTAAACCCGTGGGACCCATAACCCGAAATCATGGTAGTCCATGTGACAACATTTTTTGTTTGCATTTCATCAAAAATGGCTTCAGCTGAATCATACTCCCCGGTTTTGAAGTACATATCAATTAGAGCATTACAAAGCACGAGCTTATCTAACTCAGTGTAGTTGGTATCGATGCATTTGATAACATATGCATGCAATTCTCTCCCTTTTCTAAAATTTGAAGTTAAACCGCAAATACTTAGTACGGATTTAAAAGTTGAAGCTTTCGGACGCAACCAACCTTGAAAAATCATTTGTTTGAATAGTTTCAAAGCGGGTTCAAAAAAGCCCTGTGAAGCAAAAGCATTAATGATAGAATTCCAAGAAACCAAGTTTCTCTTGGGCATTTTATCAAACACTTTGTTGGCGTAGTCTAAATTCCCACATTTGCCATACAGATCCATCAAAGAAGTTTGCAAGACAACATCCTCTTTGTTTAGAAAACCCTTTCTAAGGCAAAACCCATGTTGAATTCTCCCCAATTCAAATTTTTTGAACTGTGATGAAATAGATAACACAGTTGCAATAGTTCTTGCTGTCGGTTCAATTCTCTCTTCTATCATCTGAAAAAACAAATCCAGAGCTACCTTTCCAAACCCATTTTCCGAAAACCCACAAATCATGGCAGTAAACAAGACCACATCTCTCTTAGGCATTTCCACAAACAGTTTATGTGCAGAGTGAGAGACACCATGTTTTGAGTACAACTCTATCAAACCAGTGGTAATAAACAGGTCACATAAAAACCCATTTTTGAGAGAGAAAGAATGGAGTTGCTCACTGTATTTGATGGGGTAGTTCAAATGCAAGAAGAGTTTGAGAAGAGATGGAATGGTGAATTTATCTGGTGTTATTCCATGCTTTTGAGATACCAAGAAGTAATTGAGTGCCAGTGTAGTGTTTCCTGAGTTGAGATAAGACCTGAGTGTTGTGTTGAGGTGAAATGCTGAGCATCCTTTCATTTCTTTAATTTAGGAATTAGGAGTTCAACCTACTATTTGCTTTTGTTATAGTGCTTTTGCTCTGGAATGGAGTTCAATCTTGTATTTATTTGCTAACAATTCTGAACAAACTTGAATCAAATATTTGTAGTTTAGTTTTGTATCCATTCAGTAAAATCATGAAACGTTCTATGAAAGTTAAATGGTTAATATTTTATTATTCTGATGTGGAAATTTAAAACTAAAAGTTTTGATATGGGTGACCTTTCATTTCATTTAAATGCTTGCTCAATTCATGGTTTTGAATTTGGATGGACATAAATTTATAAAAAATGCATTCACTAACATAATTGCAACAAAATTTGGTCTTAGTTTTTAACCATTAATGCACTAAATAAACAATAAACTCATTTTAAAATTAATTGCCTTACTCCAAATTTGGTCATGCATGTTTCAACCAAAGTGACAATTTAGTCTAGATTTGAGTATAATTCAGAAATAATTGGATAGATTTGTATACTTAACTGTAGTCTAGAGAGCCCAAAAAAAAATCGAGAATAATTGTAAAATTGAGAAAAATTCACAAATAATTCAGGAAAGTTCGGAAAAAATAATACGCGAATTGATTCGTCAACAGCTCAAATCCGAATAATTCGCAAATTATTCACAAATCTTACTATGGTTTCAACAGTAAACGAGCACAACTGACACACTGAAATAGCAAAATATCAACACAACCAAATGCAGTTTATAAATAAAATAGAAGGTAAAATTGGAAAGACATTTGGCTACTGAAATTAATTCTAGGTTAGTAAACAAAATAGCACCACAATTTACACATGTAACAGAGATACACACACACACACACACACACACACACTAACTTCAATCTAATACAGAGAAGAAGCAAACCCTTTTTTTATCTAGCAATTGTTCACATAAACTACCCGACTTTACTAAGTTACACGACACCTGAGGGTTTGTTTGTACATCAGAAAAGCATTAATATATAATACACCATATACTCCCTTGATACCCTCATAATTTGAAAATGCAAGGGGTATATGCGAAAATAATAGCTTCTTTCAGCTGTCGACAGCACCGTCCGGGCCCGCTTCCGCTTCGGCAGGCTTGGCCAAACCGTTGTTCATTCTAGCACGTGCCTCAGCAAACATTCTCTGTTGCTCTGCCACCGCCTCCTCTTCTGTCATTTCAACCCCACTAAATTTACCTCCTTTCGGTGAATCCTATATTTCAAAAAAAATAAAAAAGTAGAGTATTGAGGGGTTCGATGTTTATTTCAAATTATAATACAATATGAACACTAAGATATGGTTTAATTGCCCTATTCTATACACAAATTCCATTTTTTTTTTTAAATGAGTTCTAGTATAGGAAGTGCCATTTCACCAAGTATTTCATGCCATCAGGAACAAATTGTTCATATCGCTATTTCCGAAATAACTAATTATGGTAAAGTGTTCAACATAGAAAAAAAAAATGCAATTTATGAAAAGAAAAAAAAAGCCAAAAATAGTTTACAAGGATGCGTACCAAAGTGTCTAGCTTATGCTGTTCATATGCAGCATATACCTCCTCTATATATTCACCAAAACCAAGCACCTGAAAAGACAAATATAAATATAGGCAAATCTCATATATAAATATTTTTTATTAAAAAAAAGGGGGAATTTCACGTAGACCCCTCAAGAACTTCAAAATTACGTATTTCCCCCTCTAAACTTCAAAATTATCCCCCCCCCCCCCTCTAAACTTTATAAAGGAACAAGGGTATAATGGGTATCCGGTTTTCAAGGGCAAAATGGGTACTTTATAAAGGGTAAAGGGTATAATGGGTTTCTTATAAGATCAACATTTTTCTTAATCAAACTACAAATTCTTTATGATTTTATAAATTTAAAATGAGTTTTAATATAAAAGACAATAAAATTGGTAAATTTGTGAGTATTGGTAGTTTTCTTTGGGATATACATGAAATTCCCCCTAAAAAAAGTAAACATAATTAATACAGAGGAGATTAAAATTTAAAACTACTAAGTACCTGAAGAGCTGTAACAACATGTTCTGGTGCAATAGTTTTCTTATCCTCTCTGTTGCACACTTCGTTCGACTCAGATGACAACAGGTTAATGAACTCTGCACACAAAATACCTATTTAGCGATTTTTGTTGAATTACATTCTGACATGATAATTAATTTGATATTATAATTATAACAACATACCTACACAACATTCAACAAGTAGATCTTGCGCATCTCTTGCCACACGAACATCTGGTGGCAACATCTCCTTTATTATCTTACACATTGTTGCTACATAGAAAATATATATTTCTACTTAATTTTAGTGGCTTCTAAGCAATTGAAGATTATCACAAGGACCTAATTAAAAATGACCACATTTAGTAAAGTTTGTTGCTTTACAAATGACTGGAATTGGGTCTCACTCAAAATAGTCAAAATTAAATGTAAAAAAGACAAAAAAAAATATCTCAAAACTTTTAACCTAACTAGAGAAACAATTTCTTTGGGCATGTATGCAAATTCTTGGTTTTCAGGATATCAATTTCTCGTAAAATTGAAATCTTTAACTAGTTTTTAAGTCTCACAATCGACTAATATGAACTTACAGAGAAATTAACACAAAAGAAACAGATGAAATTCAGAAATAAGAACACAGATAAAAGAAAACGATTCTTACATTTAGGAAGCGAGACATCCTCCTTCGATTTCCCAACTATATCCATCGGATCCATTTTGACGAAAGCACAAGACCAAAACTCCAAATCTCAATCTTTTTTTCTCAGAAATTTCGATAAACTAACGATTGAGAAGAGAAAATCACATGAAGATCTGAGGTGGGTTTGGTTAATCGAGAAGAATTAAAAGGGCGACAAAATTAGGGCAAAATTTAGGAGAGAGAAACGGAGGAGAGAGAGGGGGCAAAGCGACGACTTTTGTTAGGTTTTGTTTTTCAATTTAACCCTCGGAAAAATATTCTTATCACGAAGAAGTTCAGTTTTAGGGGCTCCTTTTGAAACTTCAGGATATTTGTAGAGTGATTTCGTAAAGTAAATTGGATCGGAATGGGTTGGGCTTTTATTCGGCCCATTGGATCATTAAGCTTTATTACAGAGCCCATTTAGTGTATCTTTCGGATAATTTTTCTAACAGATTAGTTTTCACTTCATGCAGCGCAAAAACCATATGCTTCGGATAAATATTCTATAGTCCGTGCGCTACATGAAGCTAAAATTGCTCTGTTAAACTCTTTGCTCTTTATTTTCTTTTTTTGTTTTCTTAGGTGATAATACTTGAATGATTTGCAGATTGCAGTGAATCCAATTCTCTGGTAAAAAAGCAAGAATTATTAGATTCTTTTGTTCTGATTCCATTGGTTTTGCATCTAATACTTCTCCCATTAGATGCCTCAAAAACTGCTTATAAACACATACCCTAGTTACACTCAGCACACAAAAGAGACTTGTATTCACACAATTTCTCTTTCAAATTTTTGTTTGGTGCAAAAGAATTACAAAAATTAAAGAAAACATGGCATCCATTAAGGCTGTGAAACCGAAGGAGCCTGGCGATGTGGGGCCCAAGGCTCCGGCTATGAAACCGGCACCAAAGAAGGCTGAACAAAAACCCAAGGAGCCCAAGAAGAAGGTTAAACCAACCAACACCCCCCTCTTTTATCAGTGTTCATAATCTCTTTGTTTCTCAGTAAAAATTATAAAAGCTGAAAAATGACTGATGTAAATTGTTGATTTAAGCAGGGTAAAAGTGGGAGACCGTCAGCAAAGAAAAAGGGTGTCTGATGTGCTTCCTCAGGTTGCATTCTACTTGGTGTTTTTTTTTTTTTTTTTTTTATTATTTTACTCTTTTTTTGTGTGTTTGATGTATCCTGAACATATATAGTTTGATGAATTAAAATAAAAGGTATTATTATTATTTGTCCAGTTTGGTTCTTCTATGCAAAACTTAAAAAAAAAGAACAAAATGTATTGACAGAAATAGAAGCATTTATGGAATTGGAATACAAAAGAATGATAGATGGCTAGAAACAAGTGAAATTCACACAGTCAAACAAATAGATGAAATACAATACAAAAAAAATAAGTAAAAAGAAACAAAAATACCATCCGGGATTGTACCGCAAATACAAAGAACTTTATTTTTTTCGGGAACTCTCTCTCTCTTTCTCTCTCTATCCTACAATCTTGTAACTAGGGTTTGTGAGATTTTCAATCCCATTAACAACTTGGATCGATTCAATGACATCACCAACCTTCAAATCGGCCAAGAAATCTTCGTTTTCTACAACATAACCAAATACCGCGTACCGACCATCGAGTATATTTGCATTGCTTGGTGTGAGTTCACTCTCTTTTAAAAGCCAAAATACTTGACTTGATGCCGAGTTGTTATCAAATTCCTGTTTTTTTACATAATTATAACCACCAAAGAACTTCTAAAAAAAAATTCAATAAGATTAAATTGAAGCAATACTTACTTCTCTGGCCATAGCCATTGTGCCAAATGCATTAAATGGAAGCCTTGTTTGCGCCTTGTAACGACCAAGTTCCTAAGAAACATACAAATTGCATGGATTTACACATGCAAATACAAAAGTTTGACGGGAAATTTTTGTAAAAGAAGCAAAATAATCGTACCTCGAGAGTTTCACCATAAACAGGTGCGGTATCACCAACAACCATTAGTTCTAGAGGAATGGTACGTGTTTTTCCTGTGCTGGGGTCCACAAACCCCTCTGCAGGCCCTTCAGGATCTCCCGTTTGTACCACAAATCCATCAGCTGCATCATAAACCAACACTATTTTATACATACTTAATATAATATTTGGAGAATTTTTAGAGAGAGAGAGAGAGAGAGAGTGAAAGACCTCTTTGAATCTCCATGCCATCATAAAAGTGGCGCTCAACCAAATCCAAGAAATTACCAGCAGTAACGGGTGCATTATACCCGTCAAGAACAATGCGAAAAACAGTCTCTTGTAAATTGGGGTTATCTTTTATTTTAACCTTCATGTCAACCGTTGCTCTCCCTTTTAAAAGAGGCATGCTACTGTACTCCTCTGGTACTTCATAAGGAAATCTATCTATCATGTCTTCTTCTACACTGCACTGCATGGTCAATTTCAGGGGCATAAATGAGATTTACAATTTCCATTATATTTTGTCCTTTGCAGCAAAATCTGGTATCAGTGCTTTATATGTAGTTACGCAAGATTTACAATGGTAAAATGGGTACTTATAAATTTAAAATTAGTTTTAATAAAAAAAGTCAATAAATTGAGTAAATTTGTGAGTTTTTGAAATTTAGAAGGGTAAAAATGATATTATGAATTTTAGAGGGGGGATACGTAATTTTAAGGATTTTGAGGGATATACATGAAATTCCCCCTTATTCTATCAACAAATGTTAAGATTAGGTTATCTGGAAACAGATAAGAGGGGTATTTACTATTAAATTTTGAACTAATGGTGGGATTAAAAAAGAAAGAAAAGAATTGTAACCTTCCAACATATTGCAAAAGTTCTTTTTGTTTAGGTGCAACAGCATCTCGGTTTCTATCCTCGACAATCTTTTGAAGGTCGTCTAAGCCAGCACTGATTTTTTCAAGAAGGTCCTTTCCTTCTTCTTTTTTCGACTCTGCTACCCCGGCCAAAATTAAGTCTTTCCCTTGGTTTAGAGCTCTTGAAGCTTGCCTCACGTTCTACCAATTTAAAAAAAGAACAACAAAGTACAATAAGTTAATGAATTAGAAAAAAAGAACTTACCATTGCAAGAACATGCATACATGTAAATATAGTATTAAAGTAAAATCACTTGATCTTCTAAAAAATAGTAAAAAAAAATGGAAAATTTGATCATTCAACAGTAGTGATTTTCTACCTATCTAAAAAAATTCTAAAAGAATTCTAAAAAATGTAAAAATTTATCTACGTACACATTTTCATATGGAGATCATGATAAACAGTTCAGATCAACTGTTTGGACTTTGAAAACGGAGATATTAATCTATAGTACGGACCAAAGCACGGTATGCATAGTACCATCGCCTCACTTGAATGGCACATTTTCAACAAATTTTCTGAACCCTTTATTTGCATGAATTTTACACGCATTTTTGTTGTCCAATTAAACATAAGGTCAAATGAAATTAAACTTTGGGCTTAATTGGAGCTAAACTGAAGTGAATTTTAGTAAATACATGCTGACAAACAATTTTAATGCACTAAAAATATCAAAGGACCAAAAGGCAAAAGTTTTTTTTTTTAAAACATTACAAAAACTTACTCTCTCAACCGAATCCAAGGCTCTTACACCGGCCACTTTAAGCGATTCCGTTATATCCTCTAAGGGTTTTTGCACCTCTCGAATGGCCTTGTTATTTATCGGCAGTGCATATCTGAGCAATGCACCTGGGTCTTTTATGGGGGGCCCAGATATCAGAACTGACACATCTGGTAAAGCGGGCCAGTTCGTCAGTGCGTAAGATGGTGAGTCGATTGATGGTGTAATTGTCACCAATCCGATTGCTAGTGCAAGAGATATAGCACATTTTTTCAGGCTAAATGATTTCTTCTTCTGCCAAAAATAAATTATGAAATTAAATATCTTAAATTCAAAATACGTAGGATAAAGGGTATAATGGGTATTAGGTTTTCAAGAGCAAAATGGGTATTTTTATAAAGAGTAAAGGGTATAATGGGTTTCTTATAAGATCAACATTTTTCTTATACAAACTACAAATTCTTTATGCTTTTTTAATGAAGGGTAAATTGGATATTTTATAAATTCTTATGCTTTTTTAATGAAGGGTAAAATGGTTATTTTATAAATTATTTATGCTTCTAATTTGAAGTAAAGGTACCTCATTTTGGGTGACAGTAGACAGTGGAGATTTAGGAGATGCAGAGCAGAGCACTGCCACGTGGCAGTTTCTGGGACGGAGGAGTGAGAGGGAGAAAGAGGAGAGGGAACAATGGGAAGATAGTAATGTCGCCGCCATAGAGAGAGGAGAAGAGAAGAGGAGATGAGTTAGGGTTTTGGCGCGAGAAATCTAAGTGATAAGGAGAGAGAAGAGATGAAGTACTGTGAACCAGGGATTGGCGGTTCAGATAGGATAAGAGATTTTCTCTCTATTACTTTATTATTTCTTTTTCCAAGGATTGTACTGAACTGTTACTCTGTGAAGCGGGTCACTCACAAGACGCCATACTCTGCGAAGCGGGTTACTTGGTGAAGCGGGCACTCCGCTCTCTAGTCTCTATTCTGACAAATAAATTATTCGGATTTGGTTCGGCGGGTCAAAAATTCGTGATTTGGAAATGATTCAGAATTATAAATTGAGTCCGAACTGGATATCTTAATCTCACAAGGGAGCAAAAAAAAGTTCGTGAATAATTCAATAAAAGTTCGATCAACCGAATAATACACCGTTCAATTCGCTGATACCACAATAACAAATTATTCACAAATTTTGTCACTATGCTCTCTAGTCTCTACTCTCTAACACACTATAAATGTATATAGTGTGTTAAAAGTTTAAGGAGAACTTG
This sequence comes from Carex parvula, assembly GCA_025461045.1. Taxonomy (NCBI): domain Eukaryota; kingdom Viridiplantae; phylum Streptophyta; class Magnoliopsida; order Poales; family Cyperaceae; genus Carex; species Carex parvula. The sequence continues at coordinate 178,459 of JAJGRW010000085.1, read as the reverse complement.
TTCAAGGGCATTAATGCAAATAAGAACTTTTCCTTAACACGCTTCCGTATTCTACTTAATTTTAGGGGCTTATATGCAATTAAAGATTATCACAAGGATCTCGTGAAAATATAAACACAAAAATTACCACATTTAGGAAAATTGTTGCTTTACAAAAAATATCCTTTCAATGAAAGAAATTTTTCCGATTCAAAGTTTGAAGTCAGAAATAAAATTTTTATAATTTTATAATCTGTACTCTTTCTTTTTATCTCTATTATTTTATAATGTTTTCAATAAATACAAAATTTCTATTAATTAAATGGTTATTAATATTTAAGATAAATTATAGACATCTTATTCATTTATAGTTTAGATAAGTCGTGTAATAAATTTTGCATATCCTTTAAAACTAAAGGGGCAAATAAAATTTCTAAAAAAATGTTGAAACATTTCCAAATTTTTTTGAAAAGAGAGAAAATTGAATTTTTTTTTTTCTTTTACATTATCAAAATAACCTTGATTTTAAAGGAGTGGTGTTTTATTTTTCATTTCGCTATTTTCTTATCCATTACTTTTTTTTTCTTTCTTTTAAGTTAAGTGTCAATAAATTTGAGTTTGGATGTTTGTATTTCAGTTTGTAAGTTTGTTTCAATAAATTGATTTTCAGAAATTAATTTTTTATTTTAAATATTCTAAAACTCTATATTAATTTTAAATAATCGAAAGTTACATTTTTTCAATTTATTATGTTTTGAATATATTAATTATTAATCTGTAATCATGCATAACATATGTATAAATATGACTTATCTTTATTTTTTCTAGCTATTAAATTAAATTTCCTTCTCTGTATCAGCAACAAAAATAAAATAAAATAAAGTTTTTTTATGGGAGGTTCAATTGAAGTAATGCAATTTGTGTGATACAACATGTATTTTGTATGAATATTTTTTACTTCTTATAAAATATCAATTTCTTTCCTTATATATCGATCAAGTTGCAAAATATAGAATATTTCTTCCTTAATATCATAAATGCATGATATATTTTATTCAGTTGTCTTCTATTAGATATTGGAGAATATCAAATAATTATCACTACAATTGATTTTAAAAATATTATTATTAATTATTCACAAGTGACCCATTTTAAAAAAGTGACCCAGGCATATAGTGTTGTTACTCAAGTTAACTTTTTTAACATTTAAGTTTCGGTTTTAACTTTTAAAAAAATATTTATTTTTGGTTTACTAGATAACACTAGGTCGACGTGACAATTGAGAAGCCAGCCGAGAACACAGAGAACTGTGTAACTCCTCATGGAGAGTAATTTTTGAAAGAATAGTGTACGTGTATTAATTCTTGATAATTTGTTATAGTTAGTAAATGTTAATTTTTGACTTTGTATTAATTGTCTGTTGAATGCATGGTGTATCTTAAATCTTGGTCATTTCTTGTAGTTGGTAGATGTTAATTTTTGACTCTTTATTTATTGTGTTTTGAATGTATGGTGTGTCTTAAATCTCCGAAATTTTTATTTCTAGCACAGTTTAAAAAAAAAAAAACTAAATAACCATTGTTTATGAAAATTTCAAATTTTGAATGTGTGGTGTGTTTTAAATCTTGATCGACATGGTTGTTTTAGCAAGACATAATTTAGAACGAGATCGACATAGTTGTTTTAATCATACAAATGCTTTATTAAGATAAACTATAGAATTTTATTACAATTATCAAAAGTTACACGTGACATTTACAATTTTATTAAACTTAGTCACTTCTGAGCCCACTTTAAATCCGCCCATGAAGAAATGGGATTCAAATATGCTGAAATTCCAATATATGAAAAGTGTTTTTGGAATTTTTGAAATTCAAAATCTAGCCGTTGAACTGTTTCGACATACGTGCACAGAAAATTAGCTGTTTCGAGATGCGTGCATAGAAAAAATTGAACGGCGGGATTTGAAATTTCAGGAATTCCAGAAACATTGTTCATGTATTTTGAATTTAAGCTGATCTGAATCCGAAGAAATGACCTTTGAAAGTGGAATTTGTGACTGCAAAGAAACCGAAATTTTTGAAGTTACCATTATCTGAAAAAAATAAACTAAAAAATCACGAAATTTGAATATTTCTGGATCTACAACAAATACAGGTGCAGCCCCATTTAATGGGGATCGCATAATGCCGGTGCAGCCTCTGTCAGGGGGCCGCAGAATACCGGTGCGGCTCCAAATTTTTTTTTTTTTTTGTTTAATCAAACTTTGAGATATATGTGGGGATGCGAATTCTAATTGGTTTGAAAAATGGAGCATAGTCAAACTTTGAGATATATGAGATGGGGCACAAATGTCAATGCAAAATTCCATTTTTATTAAACAAAAAAAATAAAAAAATGGGGCCGCAGAATCATTCTGCGGACTCCTGGCTGGGGCCGCATAATAGTTCTGCGGCCGTGGTAGATCTGAAAATATTCAAATTTTGTGATTTTTTTGTTTTTTTGTTTTTTGTTAAGACAATGGTAACTTTAAAAATTTCGGGCAAAGAAATAACTAATTCAAAAGAAAGTCGAGGAAAAAAATGCTAGCTAGCTTTACTACATTTATTTTTCGAAATATATATATGTTTAGCAAATGCAACGAGAGGAAAAACATAAAAAAAATATTTTAAAGTGGTTTTGAGATTCCTCAAAGAATGTTTTTCTTTTCTTTTCTTTTCTTTGGAAACTTTTCCTTGGAAAGAAAGAAAAATATACTATATATTAATATATATCGCTTGGTTATGCATAGTGGGTCACAAATATTTCTATCTTAAAAAATTCTAAATTATATTATATAGCATATACATGATGGAAGATAATTCTTGAAATATGATTTATAATTTGAGTGAGGCTGTGATACTTTGCAAGATGTGAAATAGTTCGTATTATGGATCAATATATCTATGTTTATAAAGTTCAAACAATTAATTGCTTTCAAACTCGTTTAACATGTTTTCTATATAAAAATATACTTGAATATCAGATTTATATTTTTCATATTTTAATTTTTTTAAATAAGTAAAAATCACATGATCTGAAAATTTTGAACCATCCGAAATTTGTTAAGTACCGTAGCCCTCTTATAATTTTAAATGATGATGGCCATCAATTATGAACTTTTATATTAATGACCCATTTCAATGTTTTTTTTGAAGGTTATGACCCATTTCAATGTTTTTTTTGAAGGTTATGACCCATTTCAATGTTATAATTTTTTTTTATAAAAGAGCCAACACCCCCTTTCATTAAAAAAAAAATGAAAAACACTAAATACAGAAATGAAATTTCACCTAACAATTTTATCCATAGAGTGTGTTTGTACTAAAATATTTAACAATGCATTAATTAAGTATTGTTATCATTTTGTATTGCAAAACTAAAAATAATAAATTGTGTTAATTAATATTTCTTCATGTTTTATGGTTTATATATTAAGAGAGATACATATCTCCATTCCTTTTATTTTTCTAAATTTGAATTTCTGATAAAAGAATGTTTATATTTTGAGAAAAATATTTTCCTCTACTGGTGACGTCCCCTAACTTCTGATCTTTTGTGGCAACTAACCCTGTACCTCATGTATATCACCATGTACAATTGGAGAATGCAATTTTGTTTGAAAGAAAATACCATGACTTGCTAGCTTGTAATTCTTCTAAATAAACGAAAAAAAGAAAATTATTTTGAAGAAATTCTTTCTTGGTGGAATTATACAGAAACTTTTCTTTGGAAAAAAAAGTACTATATTCCTTGAATTAAAATAAAAAAATGATACCACCCCACCGATTTCATTACCAGAAATCATACCAGTACGGACTGGTACCAAACCACTGGTACCAGCCCTATTGTGTTAATTACAACTCTGACCTACCGTATGAAAATAACCAACAGACCCCTAAAAACTACTCAAATACAATCAAGCAAAGTAACACCTGCAACCAAGTTCTCACACATGCTTTGAACTACTACAAAATGCAATAAGCACTAATCAAAATCTTCAACCTATGCCTTCTCTGTCAATCTCTCTTGCCACCTGTTATTACCGTATATAGTCTCCGCTGAACCACCCTCCTTCAAATCCTTAGAATCACAAGGTAAAATTAATGATAATTTAAGAAATGATACCAAAAAGATGCCATAACTACAATCTGTGCCCTTATAATTGCAAGACTTTTACCTGTACCCCCCTGGAAAATTAACCTATTTCTTTCAAGACATGGGTGCTGGTCAAGCCATTCCTGGATGGCAGAACGAAGAACATGATTTTGAATTAGATCGTGATGAGGAAGCACTAAATTGGTCATAGGCGATTTGTTTTGTCCTCTGTTCAACCATTTCTTGATTGCTTCAGCTTCATATGTAAACCCATCTGCTGCTATGCATGGATTCTTCATGATTTCCTGTAATGATTAATTTGAAAAATAAAGGGTAAATTGAGGCAGTTTAACAGGTGCAACTTACAAAGATTTTTAGGAGGACACTAAGAGGTTGTGAAACAGGAATGTGTTCTATCATTTTTGTTTCCATTTTTTCTCTTTTTCTAATTGGACTTTACTTCACCCGTCAATACATAAAAAAAATATTCTATTGCATTTATTTGGATTGCACTTAGATGCAATACCATAAAGATAGAAGGGGAAACTATATATATACCTGCGTTATTGGACATATAAAATGTGATGGTACATGTTCTTCATTAAAAGTTGAAGATCCAACAGATGGGAGTTCTTTCAATAGGTTTTTGAGTAGTTTGTTCTCCAATTTAAGTCGTTTGTTTTCCCTTTTAAGAAGATCATTCTTGTCATTTTCTCTCCTTTGGATTTCCTCAATTTCTTTCAGATGTAGTTTCTCCCTTCGAATTTGCTGCAATTGTCAATTCTTTTTTGCTTAATTCTTTTCTTCTGATAATATATATACTAACAAAATTTCTGCAGTGTAAATATAATATTCCATTCGATACTTTTTGTGTAAGTTTCTTCAAGCATGAGACAAAGAGCCATATTTAACCCCGAAAGAATCTATAAATCAGAATAAGTGGAAAGATGTACCTCTTCAGATGTGGCCTCTGTCAAATCTAATCTGGGATACCTAATGAAGTCAAAAATACACATGTCATCAAAGCTTATGTGATTATTAAAAATTAGATATAACCAACTAGAACTCAAGTAATCCAATAATTAAGCCAACCCGAAATACAAAGAACTCAACCAGAACCAAAGGATTAAAGCTCGATTTCTTCAAATCAGTATGCATTTTTGTTTCTGTCTTTTGATAAATGTGTACAAAATGACCTGACTAGTGAGTAGTGAGTGCAAACCCAAAATAAGTTAACCCAAAAGCTCGGTTAACCGAAGGGCTAGAGAGATCCTATCTAAAAAGCACCAAGACAGAAATTAAACCCAACCCGAAATGAGCAGAAATTTTATATAAGCTAATATATAAGGTTGAGCCTGTATCAGAAATTTTTGCCCAGTTGCCAGTAACCAAGGTACTGTAATCACAAGGGAGACTTACAAAAGCTTAATAGTACCTAGTGTAGAACAGATTTCCATTTTGAATAAACCATATCATGCATGATGGATTTGCATTCTCTTTGACAAGTTCACTGCATTTGAAAAGGTGCAAGAAATCAACACCGAGGAAATCTTCCATTTTCCAAATTTTTTGCTACCAAGGATTTGCAATTGTCACAGGTAAACTCAAATTATACCTGTGTGGAGAAACGTCCATTACAAGATTCTTGATCACCCTTAAGTCAATCAGCTCTAAAATCCCTTTTACAAGACTATCACCCTTCTCGTGTATCAATTTCTCTGCTTTAAACTGCATTCAAGTGAAACAGTGGACACATGCATTAGTGTATATTAACTTACTGAAGTTAATTAATTAAAAATAAATTTGACCTTGTGTATTGCACACTGAGCGAGATGTTTGTCTAGAGTTTTATTGCATATCTCCCTCCATCTATTGAGTTTATCATCTGTTTCAGAATTGAAACAATTGCATGAGAATGAGATTTAAAAACAGCAGGACTCGTTTAATTTTTTGAACTCTTCTGGTACATAAAATTGGTTATCAATGAGATAATTAAGCTTCCATTTACTACCAGAAAAGGAATCAAGATAAGGATTGGAACCAATTAACATTAATCTTTTATGGGTAATTAAGGATTAGCAGAATCAAATTTTTATGAAATTAGAAAATTTCAGAATTGAGGGACTCAGTGTGCAATTCATTTTATGGGTAATTTCAGAATTTCAGAATTTATCAGAACCAATTAACATTAATATTTTATGGGTAATTTCAGAATTGAGGATTTAGCCTCGTAAATTAGAAAATTTCAAATTTTTCTAATTTTTATGAAATTAGAAAAAATGTTTGAAAATGAAAATGATTGCAACCTGGATAATTGGTAGAGATGGTGAAAGTGGCAATAATTTGAGTTTCATCCTTTGGAAAATGGTTGAGTGCCCATGAAAGAATATGCTTTGCATAATCATAGTCCCAAGGCAACCAAACATGCACCTTTTCTTTTTCCTTTATCTCTGCGGTTGCCATTGATAAGAGCTCGTTTCACTAAGATTAGATATTGTTATAAGCAACCACCACCTCCAAAACGAAACCAAATAATATGAGACAAAGAGAAACAAATAATGATGAGATAAAAAAAAAGGAGATATCCAACTCGATTACCAGCTGAAAGGAGACACCCATGCCCGCTTGCATCGCCATATAGGATCCGACTCTCCAAGAAAACCGTAGATCCTTTGTAGAGAAAGAGAGATAGAGAGACGATGGAGCAAGGAAACCCTAGTCTCAGTCTCAGAGAGGAAAGGAAATGGAGAGAAAGAAGAAAGGGTTTAGAGAGGAAGAAAGGGTTCAGAGAGGAAGAAAGGGTTCACGAGTTTTGGGCCTTATCGCCAAACAGACGGTCCATTCGGTTTTAACTTCTTTCTGAGTCAGATCCTCTCTCTAAAGTTCGGTTTGGTTTGTTCACTATTTTAAACCGAACCGAACCAAACATTTGAGTCGGTTTAAAAAATAAATCGAACCCGATAGACACCTTTATTTAGGGGTGCAAACGGATCGGATACGGATCGGATAGTGGTAAAACCATATCCGTATCCGTTTTTATTTTTCGGATACGGATACGGATCGGATATCGGATATCCGTAGATATATACATAAATATTTTCATAATATATATTAAACTATATAGTATATATCTACTATTCGGATACGGATAATTAATATTCAAAACCATATCCGTATCCGTATCCGCACGGATATTCGGATATCGGATATCCGTATCTAATTTTCGGATACGGATTCAGATACGGTCGGATTTTATCCGATCCGTTTGCACCCCTACCTTTATTGGTGGACCCGTATCCTCTGCGGAGCAAAACGGAGGGGGTAGTATTATTGGGCTTTGAGATTCGTGCCAAGTCAAAACTAATGGATCAGATTAAAAGAACCGCAGGTGTGGAGTTTTTAAACTCCACATAGGATAGCATTCCCTTTATTAGTTGCACAAATCATTCTCAATTTCTAAAAAATAAAATCAGGACTAATTAACTGATAATAGCTGCAATAGCGGTAATAGTTTCCGTAAAATATATTGCTCAATTTTTTTTATTTATTTCTTTTCCAGGATTGCACTGAACTGTTAATCTGTGAAGCGGGTCACTGGCAAGATGCTAGCAATAACAGATAGAAATTTTGGTTGAGGTAGGCGACTAGCGGTGGCAGGTCCGGATCCCCTAAAGTAATTTAATTTTTGAGTTTAGATTCAGACCGTCTAATTAGAATTCGGACCAATCCGGTTCGAGATGAAGCACATATAGGATTCCTTTAATCTGATGGCCTGATTAGAATATGACGGTCCGGATCTAAACTAAAAAATTAAGTTACTTTAGGAGATCTAAACTCAAGGGGTCACTTCATATAAATTGATATCTGATTTTGTTCATTTAATTAAGCTCACATTTTGTTTTATTTAATTTTTAATTATCGTCATTTCTACACAAGCCTAGAGAAGTACTTTTTTGATTAAAATTTAGGAGTCTAGCTCCTAGTTATTATGCAACTTCAGCTATTTAATAATTTTTTTTATTACTGTCAAATTGATTAATTGCATACACTGGAGTTAAGTGTTAATTACAATCTGGAGGTACTTGGTAATTGCATGCACATCACAAGTTATTTATTTATTTATTTATTTTCAGCTAGTAGATAAGAAGAATCTTGGATTGCTCTTGGGACTGATCAAGAACATTATGTTATGTTTTGTGCCATATATTATTTAATTTTATCAAAATAATTCACCACTTTCTCTTGTTTGTGAAAATGAGTATGATGAATGTATGAAACAATCAAAATTAAGGAATTTTTTTTTTTTGAAATTTGAGGGGTAGCAATGTAGCATGTAAAAAGCTTACTTGTTGATTTTTTTTTTTTCTTGTTATAAAAATGTTACTCATAAGACATATGAAGAGAAAGTTTATCATACCAGCAAAATAAGAAAAGCGCTACAAGATATACAACAACATCACAGAATTATTAATTTCAAGACATTTATCATTAAAACATTTCCGTCATTCCGTGCATGGTACTCCTTCCGCGTTTAATAAATTTAATTATGTTCTTGGTCTAGTACCCAAAAATGGATGAAACTAGGACTGGCAAAAAAGCTCGTGGATCATTACTCACAGCTGACTCGCTCACTAACATTTTGCTCGTTACTGGACCGAGCTGGGGTCTAGCTCGCTCACCACTAGTTCGGTCCAGAATTAACGAGTTCAAGTTGGGACCTAACTCACTTGCCAGTTCGCGAGCTAGTTCGGCTAGACATCAATTTGTGCATTTGTATGAATTTGTGTGCATTTGATACAGTATACTGAAACTTAATAATTCTTTTTAAAATTTATTTGTAAATTTTGCAAATTTTGTAAAAATAGCTCAGTCTAGCTCGGCCAAAAAGTTTGTAAAATTTATTTTCTTCTTAAAACAATATCCAGTCAAACCCAGCGAGCCAGCTTGGTCCAGCTCGTGATGATTTCAAGCTATAATTTCAGCTTAGACTCCTAAAATATGCTCGCTCGTGACTCGGACGAGCAAGCTCGTTGCCAGCCCTAGATGAAACTAACTAACCAAGCACCATTTGACCAAATTAAGCCAAGCCAACACATCTCATGATTATTTCTCATTTGATCACGGATACTAATTATAATATTAATTTGGTTTCACCTTTTATATTCATATGTTAATTACATCTAAAATATCATACAGTTCGATCATCGAATTCACATCCTCCCCGGTATCGTAATAGGGAATCTTTTACAATTACTGGATCTGAACCGTTCTTTTTAACTTGGCACAAATCTCAAAGCCCAATAATACTGCCCCTACGCTAGCCCGAATCTCAAAGCAGCTAAGAGTTAATCTCAAACTATGTTACCCCAATACTCCTCCTAAGGCCCCGTACCCGTATCGATCGGGTGCGTATCGGATACGGACCCGATACGGCCCCAATACGTCTCGGATACGCCAGCTGAAGTATCAGGTTACGTGGTGTATCCTTAACCCATTGATACGGTCGTCGATACTCTTTGAAAATGACCGATACGCCGCCGATACGCCTGGACACGCACCAGATACGACCCCGTGAACTAGTTTTGGGTCCATGGACCGTGCATGGACCAGCGCACCAATGCTCGCTCCATGAACCGCGCATGGACCAAAGCTAAAACTTTGTTTTTTGCTCAAGACAAGAATCGAACCCAAGCTAGTACCATCAGCGACATAGGCCCTTACCACTACACCAACACAATTTTGTTGTTAAAACATAGTAGCGTGGGTATTTAATGTATACCTGGTTATTGTACCCAGGAATTTTATATTTAATTTATATAATGCAAGTGTTCAATAAATAATATCATTAAAATAATACACACACATATATATATATATATATAGAGAGAGAGAGAGAGAGAGAGAGTGGCTAATATCAAAACGTTTGTTCCTAGTCCCCGGTGCTACCAAGTAGTTTTCCAATTTCCAAAGTTCAAACAGTCGATCCAAACCATTAGATGTTCAATCTATCTATTAAGATAGTTTAAAAATCGCTGTTTTTCAATGGTGTTGAAAAAAACTTCAAAACAGCAATTTTCAAACCATCTTAATAAATATAAAAGAAAATTCCAAAAAATGTAAAATTTGGTCTCCAAGCACATTTTAATATAGACTGAACATCTAACGGTTTGGATCGACTGTTTGAACTTTGGAAATCGAAAAACCACTTGGTAGCACCGGAGGGCTAGGAACAAATGTTTTGATATTAGCCACTCTGTCTCTCTCTCTCTCTCTCTCTCTCTCTATATATATATATATATATATATATATATATATATATATATATAATAGGCGTATCGTATTCGGAATTTTTTTAAATTTCTGTATCGTCGTATCCGTAACATATCTGATACGATACCCATATCCGTATCCATGCAACATAGATCTCAAACCATAAAGTGAAGGGAATCTTTTATAGTAATGGAGAGGATACTTGTCCTTTTTTGTGGTGCCAAACCAACACGTCTTTAATTTCCGTTCTGATTATAATAGACAATGGATCGGGTCTGTATTAAAAGACAACAACAGAAGATCAAAGATATCATATGATATATATATTTTATAAAATATCCAAGTTCATGGACCGGGCCTATTTTATTGTGCCGTGCGTGACTAATTGAGTCACGTGTCGTGCTGTGATTAAGTCAAATTTTCATATGTCATGTCATGATCAAAATAATAAAAATAATAACGGCATACTAGTTACTTCATGACCAAACTTAACTTGGTTGGATATGTTTGACCACATCTAGTCATATTTGACCATATTTAACTTCTTCTTTTTTCAAATTTAAATTAGTTTAAATAAGAAAAAAAAGTCAAAAATAAGAAAAATTGTAAAATAATTGTAAAAGAAATCGATATTAGTGGGATTAGAAAGATGACCGAGGAAGGAAAGGTGGCCGGAGGCATGATACCAAAGGTAGATTGTTGTATTAAGTCGTTGACACAACATCGGCCCCATATGAAATTTGGTATTCAATTTCATTAATTGCTGAGTGGCTCACCATATATTGTCAGTCTCTTTTTTTTTTTTCCCTTTCTTTCTAGGTAATCAAATAGATAAATTAATAAGGAAACAAATTTAAATGTCGTATTTTTTGTTTCTCTTATCTGCACCGTAGAAGTTTTTATACTTAATGGTTAAGCAAATTTAAAGTAAACCCAGAATGACAAAAGTGGCTTTAATAAAGCTGGGAAAGGCAAAACAAATTTTCTGGAAAGGAGTTATTTATTTATTTGGTCTCTAACTCAAAAGTGGCTTTAATAAAGCAGTGACTTTTTGCTTGATCTCTAAAGAAAAAGATGCTGAATCTGTCACTCTCTCTTTAGTTAATTGTAGACTAGAATTTATCTCTAAATTGCTTACCAATAGACTAGAATCATTGATGAATAGACTAATTCTCTGAACCTCTCACTCTCTCTCACCCTTTCTTCCTTCTCTCCATTTTTCTTGTCTTGGTTCCGACCGCCTCTACCCCTCCATTCTCCACCGCCTTTCCTCTCTAAGACTCTGAATCGTCTCTCCTCGCTTGTAGTTTTAGGTTATCCTTGCTCCATCGTCTCTCTCTCTCTCTAGAAATTGTTCATTTTGCTAATGCAATGCTCCTGTCATGTCAGTAAATCTATTCTTTGTTTTGGAGGTGGTGGTTGCTTATAACAAGGTCTTAGTGGAAGCTCTTTTTCTCCAATAAGTGAATCATCAATGGCAACCGCAGAGGTGTATGTTTGTTTGCCTTCGGACTATGATGAAGGAAAGCATATTCTTTCATGTGCGCTCAGCCATTTTCCAAAGGATGGAACTAAAATCATTGCCACTTTCATCATCGATAAACACAATCATCGACGATATAGTGAGTTTGTATATTGTCTACCTATGTTGTTGCAATCATTTTAAGTTTGAAAGATTTTTGTTATCTTCACTTGAACTAATTTTATTCTAAGAGTACTGTGGATCATATTGTTTTATGATTGAGCTTCTGCACCTCGGTTCCCACACAAAGTTCCTCAATTCCTCAATTTTCTAATTTCATAAAAATTTGATTCTGAATTTTGGAAAGCTAAATTCCCAATTACCCATAAGAGATTAATGTTAATTGGTTCCAATCCTTATCTTGATTCCATTTCTGGTAGTAAAGGGAAGCCTATCTCATTGATAACCAATTTTATGTACCAGAAGAGTCCAAAAAATCAAACAAGTCCTGCTGCATTTAAATGTCATACTCATGCAATTGTTTCCATTCTGAAACAGATGCATTTCTCAATAGATGGTTGGATGAAACTCTAAACAAACATCTGGCTCAGTGTGCAAAACAGAAGGTGAAATTTATTTTTAATTTATTAACTTTTCTTCTTCACTTGGGAACCCATGACATGATATCTATATAAATAACAAAAAATTCCTCTCAGTCAATAGAGTTTAGTAGCATATCTGCTGATGAAAACTTCAGAAAGTTAATTACGGTTTTATTTTTGATTGAACCTCAATGTACTACTAAATATACACTAACGCACTGTGTCTCCACTGTTTCACTTGGATGCAGTTTAAAGTTGAGAAACTGTTTCACGTGACTGGTGATCTAGTAGAAGGGATTTTAGAGCTAATTGACTTGAGGTTGATCAAGAATCTTGTAATTGGGGTTTCTCCAGACAGGTATTAAGATAAGATAGTTATGTACATCTTGATTTTTTTACTTTACGTAATTAGAACAGCAAAAAATGAGTCTGAACATTTAAGGCAACAAGTCACAACATTTAAGGCACAACATTTAAGGCAAAATTCATGTACTAATGGAAGCCTAATTGAGAGGTCAAACAAGCCAAATTATAGTCCCTGATATTTCATTCATCATTTCAATCCTCATCAAATTGTGCTGGTACCCAATTTATTATCTTTATTATATGGACTCTATTTCATAAACAAAATAAAACATCAAATTATGTTTTGTTCTTACAGGTTGCTATTCTCAATAGAGTTAGACACCCAAATATTGTCAACCTAATAGGATCTTGCTCAGAAATCTCGACCATCGTCTATGAGTTCTTACCTAATGGAAGTCTTGAGGACCGGTTGACCTGTGCTGATAACACCTCATCTCTGACATGGCAATCCCGAACTCGCATCATCAGTGAGATTTGCTTAGGTCTTGTATTCCTCCACTCAAATAAACCACACCTTGTGATTCATGGCGACCTCAAACCAGATAATATTCTTCTCGATGCAAACTTCATCAGTAAACTCAGCAACTTTGGCATTTCCCGGATCATAAAGCAATCTGATACAAACACAACGGCCTTATATCATACTACTCATCCTGCAGGAACATTTGCATATATTGACCCCCAATTTCTTTTAACTGGGGAATTGACACCAAAATCCTATGTTTACTCCTTTGGTATAATAGTGCTTCGTCTTCTGACAGGAAAGCGTGCACTGAATATTGCAAATGAAGTGCAGGAAGGCATGCGAGTTGGTAGGTTCCTGTCTATAGTTGACAAATCTGCCGGAAAATGGCCGTCTGACCTAGCCAAAAAGTTAGCTAAACTTGGTCTGAGATGTGCTGATATATCCAGAAGAAAACGCCTTGATATGAGTCAGGTTTGGGCCACAATTGAACCCCTTGGTAAAGGCTGCTTCACTCTTGTCTGTTGGATCTTCAACTTCTAATGAAGAACATGTACCATCACATTTTATATGTCCAATAATGCAGGTATATATATAGTTTCCCCTTCTATTTTCATGGTATTGTAAATTAGTGCAATCCAAATAAATGCAATAGATTGTTTTTATTATTGCCGGGTGAAGTGAAATCCAATTAGAACAAAAATGATAGAACACTTTCCTGTTTCACAAGCTCTTAGTGTCCTCCGATATATCTTTGTAAGTTGCACCTGTTAAACTGCCTCATTTTACCCTTTATTTTTCAAATTAATCATTCAATTACATGGACTATTGCTTTGGTTATCAGTAGCTTTTTTTGCAGCATATAAATGCCAAGACATATTTTTCTTCTTCTTTTTTCTTTTTGGTCTTTCACCCATTACAGGAAATCATGAAGAATCCATGCATTGCGGCAGATGGGTTTACATATGAAGGCGAGGCAAATCAAGACATGGTTGAACGGAAGACATAACACATCGCCTATGACCAATTTGGTGCTTCCTCATCAAAATCTGATTACAAATCATGTGCTTCGTTCTGCCATCCAGGAATGGCTTCAGCACCACCCACAATCTTAATTTGTCATATATACGGTTCAAGTTGTAATGAAGTTTGTTAAGATTTGGTGTGCACTCTTGTTATGGCTTGAAATAGTGTTTGAGTGAAAATATTTGATTAATTAAAACCAAGTTTCCAAGTATATTTATATATTCTCATTAGTGAAATTCCCTCATTAAACATTAATTACTGACAAATTTCTTGAATTATATATACTCGTGACTTCGTAAATGTTAAATATTTCTTGAATTATATGGATGTGTAATATGTATGTTTAATGACTAACTAATTAATATGGATGCTAGCCCATCAGTGATCTATTAAAAAAAACAAGGAAATCATACACGGTTCTTGAAAACAAACCGCATACGAAGGATAACATACATGGTTTCTTTATATAAACTGTGTATGATTCATTACAATCATATACTGTTTCCTTGTAGTAACTGTGTATATAACCATTATTATTATACAAGGTTATTATGACCATATATAAATCACCTGTTTTAGCGGGGTTTTTTAGATATGATTCAGTTCCCTTGTAGGAACCGTGTATGTAAATTGTATATAGATTCGGTTGTGGAATCGTGTCATAGCTTTTTTAACCGTGTATAGTTGCCTTTTATGTAGTGTATACTTTTAAGAGTTCTTATATTAAGAGTTAGGCTAATGTACATCGTGAGTTAAAGCCCACGTTTTATGGCCATATTTTGCAACTTCAAGGTTCAAATAGCCAATCTGAACAGTTCAACATTATATTCATATTAAAATGCGAGTGGAGATGAAATTTACATTTCTTAGAATTTTTTACTATTTTTTTTAGAAAAGTACAAAATTATTATGTTTTTATGGTGTGTCAAGTATCATTGACGGTTGGGTCCTGCATTCACTTTTGCTCGAGTTACTGACAGATGAGGGGGGAATTTAGATCCGGTGAAGTAACTCAATTTTTGGGTTTTGGATTGGGACCATCCAATTCGAATCCGTGAGGGGGTGGGGACCATGATTCAAAGCTGAATCATTTGAGTTTTTTCTTTATTATTATTATTATTATTATTATTAAGAGGATTGTTAAGTGTGAGGAAATTAGGTAGTGTTGTTGGAAGATGAATTGTTTGTTACTATGCAAAGCTTAGCAATAAATGTCTTGAAATTAATAATTATGTGATGTTGTTGTTGTCACACCTCAAACCGAGAATTCCGGATTAAGGTGTGATCAGTCCCCGCCTCGTGTCTAATAATCACAAGACACGCAAGGTTAAACAAATATAAATAATCATGTACAACGGAAGCAGAATAAAGTAAACAAGCAATAGTCATAAATCTCAAATAAACATAACATACATATATCATCCATACAATCCTCATCAGAATAAAATAACATAGTCTAAGCAAGGGAGATACATGATCTATCGAGTCCAATGTACAAATAAAAAACATTAACTCGTAAACCTAACAAAAGCTCTAAAATAAGCTAACAAGCGGTGTGGCCATCGGGGACAGCTCTTGGCATCTCCTGCTGCGGATCACCAGTCTCTGTACCTGAAATCTCACATCAAAATGTGAGTGAGCGAACGATCGCCCAGTGTGTGACCCAGTATTATCCCTTCAGGGATATTCTAAGTCAAAGCACATTTAAATTGTAACCTACGTAAAATTCGATACACGGTTCATTTTAATGCACATGCTGTAGTAATTTAAACCTATCATACTATCTATAAAAGGAAATACATATAGTAGATGAAATGATGCGATTATCCTATTATGCCAACATGCCAAGATTTTCCAAAATAAAATACAAGAGAATATTATATTATAGCCAAGTCGGGATCCAGTACAGGAGTACTGTGTAAGAATTAATATAATAATAATACGAATGATTCATCACCCCGTGCCGTGCCAATTTGAATTTATAGCTCCAACACGATATAATCCAAGTACTGCGATCAGGGGGTGCAATGATACCCGATGTCTAATAACATCGAGCGTTGCCCCACAAGAAAGGCACGCTAGCAGATGGTTATATCAAATTCTATGTAAACATATAAAATAGGAGAAATCATACAAGCATGATGCAAGAATAGGTTAATTCGTTTCCTCATGAGCAGACAACGGAACTCCACCGTCCGGCCAGACCAATGGGAAGGGCTCGAGTCCGGCCCATACAATAAAAATAAATGTCTGCCACCACAACCGTGGAAGCCATTCTAGGCATGTAGCTCCTAATGTAGGGGGGAACACTCCCGAATCATTTATGTGCCTCTGGGCTCGAGTTCGGCCCGCAAGTAATGGTAAAATGAACGAAAAGAATATAATAACTTAATACATATAATAATAACTCTAAAAGACCTCTCGAGAAATCAAGTGATCTCTTGGCTAACGGGCCGACTCGTTCAATACCAACAAGCTGGAACGCAGTCACTCGGTCTTCTTCTCAGCTCTCACCAATGCACATGCTCGACTTTATAATATGTTGTCCTCTACAAGAAGAGGACAACTAATATCCTAAACTACTACAATAATAGTTAAATTACTGTACTCCTAAGAAAGCAGTAAATTTTCATTTATCAGGGGTTATGCAAATCCTATCCAAAGTTCAGAAATGGCAAACATGCTCTAATGCAGCTAATTAAAATAAGTGCAAATGTCAGGTCAGGTGGTCGACTTGGTAAGAGCACGCTACGAAAGAATAATTTAGATATCCCACACCTGATATAGTCGGCCTAAAGCAACGTGCGGTAATCGCCTCCGTAATACGCTTAATCCTCGCCTGCTCCTGTACAAGCGTCAGCAAGATCGGTCCACGGATCAGAATCAAGATAGGTCTGATGACCTGTAATTCGAGCGTAAATTAATTAAATACTAAACTAAATATTCGTAACCCTTTTTCTCCGTTTAGTTATTTTAACTAAGTATTCGAATCTAATTAACCAACTACGGTTTAATATATATGCTTAATCGGTTTAGTCAGTTTGACTCGGTTCCAATTGAGCGTGAGTAATTAGATCTAATTTAGTTTAATTTAATTTAACGTAAATTAAATATTTATTATATTTTAATTTGAAGATAAACTATTTTAAATAATTTATGATAATATTTAAATAATGTTATTGCTTATTTTATACGATAAAAAATGAAAAATACATAAGGTATAATTTACGTAATGTACATTTCTATTATTAACCTAAATTTAAACACTTGCACCATGTTTGGTTGTGGCCTAAAGGTGGCCTAAAGGCTTTAGGCCACTATTATTCCACCAAACATGATTTAAACTGCTGTGCCTAACATGGAATAGCTTAAATTTGGTCTGGCCTAAACGAGCCTAAATTAAACCACCTCCTCAGCTTCTTTAACGTTACGTCACTGGGCCCCACTGCTTGACAAAAAAATTTGGGTATTTTCGCTGTTGCCCCATTTCTATTTCTCTTTCGTTGTTGCCCCATCTCTCTTTCCCTGCTGCTTGTTAAATTTTTTCTCTCTTTCTCTTTCTTCTCTCTTTTGCTGCTGCCCCATCTCACTAGGGTTTTGAGTGTTGGTTGTGATCTTGTCTCTGTGGCTTTCTGGTGCCGGCGGGCTTTCTTGGTGCTTACCGTGTTTCCTTTCACAGTCGGGAGCGAAAAACAACAGTGGTGCCGGCCGATCTTCTTGCCTCTTTTGCGATTCCTTCTTTCGAGTAATTAAAGCACCCCTTTTACTTTGATTGTAGTGCGATTATGTTGGATTTGGGGAAATTTTACTTGCCTCACCCGAGTTGTTGATTTTCTCGGTGAGACGATGACATTGGGGTGTTTTGTTTTGCTGGTACGTTTGAGTGCCATGTACGGGCTTCTTTGTTTTTCCGTGTTCCTGTTACTGCTGATTTTCTGGCACCGTACCAGTACTGGTATGGTGAGTATACGGGCTGTTCACTTCCTTTTTCTTTTCTGCCTGTGCTTGCCCTGACCTGTGGCTTGTGCCGTTTCTTTTGTTTGTCTGATGTCTCCAACAATTGTTAAAATAACTCTAATTTAATTTGTTCATTGGTACTAAAAAAACTATTTGAGTTTCACATGTAAGCGTAATACAAAAACCCACAATCAAATTAAATTAGAGTTTAGTACAATTTCTCTCTGATCCAGTTTTCTTTGTCTTTATTACTGTAGGTTTGTATACAGTATAGTATGTTTGTTTTACGCATGGTATGTTTGTAGACTTTGAATGGTATAATTAACTGGACATGTGGCATTTAACAGAGGGATATGGCAAAAGAAGAAATAAATATATATATATAAGGTTACATTACATGACAACTTAGTAATTTTTTATGGTGAGTGGTTCCTTTGTTATGAATTTTCTTACCTAATCATTCTACCATCCTATTCATTAGTCAGGCATTATTTCCCCAATAAGCAATTCTTATTTCTTTAAAATGCTAGTCAGATCTGGTATCTTGAAGTCAAGCACTATATTTTTTTCATGAAATTGGTATTAAATACAAAATACATTGAGAAATTAATGTTAAAAAGGAAAATCCGACATTTTTATTAATATCCAGATCTAACTAGATTTTCTTAAAAGGCGAATGGGGTGTAATATTAGATTCTCTTAACTTAGCAAATTTTATTTTTAGATAAACGTAGCTAGTTGGCCAGATGGCATTGTAATATTATTTTATGACTCTAATTTTTATTAATGCAAAATTCCTACGGTTTTCTCCTTAAAAAAAATTTCAAAATGGGTTTTACTTGTACTGAAATGTATTATATTGTTTTTTTTGTTGCTATGGCATAAACTTTGTAATATGTTGTAAAAAAATTGTTACAATAATTAATGTATATATTGATCCACAAAATAAAAAAATACTACACAAAATAATATATTTACATAGTGGCAGCAATAACTAAATTAAAAAAAATAATACCATGCTTTAAGCCATCAATTTCATACCAAACAAGGAATAGCTTAACTCATAGCATAACTTTAGGCACAACCAAACATAAATAATTTAGGCCGGCCTAAGTTGGAATAACAACTTAGGCCACCTTAACTTTAATCCACAACCAAACACCACCTTGTAGTATAAAAGTTCGTTTCCTAATTAATCATTTTGTAATCAATTTATTTTATGAGTGATGCTACAGTGCTTTGGGAAGTAAAGATGATGTTTTACTTCCCGCTCATATCTCCATTTTCAAAGTTCAAACAGTCGATTCGAACTTCTCAACATAATCTTCCTATTGATATGTGCTTGGAAACCAAATTTTACATTTTTTAGAAATTTTTACTATTTGTTTAGAATTTTTGAAAATCACAGCTTTTCATTAAATAAAAAATAATAAAAAAAATGTAAAATTTGGTCTTCAAGTCTGGTAACAACACAAAACCTTAACAATCAGCACCGCAAAGGAAACCCGGTACCAGTAGCCACACTGGGCCGGTACTTACTGGTACCGGCGTATTGCAACCAAGCACACAACTTATCACAGCCATCAACGTAATCAACACAAAACAAGCACAAGGAACAGCAAAAGGTCACACACAGCAAAACAGCAAACCAGCACCGAAAGCAACAGGGTCGGTGCCAGTAAAATCAGCCCAGCCGCAAGAAAAGAAAGGCAGCACCAAGGCGGGTACAGAAACCAGCAAGGCCCCAGGTCAAGAGCCAATCAAGCAAAAACAACCCAGACACAGCCTGTTCTATAACAGAACCACACGATCACAACAGTACCGGTACTGGTATGGTACCAGTAAAGCCAGCAAGCAACAGAGACAAGGGAAAAGAAACGAACCAGCACGCATAATCACCATACCGGTACTGGTACGGTACCAGTAAAACTAGCAAGCAACAGAACAAGAAAATCAAAGAAGCCCGGTACAAGGCACACAAATGTACCAGCAAAACAAGCAACCTAGGAACACAAACCAGCAAAACCCAGTACCAGCGCAAGCACAGCACCGCCAACAAGTACACCAAACAAAACAGAGAGGGGGCGAAACAAGGCAGCAACACTAATCAAGAAAGGCAACACAGCCCCGCAAACAACAATACCGACCGTTGGTCAATTTATTATCTGAATTGAGAAAATAACAACTCGAAGTTCGGCGTTTATCAATTCAAATCTTACGGCCTTCGTACGGCATCTCAAGAAATTCAACAAGACACGAATCAAATAAAAAAGGGTGTTTATATTTACTGGAGTATCTGCAAACCGCAAGAATGGCACTAGCGACCGGTACCAAGGAATTACTCGCCTCACAACTGCCTAGAAACCAGCAAGAAAAAGGCACCAACCAAAAACCCTAGGGTTTCGGCAATTATCAAGACAGAGGCAAACGGAAACGAAGAGGAAACAAGGGAGTTTTTGTCAGCACGTGAGCAAGAAAAGAGAGAAGAGAGATATAGCAACCAAACCCACGGAAAATACGAGAGCGGCATAAATAGCCAGAGAAGGCACGAGGGAAGGGGCGCGGGTCAAAGGCGTCAGGGCTCCCTGATAGCCGTACTGCCAAGGTCGTCGCGCGCACGAGGGCAACGCGACAGGGGCAGTTGGGCGATCAAAACCACAGGCGCGAAAGAGCGAGAGACCGAGATTTGGGGTTTTCGCGGCTACAGCGCAAAAGAGAGAAAGGGAGCGGGATTCGAACAGGAGGGGTCCAGGGGACAGAGAGAAGGAGAAGAGAGGCAAAAGGGGTTTTAAGGTTGCCCCTTCAAGATTCGTGCAGATGTTAAATTGAACGGTCGAGATA
The DNA here is from genome assembly GCA_025461045.1 of Carex parvula. Lineage (NCBI taxonomy): Eukaryota > Viridiplantae > Streptophyta > Magnoliopsida > Poales > Cyperaceae > Carex > Carex parvula. The sequence continues at coordinate 157,356 of JAJGRW010000085.1, read as the reverse complement.
AATCATACAATCAAGATGGTGAAGTTCGTGATCTCTTTGATCATTCTCATTAAAATTCGGGGAGATTAAACGAAATTCGCATTTTAGGAATTAGTACGAAGTTCTCGGATGATTCTTGGTTTCATTTTATAATTTATTTGACCTTCTAATTATTAATAAAATGGTTATTAATACGATCGTGTTTAATTCGGAAATTCGTATTTACAAGAATTTAACTATAACTCATAAAATTTCTAAATTGGTTTAACATATAAATCAACATAATCTATTTAGTTTAATGAATTTTATTTACTTAAATTAATTTCAAAACTTGTTAAATTTAAACAAAAATTTTTAGAACTCCTAATATTATAAAATTGATTTAATAATCAATTTTACCAAAACAATTCATCCATTTATTTATTTAACATTTAATTAAGTTAATTAATGTACTAAATCTTTAATTAGTTGAAAAATCTTAATTATTAGGCTAATTAACCAAATTAAATTTTACGGGTTATAACAGTTGTATATCTTGTAGCGCTTTTCTTATTTTGTTGGTATGATAAACTTTCTCTTCATATGTCTTATGAGTAACATTTTTATAACAAGAAAAAAAATCAACAAGTAAGCTTTTTACATGCTACATTGCTACCCCTCAAATTTCAAAAAAAAAATTCCTTAATTTTGATTGTTTTATACATTCATCATACTCATTTTCACAAACAAGAGAAAGTGGTGAATTATTTTGATAAAATTAAATAATATATGGCACAAAACATAACATAATGTTCTTGATCAGTCCCAAGAGCAATCCAAGATTCTTCTTATCTACTAGCTGAAAATAAATAAATAAATAAATAAATAACTTGTGATGTGCAATTACCAAGTACCTCCAGATTGTAATTAACACTTAACTCCAGTGTATGCAATTAATCAATTTGACAGTAATAAACAAAAGTATTAAATAGCTGAAGTTGCATAATAACTAATAAGCTTAATGAAAACTAGGAGCTAGACTCCTAAATTTTAATAAAAAAAAGTACTTCTCTAGGCTTGTGTAGAAATGACGATAATTAAAAATTAAATAAAAACAAAATGTGAGCTAATTAAATGAACAAAATCAAATATGAATTTATATAAAGTGACCCCTTGAGTTTAGATCTCCTAAAGTAACTTAATTTTTTTAGTTTAGATCCGGACCGTCATATTCTAATCAGGCCATCAGATTAAAGGAATCCTATATGTGCTCCACCTCGAACCGGATTGACCCGAATTCTAATTAGACGGTTTGAATCTAAACTCAAAATTAAGTTACTTAAGGGGATCCGGACCTGCCACCGCTAGTCGCTTACCTCAACCAAAATTTTTATCTGTTATTGCTAGCATCTTGCCAGTGACCCGCTTCACAGATTAACAGTTCAGTGCAATCCTGGAAAAGAAATAAATAAAAAAAAATTGAGCAATATATTTTACGGAAACTATTACCGCTATTGCAGCTATTATCAGTTGATTAGTCCTGATTTTATTTTTTAAAAATTGAGAAAGATTTGTGCCGATATTTTTATTAATACCCAAAAAAAAAAAAGAAATTATCAAATCTGCCCTCACCTCAAAATTATTTTTAAAAATACCCTAACCGCCCAGCCACTGGGCGGTCCAGATCCATAGCAGACCGCCCAGAAGGTGGGCGATCCACTACCCATAGCTGACCGCCCAGAGAGGGGGCGGTCCACTATTTTTTTCTTTTTTTGGGTGGGCGGTCCAAATCCATGGCAGACCGCCCAGAGGGGGGGCCGTCCACTATTTTTTTTTTGTTTTTTTTTTTTTAGAGACAATATGAATATCAAGATGCTGAATTCTAATGCTAAAAATTAGAATTTTGTTTTAAATATTAGTTAGATTACTTCTTTTAAGCATATTTATACTAAAATCCCAGTGGAGGCCGAACAGGCCCGTAGGGATTTTTTTTTGATGAAAAATAGGGATCTAGCCCATATTTAATTGAAATGCAATGTTATGTTACATTGGAGATGTAACTACATAAACTACAAAAACAATTGTACCCAAAACATATTGGGTACTAAAAAGAAGCTAAGAAAAGAGAAGGCAGTAGATAAATCTAAGAATAGTATTAAACTAAAAATTTGAAGCAAAGAAAGTTGAATCGGTCAGCTAGAGGTTCACTTGATCTGCGGCTTGAACGATTACTCGCTATTCGGTGTTGTTCATTCTATGGTGAATTGTAGCTGCCATAGTACTTCATCTCTGATATCTTTAGGCTCTTTGGTGTCCTCCGTAAAGGTTCTATTGCATCGCTCTCTCCATATGCAAAATTGCGCTATAAGCATTGTACCCCTCTGTTCTTTGGAAATCTTGCTATCGGTTAACATCTTTATTGGAGCAGTGATGGGTATCCTGGGCATCTTACTAGGTATCATCCTTGCTAACTCACGGTAAACCAATTTTGCAAAGGTGCAGTCGCGGAACAAATGTCTGATCGACTCGTTTTGCACCTTGCAAAGAGCACACCTGTTGACCAATGGCCATCCGCTCTGGTTGAGGTTGTCGATTGTGAAAAGTTTGTTTAGCAGCATCAACCATCCAAAAACATTCATTCTAGGTGGTGCGGGTAATTTCCAGATGTTTCGTGTGTTGTTGTGGACAGTTGGAGTGTTCTTCATTGCACGGTAGCCGCCGCGTACCGTATAGATGCCCTTACTGTCCCACGGCCATGAGATGTCATCCTGTGATAACGGGTTTAGAGACAGATCCATTAAGATGGTTCGTAAGCGAAGCAGTTCCTGTTGGGCCTCGATGGATAGCCCGGCTTTGAATTGTGATTCTAGAGCGATGTTCTTCATTTGGTGGAGGGTGATGTCCGGGTTTAGAGCAAAAGTGAAAAGGTTCGGCATCTGGGAGGATAGCGTGATCCCATTCCATCTGTGATTCCATAATCCAATGTTTCGTCCGTTTCCTGGTTGGTACGTGAATGCAAAGTTGCAAAACCTGATGGATGTTCGCATGGCCGTGTTAAAAACTGGTGAATTGGGCAAACCGTTGTGCCCGATACTTTGTTCAAATATAGATTTGCAAAGTGTGCGCTGCGGCTTCCCCCACTGCTAGTACCATTTCAGTAGAAGGGCCTGATTAAATGTCGATAGGTCCATAAGGCTCAAGCCTCCGAATTCCTTTGGAGTGCAAGCCAAGTGCCATCGTGCCGGATTCATCTTTCTGTGAGGTATAGGTGTTGTCCCATGCCAAAGAAATGATCTTCTGATTTTGTCTATGTCCTTTATCACTCATTCTGGCAGTTTTAGACATGACATAAAATATGTTGGAAGTGAGGATAGCACTGAGTTGATCAAAACGATTCTCTCTGCAATGGATAGGTGTTTTGCCACCCACCCACTCAATCTCTTGTTCATTCTTTCAATTAGTGGGAGGTATGCGGTTTTTGGCAATTTTTTGTTGGAGAGGGGTAAACCTAAATAGTTGAAGGGGAGAATCGCCAGCTTGCATCCCAGAACCTGTGCTAACTGTTGTTGTAACAGGCCCGTAGGGATAAGTTTATAGTATTAGTGATGAAGTTTAGGACTTAGGAGCAATAGCTATGACAGTGCCTAGTGCCTAATAAGATAAAGAGGTACTTTCAGTTATATTTCTATAGAAAAGATACTCAATTTTGATGAAAGAAAAAATGTAAACAAGTAACCAAACCCACTAACTAGTTTTCCGACTGCGGTAGCTTAGGATAATTTTATTTCAATTTTCAAATTACAGGTGACAATTTTATTTGGAAGGGGGATGTCCTGTATATCCCTCAAAAACTTTGAAATTACATATTTCCCTGTAAAACTCATAATATCATATTTACCCTCTAAATTTAAAAAAACTCACATATTTATTCAATTTAATACCTTATCTATTTAAACTTATTTAAATTTATAAAGTTATCATTTTATCTTTTAATAAAACATAAAATTATGTAGTATATTTTTTTAAGGCAAATGAACAATTTCTCTACTTGCGATACATACATAGTGGCGTTTAGGCATATGCTTGCGTGCTGGTCACAAGTGAGAAAATGAATCATTTTCCCTCACAACTGGCTAATTAGAAAATAAAATATTTCTCTTAAACATGCCACATATTTTTATATTTTTGTAATAAAAAATAAAATTAGTACAATGAATTTAAAATGTGTTATAATAGATAAGACAATGAATTGGATAAATTTGTGAGTTTATAAAATTTAGACGGTTAAATACTATGAATTTTAGAGAGGGGATATGTAATTTTTGAGATTTTTGAGGAACATACATGAAACACCCCCCCCCCCCCCCCCCCCCTATTTGAAAATTCAGAACTGTATGATAATTTTATAAATGAAAAGATTTTTTTAATGAAAATGTTTTTAAAAAGTTACGTTGACAATAAGATTAATTTGTGTTCGCTTGTCCATTTTGTATGAGATATTTTTTCAATTCATGAATGTTAAAAACAATGAAAATTAATTGTATGAGTGTAATGTTTTTTTAAAATTAACTTTTGAATTAATTTTAGTCATTTATATTCAAATTTCAGATGTTCTAGTACAAACGATAAATGTAAGAATATTCACGGTACGTACGGCTTTATTAAGTTGTTCTCGAGTCACAGTCTACGTAGCGTATAATTATTCCTAAAATAACCGAATATGTTCCGACATTTTTATTAATATCCAAAGTTAATTACAAATTAATAAATATACCTAGAATTTCTAGATATTTCGAAAAATGTCCAAACCGGCCAGATTTTGGCCGGTTTCCTCCTCTTTTTTTTTTTTTTTAGAGACATTATGAAGAGTAAGATAATGAAATCTAACACTGAAAATTCAAATTTTTTGTTAGATTACTTCTTTTGATGTATAATTAGAAATTATAACACAATATTGTGGGTAATTATAATAAATATACCCAGAATCGCTGGATAATTTACCGTATTTTAGCATAATTTAACATAATTTAGCGTAATTTAATGTAATATAGTGTAATTCAACATAATTTCAAGTAATTTTGCGTATTTTAGTATAAATATGCTAATTATACATCAAAAGAAGTAATCTAACAAATAATTTAAACATAAAAAATCGATTTTTCAGTATTAGATTTCATTATCTTGCTTTTCATAGTGTCTTTAAAAAAAAAAGAGAAGAAACCGGCTAGATTCTGGCTGGTTTCTAGAGAGGAGGAAACTGGCCAGAATTTGGCCAGTTTGGACATTTTTCGAAATATCCAGGAATTCTGGATATATTTATTAATTTGTAATTAACTTTGGATATTAATAAAAATGTCGGGAATATGTTAGTCAAACCAGCTTAAACAAAAAAGGCAGCAGGACATTGGAAATAAATCAGCTGAAATTCCGAGATCGAATATTGTTCACCCTGAAATTTCTGCAATCCGAAATCCCGCCATCGAATATTTTCAAGAACGCATCTCGAAACAGCTGGTTTTTCCTTGCACGCATCTCGGAACAGTTCGACAGATGGATTCGGATTGCAAGGATCAAGATGAACAGTACCGACCTCGGATTCAGCAGATTCGGATCCCACGCCACGACGTAGGATCTCAGACTTTGCTGAAATCACAGAATTTCCGAAGCCTATTTCTCTTTCGTTTTTTCAGGAATGACTTTGCTCGCTTACTAATAAACGTGTGCCACGTCACATAACAAATTCAAGTTCCGCTTCTAGGAAATGCTATTAACTTGTAAGCGCAATGATGTTGGAGAATCTTGAGGCAAAAAAGGAACTTCAGTTGCGAACTGATACCAAGCAGCCAAAATGATTTGGCAGATTACTTGGCAAAGACGGGAAGCTTCAAAACTGAAATTATGAGGGGTACACTTTTCTATTATTTAGGGATTGAAAAGAATATGTAATGCGATCCTGGTAAATTTTCAGGATCGATCATGATAAGTTTTTCAGGGGTTCTGGTAAAATTTCATGGATTCTGGTATAATTTCGGGGATTCTGGTAAATTAGCTAATTGTTTAGATATGTACCCTGCTGTGTGTAAGCCTACGGGCATTTTATAACAAAAAAAAAGAAAAAAAAATTTGTAAGCGTGATTTACATATAAATTTATTCACACTTAATATAAACATACGGCCCACTTGACGCGCACCCATAGGCGGCCACGAATTCGGATCACCCCAGGTACCTGACTCAAGCAAATTACAAACAGATGGCTCAGATTAGTTCTTTAGAATTGATTTGGCGCAGCTAAAATTAATCTGAACCGTCCGTTTGTAATTTTCGAATCAGGTACCTAGGAGGATACGGATTCAGGCAGCCACTAGAGAATAGAGATATTAACAGCGTCACTGTTTTGACAATTATCGTCACCTTTAAAAATTGTATTATTATTTTTTTTGAGAGCTTGGTGGTGAAGTGTACCATTATTACTGTAATATTATGGAAGATCTCGTGGTGCCTGGATTCATATTCTATAGTGTTGCGACAAACATTTGCTTACCCACAATTAATATTGTGTTATAATTTCGGAAGACCTTATCGATCCAGTTACCGAAGTTGTTATATTTCAATGTTATTTGCCAATAAAGTAGCAGCTTGCTCCAGGCAGAATGTTCAATATAACCTTTAGTTGTGACATAACAAATGTACCAGTTCCTCTATTACAAATTTACAAGTGTGCATTGAATCCATTTTCTATGAAATTTACAAGTACGCATTACCGCCTTTACCTTGGTACAACAGAGATTGGATAAAACAAACATCCAAGCTAAACTCTTCTGTTAAAGAACTACCTTATCATGAAATAAAGCACTGTTCAGTTCCTCGTCGGCTCCATACATTTTTGACACCAATAAATAAAAAAAGAAACAGAGGAAAACCTACTTGAATTTCCAATATTTTTTAGCTGTTGAAAATTAACTAGATTGTGGTCCAGTCATTGCAGCTGACGTAAGAGCTCCAGGCGAATTTGAAGAGGCATGACCCTTGGGATGGTGAAACTTGCAAGCATGTTTGTATTTGCAAAACCCATTCCTAACAAAATGCTGGCACTCAGGCTGGCCAGGCCTCTCTGGATATTCATCAAAAGGAGGTTGATGATGCATGCTAGCGTGACTCACATTTGCAGGTTGATAATTCTGAACTGGAACAAAGTATGGGTTCACCGGTACCTAATTAAACATGACCAAAATCAGCATCCACTCATACAAAGAGGGAGGACACAAGTAATTAAAATGCAGAATTACACTGAACCTTAGAGGTGCAAACAATAGGCCCCAAAAGAGAATGATAAAATTATCAAAATGCCATTTGACCCCTGCAAAATTAGGACAGATACACATCTACATCCCCCAATTTAAGTCTTCAGCAGGTTGTAAGTCGTCCCTCATTGTTATATTATTTCTAATGTGATGTACAGTTAAGCATTGATGTAGGAGTCTCTGCGTCTTTAAGTAAATAGATCGGCGAATTTTCGGGTAAAAACAAAACCACCTTTAATGTGATGTACAGACTACAGAGTCTGTCTTTCTTTCTTTTTATTTATTTTTTTCTTTTTCATTGTTTGTTTTTTGGGGAGGGGGGATATTTCTTATGTTCTATAGGGTATGCATGACAATTTTTATTTTGCAGAAATATAAAAAGATGCATGAGAGTTTGAAGGGGAATGCACAAAATTCCTCAAAACATAAAAGGACGACAGATCTGACAGGCACCATAATCCTAATGCCTGGTTCCAGTCAACATAAATTATAGTTCGTAGACACTCCTTGGAACTGAGATTCTGGTTTGGTACTGACATGCACCTGAAAATCTAGTACAAAGCCACCACTACCTGAGAGACGTTCCAGTCTTGATTTGGAAACATTCCATGAGGCGGCAAAATTTCAGGGGCATATGAAGGAGGTGCTGCAGCCACATACTGCATTGGCTCTTTCAATGCTGTTCTCTGCTCAGGCCAAGAGGACACAGAGGGGACTGGTACTGGTGGATGTGCTTGAGTTGTTGGTGCAGCCTTTTCTTTGGAGGATCCATAATTATTATTTTTTTTGTTATTATTGTCACGATTTTCTCCCTGTGAAGCCACAGCTGTTGGATCAGGGTGACTAAACTTGCAGTAAGTCGAGTGCTTGCAACTACCAGTCCGCATATAGTACGGGCACTCCTTTTCACTCTGAACAAAAGAATTGCAAGGAACACTGAGGTCAAATTCAATATTTGCTCTTTTGCACTTAATACATTTTATACTTCTGATATTTGAAACTAACTAATGTTATTTGATCCTTGCATAAAACCCCCGACTGAAAATATCTATCCCAATAATTTTGTAATTTTAACTCCATTTCTTATAGTTCTCATCCACAATTTATCAAAATGATGTCCACTAGTTTTTAAAGATGGTTGTGAAATACATTCAAGTTGTTAGAAAAATGTTGAGGGCAATTTAGTCAGTTTTGCTTGACTTGATCTTGGTTTTAAAATTGAATGTCATTTGCATGTAACCCAAAAGATGAGGGGTGTTAGTAGCAAATTTTAGAAATGCTGGGTGCTTGTTGCAAGAAAAGAGAAATATGAAAAAATATACAGGGCCTCTTTTTTGCTTGAACTTGACATGGTTTAAACTACTTAGTAGATACTAGTACAGTAACCCCAAAAATTTATAGGCATTAACTGCAAGATGAGAAATGTTGAATGCTATTTGCAAATCTACATAAAATATTTTATGTTACTTCCTGGACATATAAAAGAATGTAAACAATTTTCACAAGTTGAACAATGCTGTTTCAAAAGCGAACGTACTGGTCGAATTGGAAGACCAAGAAAGTTGAGTTGTACTGGAGAAACATCTGGTTTTCCTTCGGGATGGAGATATCTACATGACTTCCTTAACTTGTATCCTCCAGGTGTAGAAAAATACTGCAAATTAAAAATGTGTTTGTTACATGCACAATGCAGAATGCAACATTGATATTCAAGTATTGATGGCACTCTGCAGACTTATACATAGTAAGGTATCACATATATCAACAGGTTTATAAAGAATTTAAAAGCAACATAACAATCACAAGATAAAAATGAGTAGTGTTTCGCTGACCTTGCATTCTTGTACAAAGGCTCCTGAAGTAGACTCTTTATCTTTTCCTTTGAAAGCCTTAAAACAAATTAAGGAAATAACAAATGAGCAAGCCAGAAAGAAACAAACCTTAGAAAATATAGGCACAGTAACTGTTGGGATAAATTCTGCAATACTGCACTGCTTTGTGCCAGTATGCAAAAGATTGAAGAGAGAATAATATTTTTCTGAACAGAAACAACACTTTATTTCCTTTCTCTCTTACTCAATTACATCGAGTTCTGCAGTATTTAAAACAATGCAATGTTCCTAAAATAAACACCCACAACTTGCCTAAATTAAGCACCCACTACACAACATGCTAAAAATAGCTAACCACTACGCTAACTAGTCCTAAAATAACTATTCTTAAAATAACCAATGCCTAACATAACCCATGCAGTTTTTATTCTGGTAAAAACTGATTCGTACATGCTCTAATCAATTTGAAATAATTTTCAACAGTAACATATGTACAGAAAAAGTTTATAAGACCCACATTAATGCACCAAACCGAAATGAAAATAAAGTGAATATAGTAATAAAAGTAATCAATACTACTAAAATTGACAAATAAGGTACCGATAATTAGTGCTGCATATGTTTTATATTTGAGACTAAAGTGTTTATAAATACTGCACCTACATTGAATTCTGCCTTCTTTGTTGGTAATGTAATCCTTTCAGCCTCCTGTAAAATTGTTGGAATAAGGATAAGCAATTATAAAACAGTTTTGAGCTACAATACATTTTAGCCATGACATGCTCCAGTTCCAATCAGATTCAGAAATAAAATAAATTCACCTCAAGCTCCTTCTGCTCAATTATAACCTTGTTCTTTTCTTCATTGGCATCCTATAATATTAGCAAAAATTGAGCAATACATTATATACCAGACCAAAGCAGTTAAACTGCAGGTTAGACCACCAAACTACATCAAAATAATCTGATAGAACTAAAGTGGTAAGTATTCACCTCAATCTTCAACGAATCACTAAAATTTTGAGTTGCTTGTTCCAGCTCACGCAATGAAAACTGGGAGCCCAGTACCATATCAGAATTACCAAAAGAGTGCTCTTTCTGTCTTCTCAATTCTTGAGCCTCTTTAATAGCATTATCACGCTCTTGCTTTAGCTTGTTATAACCTATTTCTAAATCAGAAATGAGTTCTTTCAATTGCTGCTTCTGCTTATCCAACTCATTTTGTTGAAGTTGGTTCTCTAATTTAAGTTGTTCGATTTTCCTTTTAAGAAGATCATTCTTGTCATTTTCTCTCTTTTGGATTTCCTCAATTTCTCTCTGATGTCGTTTCTCCCTTTGAATTTGCTGCAATTGTAAATTTTTTTTGCTTAATTCTTTTCGTCAGATAATATATTTACTAACAAAATTTCTTCTATGAAAATATAATATTCATTTGATATTTTTGTGCAAGTTTCTTCAAGCATGAAACAAAGAGCCATATTTAACCCCGAATCAATCAATATCAGAATGTTGAATTAATTTTTTATTGAAAATATATATATGAGATAGACTATGGTGAGTTGTGAACTTCACGCCATATTTTCATTTTGAAAATCCAAACAACCGATCCGAACCGTTCAACATGTTCTAAATATTGAAATGTGCTTGGAGACTAAATTTTACATTTTTTGGAATTTGTTTACTATTTATTAAGCCACTTTGAAAATCGCTGATCCACTGTGAACAGTAAAAAACAGTAAAAATTTCTGGACCACCGGATCAGCGATTTTCAAAGTGGCTTAATAAATAGTAAAAAAATTCCAAAAAATGTAAGATTTAGTCTCCAAGCACATTTCAATATTTAGAACATGTTGAGCGGTTCAGATCGGTTGTTTGAATTTTTAAAATGAAAATATGTGCGTGAAGTAAAAATGACATCTTACTTCACAACTCACCATAGCCCAACTCTATATATACACACACACGAATTTAGCACCCATATATACTGTTATCATTTAATTTAAAGAAAAGAAACTAAATTTACTCCAAAAACTGATAACATGTTTGTGTGGTTGTTTTAATTGGATCCTTCTAATTAAATTTGTTTTCTAAAAGTCTTTCCATATCATTTGTTTCTTTTTATTTATTTATTAGTTCTTAAGTCAATTCTTATTAGTAGAAATCATGATTCATGACCAACCTAATATTCCAGTCGCTCCCGGTAAAGTAATTATCTTATATTGATCATGCTAACCTAATAGTCCAGTCATCAAGGTATTATATTTTCAACACAATCCAGTATATTTAAAGAATAACAGTTCAGAAAAATAATCAAAACAACAAAGATAGAGAGGGGCTGAGGTCATTCCCTTTAATTTGATATATTAGACTTTCGGTAGAACAAAAGTTTAGGGAAATCTTATTTATGATTTTTCTTAGGTAGCAGAGCAAAAAGTTAGAAATTCAATTGAAAGAAAAGAAATTGAAATCAATTTGAACAAGTAAGAAGGAAACAGAAAATTGAAATAAAGAATTATGATCAAGAATAAGTGGAATGGTTCACCTCTTCAGATGTGGCCTCTCTCAAATCTGATTTGGGATTCCTAATGAAGCCAAAAAATACACGTCATCAAAGCTTCTTATGTGATTATTAAAAAATAGATATAACCAACCAGAACTCGAGTAACCCAATAATTAAGCCAACCCAAAATACTAAGAACTCAACCTGAACCAAAAGGATTAAAGCTCTATTTCTTCAAATCAGTATGCATTTTGTTTCTTTGTCTTTTGATAATGTGTACAAAATGACCTGAGTAGTGAATACAAACCCCAAATAAGTTTAACCAAAGCTAAGTTAACCGAAGGGCTACTGTTTTGCTCAGTTGTCAGTAACCAAGGTTAGTAGTACCTAGTGAATAGCAGATTTCCTTCATAGATAAACCATATCTTGCATGATGGGTTTGTTTTCTCTTTGACAAGTTCTAACGCTTCACTGCATTTGAAAATATGCCAGAAATCAACACTGAGGAAATCGGCTATGTTCCAACTTTTTTGCTACTAAGGATTTTCAACTATCGCAGTTAAACTCAAACGATACCAGTTGCCTGCCAATAACAATCTTCAATGGTATTGGTATGGTCCTCAGCTGTGTAGCATGGCCGTAATGGAGGATCAAATCAATTCAATATCATATATCAGACTTAAGCTATCTTTGAGATATCCTATATGCCAACAAAGGTTTAAAAAATTGTTGCAACCCAGCAGAACTGTCTGTGTACTTAATTGTTGATTCAGACTCATTTTTTGCTGTTCTAATTACGTAAAGTAAAAAAATCAAGATGTACATAACTATCTTATCTTAATACCTGTCTGGAGAAACCCCAATTACAAGATTCTTGATCAACCTTAAGTCAATTAGCTCTAAAATCCCTTCTAATAGATCACCAGTCCTGTGAAACAGTTTCTCAACTTTAAACTGCATCCAAGTGAAACAGTGGACACACAGTGCGTTAGTGTATATTTAGTAGTGCATTGAGGTTCATTCAAAAATAAAACCGTAATTAACTTTCTGAAGTTTTCATCAGGAGATATGCTACTAAACTCTATTGACTGATCATGAGAGGAATTTTTTGTTATTTATATAGATATCATGTCATGGGTTCCCAAGTGAAGAAGAAATGGAAAGACATATGTCCACAATAAAGTTAATAAATTAAAAATAAATTTCACCTTCTGTTTTGCACACTGAGCCAGATGTTTGTTTAGAGTTTCATCCAACCATCTATTGAGAAATGCATCTGTTTCAGAATGGAAACAATTGCATGAGTATGACATTTAAATGCAGCAGGACTTGTTTGATTTTTTGGACTCTTCTGGTACATAAAATTGGTTATCAATGAGATAGGCTTCCCTTTACTACCAGAAATGGAATTAAGATAAGGATTGGAACCAATTAACATTAATCTCTTATGGGTAATTGGAAATTTAGCTTTCCAAAATTCAGAATCAAATTTTTATGAAATTAAAAATTTCAGAATTGAGGAACTTTGTGTGGGAACCGAGGTGCAGAAGCTCAATCATAAAACAATATGATCCACAGTACTCTTAGAATAAAATTAGTTCAAGTGAAGATAACAAAAATCTTTCAAACTTAAAATGATTGCAGCAGCATTGGTAGACAATATACAAACTCACTATATAAAGTAGGGCCGATGTAAGTGGCAACGATTTTAGTTTCATCCTTTGAAAAATGGCGGAGCGCCCATGAAAGGATATGCTTTCCTTCATCATACATATAAGGCAAACAAACATACACCGTTTGTTCTTCCTTTACCTCTGCGGTTGCCATTGATCGTTGATTCACTTATTGGAGAAAAAGATCTTCCACTAAGACCTTGTTATAAGCAACCAGCACCTCTAAAACAAAGAATAGATTTACTGATGTGACAGGAGCATTACATTAGCATAATGAACAATTTCTATAGAGAGAGAGAGACGATGGAGCAAGGATAACCTAAAACTAGATGCGAGGAGAGACGAGTCAGAGTCTTAGAGAGGAAAGGAGGTGGAGAATGGAGGGGTAGAGTCGGTCGGAACCAAGACAAGAAAAATGGAGAGAAGGAAGAAAGGGTGAGAGAGAGTGAGAGGTTCAGAGAATTAGTCTATTCATCAATGATTCTAGTCTATTGGTAAGCAATTTAGAGATAATTTCTAGTCTACAATTAACTAAAGAGATAGGTCTATATTGCTTCACAGATTCAGCATCTTTTTCTTTAGAGATCAAGCAAAAAATCACTGCTTTATTAAAGCCACTTTTAACTCTGCATTATTATCATAAAAAGCTTCAAACTCACCAGAACAAAGAATAGATTCACTTATTGGAGAAACATACACCTTTTGTACTTCCTTTATCTCTGCGGTTGCCATTGATTGATGATTCACTTATTGGAGAAAAAGAGCTTCCACTAAGACCTTGTTATAAGCAACCACTACCTCCAAAACAAAGAATAGATTCACTGACGGTGCAGATAACTTGTTTTGCCTTTCCCAAAACAAAGAATAGATTCACTGACCTTGTTATAAAAAGCTTCACTTAAACACAGGCCCAAACTCACCAGAAACCTTGTTTTGCCTTTCCAAAATCACTGCTTTATTAAAGCCACTTTTCTGATTATGGGATTACTTTATATTTGCTTAACCATTAAGTATGAAAACTTCTCCGGTGCAGATAAGAGATGCAATAAATACGACATTTATTTATTTAATTTCTTATTACTTCATCTATTTGATTACCTAGAAAGAAAAAAGAAACAGAGACTGACAACATTTGAAAGTTACAACATCTTACAACAATTTAGTTTTGCAATATTTAAAGTCCAAACAGTCGATCCAAACCGTTCAATATGTAATCTTTGTTAAAATGTGCTTGAAGATTAAATTTTACATTTTTTTTAATTTTTTTACTATTTATTAAGTATTTTACAAATCGGTTGTTTTTAGATAATTTTGGACCACTGAAAAAGAACAGTTTTGTAAAATACTTAATAAATAGTAAAAAAATTCAAAAAAATGTAAAATTTCATCTTCAAACATATTTTAGTACAGATTACATGTTGAATGGTTTGGATCGACTTTTTGGACTTTAAAAATAGCAAAACTAAATTGTTGTAAGATGTTGTAACTTTTAAATGTTGTGAGTGGATCCCTCCTCCATATATAATTCTAATGAAAATTGTAAGATCTTGCATAACCGTATAAATTAATTAGTCAAAATTACCCATGTTTTATCTTCTTAAGTGAGTTTTAAGTCAGGATAAGAACATTATGATATATTTTGTGCCATATTTTATGAGTGAGGTTATGGTACCATGCATAACGCATATTAGTTCGCACTATGGACTCAAATTTTTGGTCTGAAAGTCCTAACGATTGATCAGAACCGTTCAATATGGTCTCCATATGAATATGTACTTGTAAAGTAGATTTTACATTTTTTTAATTTTTCGTACTACTTTTTTAGATGGCTAGAAAATCACTTGATCTAAAAATTCTGGACCATCCAAAAACAGTGATCTTCTACCCATATAAAAAAATAGTAAAACAATTCTGGAAAATGTAAAATTTAGTTTGCATGTACATATTCATATGGAGACCATGTTGAACGGTTCAGGTCAATCGTTAGAACTTTGAAAACAAAAATATTATTCCATAGTACAGACCAATCTGCGCTATACATAGTACCATAGCCTCACTCATGTTTTATTTAATTTAATCAAATAATTCACCACTTCTCTTGTTTGTGAAAATGAGCATGATGAATGTATAAAACAATCAAATTAAGGAATTTTTTTCGAAATTGAGGGGTAGCATGTAAAAGGCTTACTTGTTGATTTTTGTTTTTCTTGTTATAAAAATGTTACTCCTAAGTCATATCAAGAGAAAGTTTATCATACCAACAAAATAACAAAAGCTCTACAAAATAACAGCATCACAGAATAATTTCCAAAACATTTGTTGCTAAGCTTTGCTTAAGAACAAACAATTCATTTTCCAACAAAACTACCTAATTTCCTCAAGACTTAACAATTAATCCACTTTATAAATAAAAACAAAAACTCAAATGATTCAGCTTCGAATCACGACCCAACCCCCTAATCGATCCGTCAGTAACTCGAGCAAAAGTGAATGCGGGACCTGATCGTCAATGATACTTGACACACCATAAAAAAATAACAATTCGATTGTACCTTTCATTTCTGAAAAAAATAGTATTTTTTTTAAATGTAAAATTTAGTCTCCATTCCATATTTTAATACGAAGATAATATTGAGCGATTTAGATAGGCTGCTGCTTAGACCATGAAATTGTAAAATATGGCTGAGTCAGAGAGAGATGAGTCAGAGTGTCAGAGAGGAAAGGCGGTCCATTTGGTTCTAAAATTTTCTGAGTTAACTAGTTTTGGGCCTTATCGCCAAACAGACGGCCCATTTGGTTCTAAAATTTTCTGAGTCAGATCCTCTCTCTAAAGTTCGGTCTATCCAGTGTATTCGGTTTTAAAAAAATTTAAATCGAACCGAACTAAATATTCAATTGGTTTTAAAAAATAAACCAAACCTGATTCATTTAACCGAAAAAGCTGAACCATTTAGTCTAAATATTCTGAGTCTTGTTTAAAACTGATTAAACCGGATCCGATGAACACCTCTAGTGTTGCACAAATCATCCTCAATTTTTGAAACGAGCAAAATAAAATCAGGTCTAATTAACTGAGAATCAACAATATATTTTACGGAATCTGTCTTCGTATGTAAAATAATATCTTTGTAAATTTGGATATGAAAAAATTTAAGTTATTCACACTGAGTTACAGCCACACATAGAGTTGTTCAAACGGTCAGTTCGATTCAAACCGAAGTAAAATGATCAAATTAAATTTTTCTTTGGTTTTCAAAAATAGAACCGAACTGAACCGATTAAACCAATCAACCAATTAAGAACCTAAACGAACAAACCGAAGTAAATTTCGGTTTGTTCGGTTCAAAAGAATACATTGTCATACACAACAATATAATTGAAGTTCGGTTTAGTTTAATGAAATCATTATACACCAATAAAATTAGAGTCAAACCAATATAAACCGATCGGTTTGGTTTAGTCAATTTTAAGAAGTCTAAACTGAACCGATCTATTTAATTAAACCGAAAAAATTCAAAATTTCAACCGAACCGATCCATTTAAACCGAAATTCTTCGGTTCAGTTAAGAACCGAACAAATCGAACAGTTTGAACACCCCAAGCCACACACTTAGTATTATAGTATTTTATGAGAGACTGAACTATATATACACTTAAAAAATTACATAATATAAAGAGCAAAATTTGTAAGTTGCATTTATGGGGTAGTTTAGTCATTCTGGGTTTCCTTTAAATCTGCTCCTGGTTAACCATTAAGTATGAAATTGTCTACGGTGCAGATAAGCGATGCAAAAATGATGACATTAATTTTTTCTTATTAATTTATAACACAGACTGATAATGAGGAGCCACTAAGCAATTAAAGAAATTGAATACCAAATTTCATATGCATGTGTGCTAGAATACGAATTTCAGTTACCTATTGATGGACAACAACAGAATAAGAAACAAATAGGAAAAAACATAGGAGATACAAGATAACAACATGAAATAATTATTTCAAGACATTTATTGCTAAGCTTTGCTTAGTAACAAACAATTCATTTTCCAACAACACTACCTAATTTCCTCATACTTAACAATCCGCTTAATAAATTATAAAAAAAAAAACACTTAAACTGATTAATTCAGTTTCGAATCATAGTCCCCCTACCCCTCATCCGTCGAATTCGCATCCTCTGAGATATCTCATATTTGCATGACTTTTTGGAAAATCTCAACCGTTCAAATACGTTCTGCATGAATCTCAAAGCTCAAATAATATTGGCCCACTGCATTATCCCCGAATAGGCATCGGACACGTCGGTCACGCAAAATATGAGATATCTCAGAAGATACGCACTCTCATCCGTCAGTAAAGCAAGAGCGAATGCGGGACCCGGCCATCAATGATACTTGCCATGCTTACATTTTGTAAGTGACTTAATACAACACTCAACCTTTGGTATCAATGTATCAGAATTCACATCCCCTCAGTTACCGGACTGAGTACAATTGAATCGGACGGCCCAAAAATGTTCCTTTTAACTTGGCACGAATCTCAAAGCACAAATAATACTGCCCCCCTACGCCATTCCGAAGCAAGCACCGGCTGGGAGTAAATCTGGGCCGTCCGTTTAATTGTGTTGAGTCAGATACCTAGGGAGGATACGGATCCAATGTATCATGCCTCCCGCCACCTTTCCTTCCTCTGTCATTATTTTAATCCCACTAATATCGATATATTGCTTTGATGAAACTACTTGGATCATGAGTAAATATACTTGGAAACTTGGCTTTATTCATCAAATATTATCAC
Source organism: Carex parvula (assembly GCA_025461045.1). Taxonomy (NCBI): domain Eukaryota; kingdom Viridiplantae; phylum Streptophyta; class Magnoliopsida; order Poales; family Cyperaceae; genus Carex; species Carex parvula. The sequence continues at coordinate 139,294 of JAJGRW010000085.1, read as the reverse complement.
TCAAAACACTATTTCAAGCCGTAACAATTAAGAGTGCACACCAAATCTTAACAAACTTCAGTACAACTTGAACCTTATGACATATTAAGATTGTGGGTGCTGCTCAAGCCATTCCTGGATGGCAGAACGAAGAACATGATTTGGAATCAGATCGCGATGAGGAAGCACTAAATTGGTCATAGGCGATTTGTTATGACGTCCTCTGTTCAGCCATGTCTTGATTGCCTCAGCTTCATATGTAAACCCATCTGCTGCGATGCATGGGTTCTTCATGATTTCCTAATGTAAAATGAGGCAGTTTAACAGGTGCAAAGGAGTTTGTGAAACTGGAATGTGCTCTATCATTTTTGTTTCAATTTTTTTCTCTTTTTCTAATTGGATTTCACTTCACCCGGCAATAAATTAAAAAAAAATTCTGTTGCATTTATTTGGATTGCACTTATATAGTTGATATACCATTAAAATAGAAGGGGAAACTATATATATACCCGCATTACTGGACATATAAAATGTGATGGTACATGTTCTTCATTAGAAGTTGAAGATCCAACAGACAAGAGTGAAGCATCCTTTACCAAGGGTTCAATCGTGGCCCAAACCTGACTCATATCAGGGCGTGTTCTTCTGGATATATCAGCACATCTCAGACCTAGTTTAGCTAACTTTTTGGCTAGGTCAAATGGCCATTTTCCGGCAGATTGGTCGACTATAGACAACAACCTACCAGCTCGCATGCCTTCCTGCACTTCATTTGCAATATTCAGTGCACGTTTTCCAGTCAGAAGACGAAGCACTATTATACCAAAGGAGTAAACATCGGATTTTGGTGTCAATTCCCCAGTTGAATGAAATTGCGGGTCAACATATGCAAATGTTCCTACAGGATTAGTGGTACGATATAAGGCAGTTGTGTTTGTATCAGATTGCTTTATCATCCGGGAAATGCCAAAGTCGCTGAGTTTACTAATTAAGTTTGCATCGAGGAGAATATTATCTGGTTTGAGGTCGCCGTGGATCACAAGATGTGGTTTATTTGAGTGGAGGAATACAAGACCTAAGCAAATCTCACTAATGATGCGAATCCGGGCTTGCCATGTGAGAGATGAGGTGTTATCAGCACATTTTAACCGGTCCTCAAGGCTTCCATTAGGCAAGAACTCATAAACGAGTGCCGAGATTTCCGAGCATGATCCTATTAGGTTGACAATGTTTGGGTGTCTAACTGTAGTGAGAATAGCAACCTGTAAAAACAAAACAGAATTTGCTGTTGAAAACTTCGAATTTATTTTTTATGAAATAGAGTCCATATAATAAAGATAATAAATTGGGTACCAGCACAACTGTTGAGAATTAAAATGATGAAAGAAATATCATGGACTATAATTTGGCTTGGTTGACACCTCAATTAGGCTTGAGTACATGAATTGCTGCCTTAAATGTTATGAGTTGTAGCAAAACTAATGTAGTATTACTATCTTTAGCATAATCTGTTACGTACCTCTTGCTGGAACTCTGATGAGCCTTGTGAGCTCGCTAAATTCAGCTTCTTTATCGCCACCGTGGTTTTACGAAGAGAGCCCTTGTAGACGCATCCAAAACCACCTTCTCCAATCTTCGACGAATCACTAAAATTTTGAGTTGCTTGTTTCAGCTCACTCAAGGAAAACTGGCAGCTCAGTACCATATCAGACTTCGCAAAAGAGTGCTCTTTCTGTTTTATCAATTCTAGAGCCTTTTTAATATAATCATGCTCTTGCTTTAGCTTATCCAAATCTTTGAGTTGGTTTTTCAGTAGTTGGTTCTCCAATTTAAGTTGTTCATTTTCCCTTTTAAGAAGATCATTCTTGTCATTTTCTCTCTTTCGGATTTCCTCAATTTCTTTCTGATATAGTTTCTCCCTTCGAATTCGCTGCAATTGTCATTTTTTTAATTTTTTCTTAATTCTTTTGGTCTACACATTTTCAGTATATTTAAAGAATAACAGTTCAGAAGATAATCAAAACAACAAATAATAGAGATAGAGAGGGCCCAATATCATTCCCTTTGATATATTAGACTTTTGGTAGAACAAAAATCCAGGGAATTAATCTTATTTATGATTTTTGTTTGATAGTAGAGCAAATAATTAGAAATTCAATTGAAAGAAAAGAAATTGAAATCAATTTGAACAAATAAGAAGGAAAAAGAAAATTGAAAAATTGAAATAAAATAAAGAATTATGATCAAGAATAAGTGTAATGATGCACCTCCTCAGATGAGGCCTCTGTAAAATCTGATTTGGGATACCTAATGAAACCAAAAATACACATGTTATCAAAGCTTATGCGGTTATTGTTGAGATTTATAATTGTATCAGGGGTTATTTGGTAAAAGTGCAATTAGAGGAGAATCTAGGGACCTATATGTAAACGGGTATATATACCCCAACAGTGGAATAAACAATTAGGTTTTGAATTTCAATTGTTATTACAAATTATATATAACCAACCAGGACTTGAGTAATCCAATAATTGAGCCAACCTGAAATATAGAGAACTCAACCTGAACCAAAAGGCCGATTAAAGCTCTCTTTCTTCAAATCAGTATGCATTTTTGTTTATCTGTCTTTTGATAATGTGTACAAAAATGACCTGAGTAGTGAGTACAAACCCCAAATAAGTTATCCAAAGCTCGGATAACCGAAGGTCTAGTAAGATCCTAGCAAATGTTTTGCCCAGTTGTCAATATCCAAGGCAATGTAATCACATGAGACACTTACAAAAGCTTAATAGTACCTAGTGTAGAATAACCGAAGGGCTAGCGAGATCCTATCTAAAAAGCACCAAGATACAATAAGCCCAACCCAAAATGAGCAGAAATTTTATGTAAGCTAATATATAAGGTTGACCCTGTATCAGAAATTTTTGCCCAGTTGTCAGTAACCAAGGCAATGTAATCACATGGGAGACTTACAAAAGCTTAATAGTACCTAGTGAATAGTAGATTTCCTGCAAGATCTATAAGCCATATCTTGCATGATGGGTTTGCCTTCTCTAACACAGATACTGATGTTATACTGCATTTGAAAAGGTGCCAGAAATCAACACGGAGGAAATCTGCCATGTTCCAACTTTTTTGCTAATAAGGATTTTCAATCATCGCAGGTAAACCCAAATGATACCAGTTGCCTACCAATAACAATCTTCAATGGTGTTGGTATGGTCTGGTACAAAGATTCCCAAATTTGCAAAAAACTGCAAATATAGCCTAATTAGGCTTTGATGAATAGTCCTACAATTATCCTCAGCTGTGTAGCATGGCTGTAATGGAGGATCAAATCAATTCAATTTCATATATCAGACTGAAGCTATCTTTCATATATCCATTATGCCAACAAAGGTTTAATTGTTGATTGTTGATTCAGACTGATTTTTTGCAGTTCTAATTATGTAATGTAAAAAAATCAAGATGTACATGACTATCTTATCTTAATACCTGTTTGGAGAAAACCCCATTACAAGATTCTTGATCGCCCTTTTGTCAATCAGCTCTAAAATCCCTTCTACTAGATGATTGATCTCGTGTATCAGTTTCTCAGCTTTAAACTGCATTCAAGTGAAACAGTGGACACAGTGTATATTTAGTAGCACATTGAGGTTCATTCAAAAACAAAACTGTAATTAAATTTCTGAAGCTTTCATCAGGACATATCCTAATGACATCTACTGACTGAGAGGAGTTTTTTGTTATTTACAAAGATATCATGTGATGGGTTCCCAAGTGAAGAAGAAAAGAAAAGACATGTGTACATTAAAGTTAATAAATTAAAACTAAATTTCACCTCCTGTATTGTACACTGAGCCAGATGTTTGTCTAGAGTTTCATTGTATAGCTTCCTCCACATATTGCGAAATACACCTGTTTCAGAATGGAAACAATTGCACGAGTATGACATTTAAATGCAGCAGGACATGTTTAATTGTTTGGACTCTTCTGGTACATAAAATTGGTTATCAATGAAGATAAGCTTCCATTTACTACCAGAAAAGGAATCAAGATAAGGATTGGAACCAATTAACATTAATCTTTTATGGGTAATTGGGGATTTAGCTTTCCAAAATTCAAATTTTTATGAAATAGAAAATTTCAGAATTGATGGACTTTGTGTGCGAAGGGAGGTGCACAAGCGCAATCATAAAACAATATGATCCACAGTACTCATAGAATAAAATTACTTCAAGTGAAGATAATAAAAATCTTCCAAAAATAAAATGATTGCAACATCATTGGTAGAAAATATACAAACTCACTATATGAAGGAGGGCCGATGTAAGTGGCAACGATTTTAGTTTCATCCTTTGGAAAATGACTGAGCGTCCATGAAAGGATATGCTTTCCTTCATCATAGATTGGAGGCAAACAAACATACACCTTTTGTTCTTCCTTTACCTCTGCGGTTGCCATTGATGGCTTAGCACCCATGAAAGACCTTGTTATAAGCAACCACCACCTCTAAAACAAAGAATAGATTTGCTGACGTGACAGGAGCATTGCATTAGCAAAATGAACAATTTCTAGAGAGACGATGGAGCAAGGATAACCTAAACTATAAGCGAGAAGCGACGAGTCAGAGTCTTAGAGGCGAAAGGCGGTGGAGAATGGAGGGCTAGAGGCGCTCGGAAGTCGGAACCAAGACAAGAAAAATGGAGAGGAGGAGGAAAGGGTGAGAGAGAGTGAGAGGTTCAGAGAATTAGTCTATTCATCAATGATTCTAGTCTATTGGTATTTGGTAAGCAATTTAGAGATAATTTTTAGTCTACAATTAACTAAAGAGATAGGTCTATATTGCTTCACAGATTCAGCATCTTTTTCTTTAGAGATCAAGCAAAAAATCACTGCTTTATTAAAGCCACTTTTAACTCTGCATTATTATCATAAAAAGCTTCAAACTCACCAGAACAAAGAATAGATTCACTTATTGGAGAAACATACACCTTTTGTACTTCCTTTATCTCTGCGGTTGCCATTGATCGATGATTCACTTATTGGAGAAAAAGAGCTTCCACTAAGACCTTGTTATAAGCAACCACTACCTCCAAAACAAAGAATAGAGAACTTGTTTTGCCTTTCCCAAAACAAAGAATAGATTCACTGACCTTGTTATAAAAAGCTTCAATTATACACAGGCCCAAACTCACCAGAAACTTGCCTTTCCCAAAATCACTGCTTTATTAAAGCCACTTTTGTGATTATGGGATTACTTTATATTTGCTTAACCATTAAGTATGAAAACTTCTACGGTGCAGATAAGAGAAACAAAAAAATACGACATTTAATTTTTTTTTCTTATTAATTTATCTATTTGATTACCTAGAAAGAAAAAAAAAAAACAGAGACTACAACATTTGAAAGTTACAACATCTTATAACAATTTAGTTTTGCAATTTTTAAAGTCCAAACAGTCGATCCAAACCGTTCAATATGAATCTTTGCTAAAATGTGCTTGAAGATTAAATTTTACATTTTTTTTAATTTTTTTACTATTTATTAAGTATTTTACAAAACTGTTAGTGTTAGATAATTTTGGACCACTGAAAAACTACAGTTTTGTAAAATACTTAATAAATAGTAAAGAAATTCACAAAAATTTAAAATTTAATCTTCAAACACATTTTAGTACAGATTACATGTTGAATGGTTTGTATCGACTTTTTGGACTTTAGAAATAGCAAAACTAAATTGTTGTAAGATGTTGTAACTTTTAAATGTTGTGAGTGGATCCCTCCTCCATATATAATTCTAATGAAAATTGTAAGATCTTGCATAACCGTAAAAATTAATTAGTCAAAATTACCCATGTTTTATCTTCTTAAGTGAGTTTTAAGTCAGGATAAGAACATTATGATATGTTTTGTGCCATATTTTATGAGTGAGGCTATGGTACCATGCATAATGCATATTAGTTCGCACTATGGACTCAAATTTTTGGTCTGGAAGTCCTAACGATTGATCAAAACCGTTCAATATGGTCTCCATATGAATATGTACTTGTAAAGTAGATTTTACATTTTTTTAATTTTTCTTACTACTTTTTTAGATGGGTAGAAAATCACTTGATCTGAAAATTCTGGACAATCCAAAAACAGTGATCTTCTACCCATATAAAAAAATAGTAAAACAATTTTGGAAAATGTAAAATTTAGTTTGCAAGTACATATTCATATGGAGACCATGTTGAACGGTTTAGGTCGATCGTTAGAACTTTGAAAACAAAAATATTATTCCGTAGTACAGACCAATCCATGCTATACAAAGTACCATAGCCTCACTCATGTTTTATTTAATTTTATCAAATAATTCACCACTTCTGAAGTTTGTGAAAATGAGTATGATGAATGTATAAAACAATCAAATTAAGGAATTAAGGAATTTTTTTCGAAATTGAGGGGTAGCATGTAAAAGGCTTACTTGCTGATTTTTGTTTTTCATTGTTATAAAAATGTTACTCCCAAGTCATATCAAGAGAAAGTTTATCATACCAACAAAATAACAAAAGCTCTACAAAATAACAGCATCACAGAATAATTCCAAAACATTTGTTGCTAAAGCTTTGCTTAAGAACAAACAATTCATTTTCCAACAAAACTACCTAATTTCCTCAAGACTTAACAATTAATCCACTTAATAAATAAAACAAAAACTCAAATGATTCAGCTTCGAATCACGACCCAACCCCCTCATTGATCCGTCAGTAACTCGAGCAAAAGTGAATGCGGGATCTGACCGTCAATGATACTTGACACACCATAAAAAAATAACAATTCTGTACCTTTCATTTCTAAAAAAAATAGTATTTTTCTTTTTAAATGTAAAATTTAGTCTCCATTCATATTTTAATACGAAGATAATGTTGAGCGATTTCAGATAGGCTGCTGCTTAGAACCATGAAATTGTAAAATATGGCTGAGTCAGAGAGAGAGTCAGGTAGAGGAAAGGCGGTCCATTTGGTTCTAAAATTTTCTGAGTTAACTAGTTTTGGGCCATATCGCCAAACAGACGGCCCATTTGGTTCTAAAATTTTCTGAGTCAGATCCCTCTCTCTAAAGTTCGGTCTATCCAGTGTATTCGGTTTTAAAAAATTTTAAATCGAACCCAACTAAATATTTCAATTGGTTTTAAAAAATAAACCACACCGATTCATTTAACCGAAAAAGCTGAACTATTTAGTCTAAATATTCTGAGTCTTGTTTAAAACTGATTAAACCGGATCCGATAACACCTTTAGTGTTGCACAATTCATCCTCAATTTTTGAAACGAGCAAAATAAAATCAGGTCTAATTAACTGAGATGAACAATATATTTTACGGAAGCGGCTCTTGTATGTAAAATAATAACTTTGTAAATTCGGATATGAAAAAATTTAAGTTATTCACACTGAGTTACAGCCACACATAGAGTTGTTCAAACGGTCGGTTCGATTCAAACCGAAGTAAAATGATCAAATTAAATTTTTATTTGGTTTTCAAAAATAGAACTGAACTGAACCGATTAAACCAATCAACCAATTAAGAACCTAAACGAACAAACCAAAGTAAATTTCGGTTTGTTCGATTCAAAAGAATACATTGTCATACACGACAATATAATTGAAGTTCGGTTTAGTTTAATGAAATCATTATAACACCAATAAAATTAGAGTCAAACCAATATAAACCGATCGGTTTGGTTTAGTCAATTTTAAGAAGTCTAAACTGAACCGATCTATTTAATTAAACCAAAAAAATTCAAAATTTCAACCGAACCGATCCATTCAAACCGAAATTATTCAGTTCAGTTAAGAACCGAACAAATTGAACAGTTTGAACACCCCAAGCCACACACTTAGTATTTGAGTATTTTATGAGAGACTGAACTATATATACACTTTAAAAAATTACATAATATAAAGAGCAAATTTGTAAGTTGCATTTATGGGGTAGTTTAGTCATTCTGGGTTTCCTTTAAATCTGCTCCTGGTTAACCATTAAGTATGAAATTGTCTACGGTGCAGATAAGCGATGCAAAAATGATGACATTAATTTTTTCTTATTAATTTATAACACAGACTGATAATGAGGAGCCACTAAGCAATTAAAGAAATTGAATACCAAATTTCATATGTGTGCCAGAATACGAATTTCAGTTACCTATTGATGGACAACAACAGAATTAGAAACAAATAGGAAAAAACATAGGAGATACAAGATAACAACATGAAATAATTATTTCAAGACATTTATTGCTAAGCTTTGCATAGTAACAAACAATTCATTTTCCAACAACACTACCTAATTTCCTCATACTTAACAATCCGCTTAATAAATTATAAAAAAAAAACTTAAACGATTAATTCAGTTTCGAATCATAGTCCCCCTACCCCTCATCCGTCGAATTCGCATCCTCTGAGATATCTCATATTTTGCATGACTTTTTGGAAAATCTCAACCGTTCAAATACGTTCTGCATGAATCTCAAAGCTCAAATAATATTGGCCCACTGCATTATCCCCGAATAGGCATCGGACACGTCGGTCACGCAAAATATGAGATATCTCAGAAGATACGCACTCTCATCCGTCAGTAAAGCAAGAGCAAATGCGGGACCCGGCCATCAATGATACTTGCCATGCTTACACTTTTGTAAGTGACTTAATACAACACTCAACCTTTGGTATCAATGTATCAGAATTCACATCCCCTCATGTTACCGGACTGAGTACAATTGAATCGGACGGCCCAAAAATGTTCCTTTTAACTTGGCATGAATCTCAAAGCACAAATAATATTGCCCCCCTACGCCATCCCAAGCAAGCACCGGCCGGCTAGGAGTAAATCTGGGCCGTCCGTTTAAATTGCGTTGAGTCAGGTACCTAGGAGGATACGGATCCAATGTATCATGCCTCCCGCCACCTTTCCTTCCTCTGTCATTCTTTTAATCCCACTAATATCGATATATTGCTTTGATGAAACTACTTGGATCATGAGTAAATATACTTGGAAACTTGGCTTTATTCATCAAATTTTATCACTCAAAACACTATTTCAAGCCGTAACAATTAAGAGTGCACACAAAATCTTAACAAACTTGAGTACAACTTCAACTGTATGACAGATTAATTAGATTGTGGGTGCTGCTGAAGCCATTCCTGGATGGCAGAACGAAGAACATGATTTGGAATCAGATCGCGATGAGGAAGCACTAAATTGGTCATAGGCGATTTGTTATGACGTCCTCTGTTAAACCATGTCTTGATTGCCTCAGCTTCATATGTAAACCCATCTGCTGCGATGCACGGGTTCTTCATGATTCCCTAATGGGTGATAGACCCCAAAAACAAAAAATAAAGGGTAAAATGAGGCAGTTTAACAAGTGCTAAGGAGTTTGAAACTGGAATGTTCTATCATTTTTGTTTCAATTTTTTTCTCTTTTTCTAATTGGATTTCACTTCACCCGGCAATAAATTAAAAAAAAGTTCTGTTGCATTTATTTGGATTGCACTTATATAGTTGATATACCATTAAAATAGAACGGGAAACTATATATATACCTGCATTATTGGACATATAAAATGTGATGGTACATGTTCTTCATTAGAAGTTGAAGATCCAACAGACAAGAGTGAAGCATCCTTTACCAAGGGTTCAATCGTGGCCCAAACCTGGCTCATATCAGGGCGTGTTCTTCTGGATATATCAGCACATCTCAGACCTAGTTTAGCTAACTTTTCGGCTGGGTCAAATGGCCATTTTCCGGCAGATTGGTCGACTATAGACAACAACCTACCAGCTCGCATGCCTTCTTGCACTTCATTTGCAATATTCAGTGCACGTTTTCCAGTCAGAAGACGAAGCACTATTATACCGAAGGAGTAAACATCAGATTTTGGTGTCAGTTCCCCAGTTGAATGAAATTGTGGATCAACATATGCAAATGTTCCTGCAGGATGAGTGGTACGATATAAGGCAGTTGTGTTTGTATCAGATTGCTTTATCATCCGGGAAATGCCAAAGTCGCTGAGTTTACTGATGAAGTTTGCATCGAGGAGAATATTATCTGGTTTGAGGTCGCCGTGGATCACAAGGTGTGGTTTATTTGAATGAAGAAATACAAGACCTAAGCAAATCTCACTGATGATACGAATCCGGGTTTGCCATTTGAGAGATGAGGTGTTATCAGCACAGGCCAACCGGTCCTCAAGGCTTCCATTAGGTAAGAACTCATAGACAAGTGTCGAGATTTCGGAGCATGATCCTATTAGGTTGACAATGTTTGGGTGTCTAACTCTATTGAGAATAGCAACCTGTAAGAACAAAACATACTTTGTTGTTGGCAACTTTAAATTTATTTTTAACAAATAGTCCATCTAATAAAGATAACAAAACATAAACTTCTTTTATCAATATATTTGTCGGCAACCTTGTTGCCGACCATAAAAAAATAAAGATAATAAATTGGGTACCAGCACAACTGATAAGAATTCAAATGATGAAAGAAATTTCATGGACTATAATTTGGCTTGGTTGACACCTCAATTAGGCTTCCATTAGTACATGAATTGCCGCCTTAAATGTTATGAGTTGTAGCAAAATTAATGTAGTATTACTATCTTTAGCATAATCTGTTACCTCTCGCTGGAACTCTGATAACCCTTGTAAACTCTCTGAATTCAACTTCTTTATCGCCACCGTGGTGTTACGAAGAGAGCCCTTGTAGACGCATCCAAAACCACCTTCTCCAATCTTCAAAGAATCACTAAAATTTTGAGTTGCTTGTTCCAGCTCACGCAATGAAAACTGGGAGCCCAGTACCATATCAGAATTACCAAAAGAGTGCTCTTTCTGTCTTCTCAATTCTTGAGCCTCTTTAATAGCATTATCACGCTCTTGCTTTAGCTTGTTATAACCTATTTCTAAATCAGAAATGAGTTCTCCCAATTGCTGCTTCTGCTTATCCAACTCTTTAATAGCATTATCACGCTCTTGCTTTAGCTTGTCATAACCTATTTCTAAATCAGAAATGAGTTCTCTCAATTGCTGCTTCTGCTTATCCAACTCATTTTGTTGAAGTTGGTTCTCCAATTTAAGTTGTTCGATTTCCCTTTTAAGAAGATCATTCTTGTCATTTTCTCTCTTTTGGATTTCCTCAATTTCTTCCTGATGTCGTTTCTCCCTTCGAATTTGCTGCAATTGTAAAAAAAATTTTGATTAATTCTTTTTTGGTCTGATAATATATTTACTAACAAAATTAGGACAGATACACATCTACATCCCCTAATTTAAGTCTTCAGCAGGTTGTAAGCCGGCCCTCATTGTTATTTCTAATGTGATGTAGAGTTAAGCATTGATGTAGGAGTCTCTGCGTCTTTAAGTAAATAGATCGGCGAATTTTCAGGTAAAAACAAAACCACCTTTAATGTGATGTACAGAGTCTATCTTTCTTTCTTTTTATTTATTTTTTTTCTTTTTCATTGTTTGTTTTTGAGGCGGGATATTTCTTATGTTCTATAGGCTATGCATGACAATTTTCATTTTGCAGAAATATAAAAAGATGCATGAGAGTTTGAAGGGGAATGCACAAAATTCCTCAAAACATAAAAGGAGGACAGATCTGAATGGTACCATAATCCTATTGCCTGGTTCCAGTCAACATAAATTATAGTTCGTAGACACTCCTTGGAACTGAGATGCTGGTTTGGTACTGACATGCACCTGAAATCTAGTACAAAGCCACCACTACCTGATTGCCGTTCCAGTCTTGATTTGGAAACATTCCATGAGGCGGCATAATTCCAGGGCCATATGAAGGAGGTGCTGCAGCCACATACTGCATTGGCTCTTTCAATGCTGTTCCCTGCTCAGGCCAAGAGGGCACAGAGGGGACTGGTACTGGTGGATGTGCTTGAGTTGTTTGTGCAGCCTTTTCTTTGGGGGATCCGTAATTATTATTTTTTCTGTTATTATTGCCTGGTACTGGTGGATGTGCTTGAGTTGTTGGTGAAGCCACAGCTGTTGGATCAGGGTGATTAAACTTGCAGTAAGTCGAGTACTTGCAACTACCAGTCAGCATATAGTACGGGCACTCCTTTTTACTCTGAACAAAAGAATTCCAAGGAACACTGAGGTCAAATTCAATATTTTCTCTTTTGCACTTACTACATTTTATATTTCTGATATTTGAAACTAACTAATGTTATTTGATCCTTGCATAAAACCCCCGACTGAAAATATCTATCCCATTAATTTTGTAATTTTAACTCCATTTCTTATAGTTCTCATCCACAATTTATCAAAATGATGTCCACTAGTTTTTAAGGATGGTTGTGAAATACATTCAAGTTGTTAGAAAAATGTTGAGGGCAATTTAGTCAGTTTTGCTTGACTTGATCTTGGTTTTAAATTTGGATGTCATTCAATGCTGGGTCCTTGTTGCAAGAAAAGAGAAATATGAAAAAATATACAGGGCCTCTTTTTTGCTTGAACTTGACATGGTTTAAACTACTTAGTAGATACTAGTACAGTAACCCCAAAAATTTATAGGCATTAACTGCAAGATGAGAAATGTTGAATGCTATTTGCAAATCTACATAAAATATTTTATGTTACTTCCTGGACATATAAAAGAATGTAAACAATTTTCACAAGTTGAACAATGCTGTTTCAAAAGCGATTAACGTACTGGTCGAATTGGAAGACCAAGAAAGTTGAGTTGTACTGGAGAAACATCTGGTTTTCCTTTGGGATGGAGATATCTACATGACTTCCCTAACTTGCATCCTCCAGGTGTAGAAAAATACTGCAAAAAATGTGTTTTTTACATATATGCACAATGCAGAATGCAACATTGATATTCAAGTATTGATGGCACTCTGCAGACTTATACTTGTGAAAATGAAGTAACATAACAATCACAAGATAAAAATGAGTGTTTCGCTGACCTTGCATTCTTGTACAAAGGCTCCTGAAGTATACTCTTTATCTTTTCCTTTAAAAGCCTTAGAAAAAAGGAAATAACAATTGAGCAAGCCAGAAAGAAACAAACCTTAGAAAATATATATAGGCACAGTAATATATGTACAGAAAAAGTTAGTGTATTTTTAAATCAAAGAAATAAGACTCATTACAATCTGTTGGTGTAAGAACCATACTTCATAAGACCCACATTAATGCACCAAACCGAAATGAAAATAATTGTTGGAATAAGGATAGTAAGCAATTATAAAACAGTTTTGAGCCACAATACATTTTAGTCATGACATGCTCCAGTTCCAATCAGACTCAGAAATAAAATAAATTCACCTCAAGCTCCTTCTGCTCAATTATAACCTTGTTCTTTTCTTCATTAGCAAAAATTGAGCAATACATTATATACCAGACCAAAGCAGTTAAACTGCAGGTTAGACCACCAAACTACATCAAAATAATCTGATAGAACTAAAGTGGTAAGTATTCACCTGAGGTTCTCTCTGCTCAACATATTCTGAAGACACTTCCTTTCCTTTATCATCACACTTTTTTACAGCAAATTTTATAAACACTTTGCATACTAGCTGAATTTTTATAAAAAAAATTTCTACATTTCTAAAAAAAAATTGTTTTCCACCTAATCTGCAGCATTCAGATCAAGTGAATTTCTACCAATCTAAAAAAATAGTAAAAAAATTCTAAAAAATGTAAAATTTGGTTTGCAAGTACATATTTATATGGAGATCATGTTGAACGGTTCGGATCGACCGTTAGGATTTCGAAAACTCAAATATTGAGCCATAACACGGAGGCCCTCTATGCTACGTGTAGCACCGTAGCCAACTCCATTATATATTATATATAGAGAGAGAGAGAGATGGGCTACGGTACTTCGTGAAGTAAAGCGAGTGTTTTACTTCATGTCTATATCTTCAATTTCAAAGTTCAAAACATCGATCTGAACCGTTCAAGTTTATCTCCATACTAAATTGTGCTTGGAGACCAAATTTTACAATTTTTTAGAATTTTTTTACTATTTTTTTGGAACCTTTTAAAATCACTGATTTTTTATGGTCCACGAATTTCTGAAAAACAGTGATTTTAAAAAAAAAATTGTGTGGTTGTTTTAATTGGACCCTTCTAATTATATTTGTTTTCGAAAAGTCTTTCTGTATCATTTGTTTCTTTTTATTTTTTTATTAGTTCTAATGTCAATTCTTATTAGTAGAAAATATTTGTAAGTACGTTGAAATAATGCTTCATGACCATGCTAATATTCCAATCGCTCCTTATCTTGTATTGATCATGCTAACCTTTTCAATTATGTCATCAAGGTACATATTTTTCAACACAATCCAGTACATTTAAAGAATAACAGTTCAGAAAATAATCAACACAACAAAGATAGAGAGGGGCCGAGGAAAGTGAATAGAAAGAAAAGAAACTGAAATCAATTTAAAGAAGTAAGTAAGAAGGAAAGTGAAAATTAAAAAATTGAAATAAAATGAAGAATTATGATCAAGAATAAGTGGAAAGATGCACCTCTTCAGATGTGGCCTTTGGATTTAATCTGGGTAACCTAGTGAAGCCAAAAGTACACATGTCATCAAAGCTAATGTGATTATTAAAAATTAGATATAACCAACAATAACTCAAGTAATCCATTATTAATTAAGCCAACCCGAAATACAGAGAACTCAACCTGAACCAAAATGATTAAAGCTCTATTTCTTCAAATCAGTATGCAATTTTTTTTATATGTGTCTTTTGATAATGTGTATAAAATGACCTGAGTAGTGAGTACAAACCCCAAATAAGTTACCCAAAGCTCGGTTAACCGAAAGGTTAGTGAGATCCTATCTAAAAAGCACCAAGATACAATTAAACCCAACCAAAAATGAGCAGAAATTTTATATAAGCTAATATATAAGGTTGAGCATTTATCAGCAAAGTTGGCCTGAATCTATAATTATCCAGCCCTAACATGGCACATAGTGAAGTAGCAAATGTTTTGCCCAGTTGCCAGTAACCAAGGCAATTTATCACATCGATAACTTACAAAAGCTTAATAGTACCTAGTGTCGATCAGATGTCCATTTTGAATAAACCATATCATGCATGATGGATTTTCCGTCTCTTTGACAAGTTCACTGCATTTAAAAATGTGCCAGAGATCAACGCTGAGGAAATCTTCCATCTTCCAAAATTTTTTCCTAATTAGGCTTTGATGAATAGTACTGCAATTAGCATGGCCATAATGGACGATCGAATCAATTCAATTTCATATATCAGACTGAACGTATCTTTGAGATATCCTATATGACAACAAAGGTTAAAAAATTGTTGCACCCCAGCAGAACAGACTGTGTACTTAATTGTTGATTCAGACTCATTTTTTGCAGTTGTAATTATGTGAAGTAAAAAACATCAAGATGTACATGACTGTCTTATCTTAATACCTGTTTGTTGGAGAAACCCCATTACAAGATTCTTCATTGCCCTTGAGTCAATCAGATCTAAAATCCCTTCTACTACATCATCATTCTCGTGTATCAGTTTCACAGCTTTAAACTGCATTCAAGTGAACAGTGGACACAGTGTGTTAGTGTATAATTAGTAGCACATTGAGGTTCATTCAAAAACAAAACCGTAATTAAATTTCTGAAGTTTTCATCAGGAGATATCCTAATGACCTCTATTGACTGAGAGGAATTTTTTGTTATTTACAAAGATATCATGTCATGGGTTCCCAAGTGAAGAAGAAAAGATAAGACAGATGTGTAGTACATTAAAGTTAATTAATTAAAACTAAATTTCACCTCTTGTATTGCACACTGAGCCAGATGTTTGTCTAGAGTTTCATTGCTTCTCTCCCTCCATTGATTGAGCATTGCATCTGTTTCAGAATGGAAACAATTGCATGAGTATGACATTTAAATGCAGCAGGACTTGTTTGATTTTTGGACTCTTCTAGTACATAAAATTGGTTATCAATGAGATAATTAAGCTTCCATTTACTACCAGAAAAGGAATCAAGATAAGAATTGGGATCAATTAACATTAATATTTTATGGGTAATTGGGGATTTAGCTTTCCAAAAATCAGAATCAAATTTTTATGAAATTAGAAAATTTCAGAATTGAGGGACTTTGTGTGGGAAAGCGAGGTGCACATGCGCAATCATAAAACAATATGATCCACAGTACTCCTAGAATAAAATTACTTCAAGTGAAGATAACAAAAATCTTTCAAAATTAAAATGATTGCAGCAGCATGGTAGACAATATACAAACTCACTATATTCATAACAATTGGTAGTTTTAGCAGGGATGATGGAAAAGGCAATGATTTTAGTTCCATCCTTTGGAAAATGGCTGAGCACAGATGAAAGAATATGCTTTCCTTCATCATAGTCCGAAGGCAAACAAACATACACCTCTTGTTCTTCCTTTACCTCTGCAGTTGCCATTGATGATTCACCTACTGGAGAAAAATAGCTTCCACTAAGACCTGGTTATAAACAACCACCTCCTCCAAAACAAATAATAGATTTACTGACATGACAGGAGCGTTGCATTAGCAATATGAACAATTTCTATAGAGAGAGAGAGAGACGATGGAGCAAGGATAACCTAAAACTAGAAGCGAGGAGAGACGAGTCAGAGTCTTAGAGAGGAAAGGCGGTGGAGAATGGAGGGCTAGAGGCACTCAGAACCAAGACAAGAAAAATGGAGAGAAGGAAGAAAGGGTGAGAGAGAGTGAGAGGTTCAGAGAATTAGTCTATTCATCAATGATTCTAGTCTATTGGTAAGCAATTTAGAGATAATTTCTAGTCTACAATTAACTGAAGAGACAGGTCTATATTGCTTGACAGATTCAGCATCTTTTTCTTTAGAGATCAAGCAAAAAATCACTGCTTTATTAAAGCCACTTTTGTCATAAAAAGCTTCAAACTCACCAGAAAACTTGTTTTGCCTTTCCCAAAATCACTGCTTTATTATACTGCTTGACAGAATCAGCATCTTTTTCTTTAGATTTATTAAAGCCACTTTTGTCATTCTGGGTTTACTTCAAATTTGCTTAACCATTAAGTATGAAAACTTCTACGGTGCAGATAAGAGAAACAAAAAATACGACATTTAAATTTTTTTCTTATTAATTTATCTTTTTTATTACCTAGAAAGAAAGAAAAAAAAAAAAAAAACAGTGACTGACAATGGGGAGCCACTCAGCAATTAATGAAATTGAATACCAAATTTCATATGGGGCCGATGTTGTGTCAACGACTTAATACAACACGCTACCTTTCCTTCCTCGGTCATCTTTCTAATCCCTCTAATATCGATTTATTTTACCATTATTTTACAATTTTTCTTATTTTTGACTTTTATTCTTATTTAATCTAACTTAAATTTGAAAAAAGAAGAAGTTAAATATGGTCAAATATGACTAGACATGATCAAACATATCCAACCAAGTTAAGTTTGGTCATGAAGTAACTAGCATGCTGTAATTGTTTTTATTATTTTGATCATGACATGAAATATGAAAATTTGACTTAATCACAGTACGACACGTGACTCAATTAGTCACGGCATGATAAAATTTACATCCATACTAGCAAGGCCCGGTCCATGAACTTGGATATTTTATAAAATATATATATCAGATGATATCTTTTGATCTTCTCTTGTTGTCTTTTAATACAGACCCGATCCATTTTCTATACATTATAATCAGAACGGAAATTAAAGACGTGTTGGTTTGGCACCACAAAAGATGACAAGTATCCTCTCCATTACTGTAAAAGATTCCCTTCACTTTATGGTTTGAGATTAACTCTCAACCGCTTTGAGATTCGGGCTAGTGCTGGGGCAGTATTATTGAGCTTTGAGATTTGTGCCAAGTTAAAAAAACGGTTCAGATCTAGTAATTTAAAATATTTCCTATTACGATACCGGGGAGGATGTGAATTTGATGATCGAACTGTATGATATTTTAGATGTAATTAACATATGAATAGAAAAGGTGAAAACCAAATTAATATTATTAGTATCCGTGATCAAATGAGAAATAATCATAAGACGTGTTGGTTTGGCTTAATTTGGTCAAATGGTGCTTGGTTAGTTAGTTTCATCTAGGGATGGCAACGAGCTAGCTCGTCCGAGTCACGAGCGAGCAAATTTTAGTGGTCTGAGTTGAAATTATAGCTTGAAATCATCACGAGCTTGACCGAGCTGGCTTGCGAACTGACGAGCTTGACTGAGCTATTTTTACAAAATTTGCAAAATTTACAAATAAATTTTAAAAAGAATTATTAAGTTTCAACTACAGTATAAAATACATACAAATTCATACAAATTCACAAATTGATGTTTAGCCGAGCTAGCTCGCAAACTGGCAAGTGAGTTAGGTCCCAACTTGAACTCGTTAATTCTGAACCGAACTAGTGGCAAGCGAGCTAGACCCCAGCTCAGTCCAGTAACAAGCGAAATGTTAGTAAGCGAGTCAGCTGTGAGTAACGATCGAGCTACGATCCATAAGCTTTTTTTTTGCCAGCCCTAGTTTCATCCATTTTTGGGTACTAGACCAAGAACATAATTAAATTTATTAAACGCGGAAGCACTAGTAAAAAATGTATAGATAGTATCGACTCATCTGGATCGGACTTGACAAAAATGTGATACTAATACTTTTAGGATCGAACAAATAGTATGAGCTGACCTTGAAAGTAGGTATAAGGATCGGTCGTCATTAAAGAACCATTCTTGATAGTCCATAACATATCAGGAACGGCTGTTTATAAACGACCATTCTTGATAGTGACTCATCAGGAACGGCTGTTTATAAACGACCGTTCTTGATAGTCCTGGAAATATTAAAAAAATAGATATATCACATGAAAGTAGCGCCCAAAAGGCTAGCAAGAGTCCAGCGCACGCCGAGTTTTGAGATTCATGCAGAATGAATAAAAGGTTGGGTTGGATTCAAACTAAACTAAACTTTGACAGAACCCACGGATCAGTGAGGTGTCGAAAAACTTTGAGATATCTCTCTCGTTCCTCAATCGATCCCTCCTGCCTATGAAATTTGAAATCCTCTATTCTATTCTATTCTATTCTCTCTCTCTCTCTCTCTCCTCAATTCTATTGTTTCTCTCTTCCACTCTCCAGCAACAACAACAATGAGGTGTTTGGGTAAATGCATGCAGTTCGTTTCTATTTCAATCAACTTAGTCGATCATGCTTCTTAGTGATGCACACAAGGTGTTTGATTTAATGTCTCTCTTCTCTCCTCTATTATGTAGTGTTGCTTGCTTCCCAATTTCTTGGAAAATGAATTGCGAGGAACCGGTACCGGTACCGGTACCAGACAAGGTGTTGCTATGCTCTATACCAGAGAAGGTGTTACCCGGCTTTGCTGATTTTGAAGGGGAAGGACTAAGGAGATAAATGAAGGCTTTGCGTGCATAGAGGTCTTTGTAGGCTAATATCAGCAATCAATTTTGCATTAGATAGTCTTTTATACTGGTTTAATTTTCACTATTATTTTGTACAACTTTTACAAAATTTTGACTTATATTTTATTGAATTTTGACTTATTATTTTGTGCACCTTATAATCATTCAGGGAACACAGACGGACAGACTGAGAAGAGAAGGAAAAGAAAGAAAGGTTGATTAATTTTAGGATGTGTTATTTTGTAATAATTTAGAATTATTGTAATTTGGTGAACTTGAACTTGTTTAATTTTAAGCATGTGTTATTTTGTTCCATTTCATATTTCGTATATTGTTCCTTGTTTCATATAGGCCAGCAAAAAAAAAAAAAAAAAAGGAACGGCTATTTATTAAAAGGCCGTTTCTGATACTTAAAATCAGTATCGGTTGTTCTTAAAGGCCGTTCCTGATTGTCAACATCAGCATCGGCTAATAACAAACGACCTTTCCTGATTGTTGAATCTGTATCAGCTCCTTGACCAATCTTGATTAGTAGTACTATCAGTATCACCTGGGTCAATTCCATTCTTGATAGGCGATTTTGACCATTCCGGATAGACGATTTTCCACTAGTGAGTACCACGGAATAACGAAAATGTTTTAATGATAATTTAATTGTATGTATGGGTAATGGGTGGGGTACGACAACTGTACATTTTGGCAGTTCTGAATCTGCTTCTTCAACTGTACATCAAGAGTGCAATGATGTTGGAGAATCTTGAGGCAAAATAGCAACTTCGGTTGCGAACTGATACCAAGCAGCCAAAATGATTTGGCAGATTACTTGGCAAAGAAGGGAAGCTTCAAAATTGAAATTTTGAGGGGTACACTTTTCTACTATTTAGGGATTAGAAAGAATATGTAATGCGATCCTGGTAAATTTTCAGGATCATGATAAGTTTTTCAGGGGTTCTGGTAAAATTTCATGGATTCTGGTATAATTTCGGGGATTCTGGTAAATTAGCTAAAGTACCCTGCTGTGTGTAAGCCTACGGGCATTTTATAGGCACAGAATTGATTTGGCGCAGCTGAAATTAATCTGAACCGTCCGTTTGTAATTTGTTCGAATCAGGTACCTAGGAGGATACGGATTCAGGCAGCCACTAGAGAATAGAGATATTAACAGCGTCACTGTTTTGACTTCATACCATGTACAAATTATATATATTTTTTTATTTTAACTCTATTATCTAACGCTATCAATATCTGACACAGGACAGACAATTATCGTCACCTTTAAAAATTGTATTATTATTATTTTTGTTGAGAGCTTGGTGGTGAAGTGTATCATTATTACTGTATTATGGAAGATCTCGTGGTGCCTGGATTCATATTCATATAATATTGTGTTATAATTTGGGAATACCTTATCCAGTTACCGAAGTTGTTATATTTCAATGTCTTTTGCCAATAAAGTAGCTTGCTCCGGGCAGAATGTTCAATATAACCTTTAGTTGTGACATATATAACAAATGTACCAGTTCCTCTATTACAAATTTACAAGTGTGCATTGAATCCATACATTTTTGACACCAATTAATAAAAAAAAAAACAGAGGAAAACCTACTTGAATTTCCAATATTTTTTATCTGTTGAAAATTAACTAGATTGTGGTCCAGTCATAGCATGCAGCGTCACTTTAGCAGTGACTGTAGTATACACAGACAGCTTGATCATTCCTGGATACCAAAGTTTGTCAAAACTTAGATAAGTAAATAAATAAATGTGGTCTCTCAATTTTTCTTTGGTTCCAGAAGTATCCCAAATTATGGCACTTGGTTAAACCAGACAAATTTATTGGTTCAGTTAGCCCCATGAGAAATTTTTTATTTGGTTGAGTTATATCTCCCAATTAATTGTACATTTGTCAAATAATAATCTGTCAAAATCATTATTGAACCTCACATAACTTGTAAAACTCATCAACATAAATAATGCTTGTTCACTTATTTACTAATTAACAGATCAGCCAATTCAACTGGTAACAAGAGATGAGGGGGCTAAACGAACCAATAACAAGTTCAATGGCTCAGGTTGAACAAGTGCAATATTTTAGGAATGAGAAGGTTGCTGGAACCAAGTGCAGTAGCCAATGGGGTGAAAATCAAAATTTCCTCTTCTTTTGTTTAGGACAAGACTTAATTTAGTATATCAATAATTAAGCATAATTTTTATTTAATTTATACTCGGCAACATGCATGCAGATGTTATTTTCATCTGAAAACTTCTCTCTGTTTAATTTATATTTATAATTTACAAGCCAGCCTTTGGCATAATTCTGGACCAGCTCCATACCAAAAATAACACATAACAGAGAGCATTATTCGGTTCTGTACAAGGAATCCTTGATTACTGGTAGACACCACTACAATTCAATTCGCAACACCAAAGATCCCCATACCAATACTAGCATGGTCAGCATTATATAGTTACATAGTTTGGGACTAATCAACTCTTTAAGTAAACCACATGAATGGTTGTAAAAGTACTATCCAATTCTCATTTTGAACTGGATGTAGCAGAAGTTCCCATTTTGGCACTTTGCATCATTTTGGTCACTTGAAACTTTTGAAATGTAGGAAAATTCTAATTTGTGCTGGTACGGAATGAGTCACTTTTTATTTAAAGGTAAATCACCCAATGAACACATCTAAGCTTCTCCTTCAGATTTGGAAAAAAATGATGGCAAAAGGCCGACGTACAAATCACACTCTGGGGCCGAAATGGGAACTTTGAAACTCAAGGACCATACCAGAAAATGTTTCTATGACATGTTTTATTATTAGTCAGGTCAAGAAATAACTACCGGCGAATTTGAAGAGGCATGACCCTTGGGATGGTGAAACTTGCAAGCGTGTTTGTATTTGCAAAACCCATTCCAAACAAAATCCTGGCACTCAGGCTGGCCAGGCCTCTCTGGATATTCATCAAAAGGAGGTTGATGATGCATGCTAGCGTGACTCACATTTGCAGGTTGATAATTCTGAACTGGAACAAAGTGTGGGTTCACCGGTACCTAAACATGACCAAAATCAGCATCCACTCATACAAAGAGGGAGGACACAAGTAAAATGCAGAATTACACTGACCCTTAGAGGTGCAAACAATAGGCCCACAAAAGAGTGATAAAATTATCAAAATGCCATTTGACCCCTGCAAAATTAGGACAGATACACTTCTACATCCCCTAATTTAAGTCTTCAGCAGGTTGTAAGTCGGCCCCTCATTGTTATTTCTAATGTGATGTAGAGTTAAGCACGATGTAGGAGTCTCTGCGTCTTTAAGTAAATAGATCGGCGAATTTTCGGGTAAAAACAAAACCACCTTTAATGTGATGTACAGACTACAGAGTCTATCTTTCTTTCTTTTATTTATTTTTTTCTTTTTCATTGTTTGTTTTTTCGGGAGGGGGGCTATTTCTTATGTTTATAGGCTATGCATGACAATTTTCATTTTGCAGAAATATAAAAAGATGCATGAGATTTTGAAGGGGAATGCACAAAATTCCTCAAAACATAAAAGGAGGACAGATCTGACAGGCACCATAATCCTAATGCCTGGTTCCAGTCAACATAAATTATAGTTCGTAGACACTCCTTGGAACTGAGATGCTGGTTTGGTACTGACATGCACCTGAAAATCTAGTACAAAGCCACCACTACCTGATTGCCGTTCCAGTCTTGATTTGGAAACATTCCATGAGGCGGCATAATTCCAGGGGCATATGAAGGAGGTGCTGCAGCCACATACTGCATTGGCTCTTCCAATGCTGTTTCCTGCTCAGGCCAAGGGGGCGCAGAGGGGACTGGTACTGGTGGATATGCTCTAGTTGTTGGTGCAACCTTTTCTTTGGAGGATCCATAATTATTATTTTTTTTGTTATTATTGTCACGATTTTCTCCCTGTGAAGCCACAGCTGTTGGATCAGGGTGACTAAACTTGCAGTAAGTCGAGTGCTTGCAACTACCAGTCCGCATATAGTATGGGCACTCCTTTTCACTCTGAACAAAAGAATTGCAAGGAACACTGAGGTCAAATTCAATATGTGCTCTTTTGCACTTAATACATTTATATTTCTGATATTTGAAACTAACTAATGTTATTTGATCCTTGCATAAAACCCCCGACTGAAAATATCTATCCCATTAATTTTGTAATTTAACTCCATTTCTTATAGTTCTCATCCACAATTTATCAAAATGATATCCACTAGTTTTTAAGGATGGTTGTGAAATACATTCAAGTTGTTAGAAAAATGTTGAGGGCAATTTAGTCAGTTTTGCTTGACTTGATCTTGGTTTTAAAAATTGAATGTCATTTGCATGTAACCCAAACGATGAGGGGTGTTAGTAGCAAATTTTAGAAATGCTGGGTGCTTGTTGCAAGAAAAGAGAAATATGAAAAAATATACAGGGCCTCTTTTTTGCTTGAACTTGACATGGTTTAAACTACTTGGTAGATACTAACTAGTACAGTATCCCCAAAAATTTATAGGCATTAACTGCAAGATGAGAAATGTTGAATGCTATTTGCAAATCTACATAAAATATTTTATGTTACTTCCTGGACATATAAAACAATGTAAACAATTTTCACAAGTTGAACAATGCTGTTTCAAAAGCGATTAACGTACTGGTCGAATTGGAAGACCAAGAAAGTTGAGTTGTACTGGAGAAACATCTGGTTTTCCTTTGGGATGGAGATATCTACATGACTTCCCGAACTTGCATCCTCGAGGTGTAGAAAAATACTGCAAAAAATGTGTTTGTTACATGCACAATGCAGATCGAATGCAACATTGATCGATATTCAAGTATTGATGGCACTCTGCAGACTTATACATAGTAAGGTATCACATATATCAACATGTTCATAAAGAATTTAAAAGCAACATAACAATCACAAGATAAAAATGAGTAGTGGTTTCGCTGACCTTGCATTCTTGTACAAAGGTCCTGAAGTAGACTCTTTATCTTTTCCTTTAAAAGCCTTAAAACAAATTAAGGAAATAACAAATGAGCAAGCCAGAAAGAAACAAACCTTAGAAATATAGGCACAGTAACATATGTACAGAAAAGTTAGTATATTTTTAATCAAAGAAATAGACTCATTACAATCGTGGTGTAGAACCATACTTCATAAGACCCACATCAATGCACCAAACCGAAATGAAAATAATTAAAGTGAATATAGTAATAAAATAATCAATACTACTAAAATTGACAAATAAGGTACCGATAATTAGTGCTGCATATGTTTTATATTTGACACTAAAGTGTTTATAAATACTGCACCTACATTGAATTCTGCCTTCTTTGTTGGTAATGAAATCATTTCAGCCTCCTGTAAAATTGTTGGAATAAGGATAGTAAGCAATTATAAAACAGTTTTGAGCTACAATACATTTTAGCCATGACATGCTCCAGTTCCAATCAGATTCAGAAATAAAATAAATTCACCTCAAGCTCCTTCTGCTCAATTATAACCTTGTTCTTTTCTTCATTGGCATCCTATAATATTAGCAAAAATTGAGCAATACATTATATACCAGACCAAAGCAGTTAAACTGCAGGTTAGACCACCAAACTACATCAAAATAATCTCATAGAACTAAAGTGGTAAGTATTCACCTGAGGTTCTCTCTGCTCAACATATTCTGAAGACACTTCCTTTCCTTTATCATCACTTTTTTTACAGCAAATTTTATAAACATATTCTGTTGCATTACTTGGATTGCACTTATATAGTTGATATACCATTACAAATAGAAGGGGAAACTATATATACCTGCATTATTGTACAAATAAAATGTGATGGTACATGTTCTTCATTAGAAGTTGAAGATCCAACAGACAAGAGTGAAGCATCCTTTACCAAGGGTTCAATCGTGGCCCAAACCTGACTCATATCAGGGCGTGTTCTTCTGGATATATCAGCACATCTCACACCTATTTTAGCTAACTTTTCGGCTAGGTCAAATGGCCATTTTCCGGCAGATTGGTCGACTATAGACAACAACCTACCAGCTCGCATGCCTTCTTGCACTACATTTGCAATATTCAGTGCACGTTTTCCAGTCAGAAGACGAAGCACTATTATACCAAAGGAGTAAACATCGGATTTTGGTGTCAGTTCCCCAGTTAAATGAAATTGTGGGTCAACATATGCAAATGTTCCTGCAGGATGAGTGGTACGATATAAGGCAGTTGTGTTTGTATCAGATTGCTTTATCATCCGGGAAATACCAAAGTCGCTGAGTTTACTGATGAAGTTGCATCGAGGAGAATATTATCTAGTTTGAGGTCGCCGTGGATCACAAGGTGTGGTTTATTTGAATGAAGAAATACAAGACCTAAGCAAATCTCACTGATGATACGAATCCGGGTTTGCCATTTGAGAGATGAGGTGTTATCAACACAGGCCAACCGGTCCTCAAGGCTTCCATTAGGTAAGAACTCATAGACAAGTGTCGAGATTTCGGAGCATGATCCTATTAGGTTGACAATGTTTGGGTGTCTAACTCTATTGAGAAAGCAACCTGTAAGAACAAAACATACTTTGCTGTTGGCAACTTTAAATTTATGTTTACCAAATAGTCCATCTAATAAAGATAACAAAACATAAAAATAAATTGGGTACCAGCACAACTGATGAGAATTCAAATGATGAAAGAAATTTCATGGACTATAATTTGGCTTGGTTGACACCGCAATTAGGCTTCCATTAGTACATGAATTGCTGCCTTAAATGTTATGAGTTGTAGAAAAATTAATGTAGTATTACTATCTTTAGCATAATCTATTACCTCTCGCTGGAACTCTGATATCCCTTGTAAGCTCTCTGAATTCAACTTC
Source organism: Carex parvula (assembly GCA_025461045.1). Taxonomy (NCBI): domain Eukaryota; kingdom Viridiplantae; phylum Streptophyta; class Magnoliopsida; order Poales; family Cyperaceae; genus Carex; species Carex parvula. Next base: position 112,960 of record JAJGRW010000085.1, on the reverse strand, counting down.
TTTATTGCCACCGTGGTGTTACGAAGAGAGCCCTTGTAGACGCATCCAAAACCACCTTCTCCAATCTTAAACGAATCACTAAAATTTTGAGTTGCTTGTTCCAGCTCACGCAATGAAAACTGGGAGCCCAGTACCATATCAGAATTACCAAAAGAGTGCTCTTTCTGTCTTCTCAATTGCTGCTTTGCTTATCCAACTCATTTTGTTGAAGTTGGTTCTCCAATTTAAGTTGTTCGTTTTCCCTTTTATGAAGATCATTTTTGTCATTTTCTCTCTTTTGGATTTCCTCAATTTCTTTCTGATGTCGTTTCTCCCTTCGAATTAGCTGCAATTGTAAATTTTTTTGCTTAATTCTTTGGTCAGTAATATATTTACTAACAAAATTTCTGCTATGAAAAATATAATATTATTCGATATTTCTGTGTAAGTTTTCAAGCAGGAGACAAAGAGCCATATTTAATCCCGAATCAATCTATAAATCAATTGAATGTTGAATACTATATTTGTATATATATATATATATATATATTATATATATATAATATATATTCAACAAAATAGTAATTCAACATTCTGATTTATAGATTGATTCGGGATTAAATATGGCTCTTTGTCTCCTGCTTGAAAAACATACACAGAAATATCGAATGAATATTATATTATTTCATATCAGAAATTTTGTTAGTAAATATATTATCTGACCAAAAGAATTAAGCAAAAAAAATTTACAATTGTAGCTAATTCGAAGGGAGAAACGACATCAGAAAGAAATTGAGGGAAATCCAAAGAGAGAAAATGACAAAAATGATCTTCATAAAAGGGAAAACGAACAACTTAAATTGGAGAACCAACGTCAACAAAATGAGTTGGATAAGCAAAAGCAGCAATTGAGAAGACAGAAAGAGCACTCTTTGGTAATTCTGATATGGTACTGGGCTCCCAGTTTTCATTGCGTGAGCTGGAACAAGCAACTCAAAATTTTAGTGATTCGTTGAAGATTGGAGAAGGTGGGTTTTGGATGCGTCTACAAGGGCTCTCTTCGTAACACCACGGGGCAATAAAGAAGTTGAATTCAGAGAGCTTACAAGGGATATCAGAGTTCCAGCGAGAGGTAATAGATTATGCTAAGATAGTAATACTACATTAATTTTTCTACAACTCATAACATTTAAGGCAGCAATTCATTACTAATGGAAGCCTAATTGCGGGGTGTCAACCAAGCCAATTATAGTCCATGAAATTTCTTTCATCATTGAATTCTCATCAGTTGTGGCTGGTACCCAATTTATTTTTATGTTTTGTTATCTTTATTAGATGGACTATTTGGTAAACAGAAATTTAAAGTTGCAACAGCAAAGTATGTTTTGTTCTTACAGGTTGCTATTCTCAATAGAGTTAGACACCCAAACATTGTCAACCTAATAGGATCATGCTCCGAAATCTCGACACTTGTCTATGAGTTCTTACCTAATGGAAGCCTTGAGGACCGGTTGGCCTGTGTTGATAACACCTCATCTCTCAAATGGCAAACCCGGATTCGTATCATCAGTGAGATTTGCTTAGGTCTTGTATTTCTTCATTCAAATAAACCACACCTTGTGATCCACGGCGACCTCAAACTAGATAATATTCTCCCGATGCAAACTTCATCAGTAAACTCAGCGACTTTGGTATTTCCCGGATGATAAAGCAATCTGATACAAACACAACTGCCTTATATCGTACCACTCATCCTGCAGGAACATTTGCATATGTTGACCCACAATTTCATTAACTGGGGAACTGACACCAAAATCCGATGTTTACTCCTTTGGTATAATAGTGCTTCGTCTTCTGACTGGAAAACGTGCACTGAATATTGCAAATGTAGTGCAAGAAGGCATGCGAGCTGGTAGGTTGTTGTCAATAGTCGACCCAATCTGCTGGAAAATGGCCATTTGACCTAGCCGAAAAGTTAGCTAAACTAGGTGTGAGATGTGCTGATATATCCAGAAGGAACACGCCCTGATATGAGTCAGGTTTGGGCCACGATTGAACCCTTGTAAAGGATGCTTCACTCTTGTCTGTTGGATCTTCAACTTCTAATGAAGAACATGTACCATCACATTTTATTTTGTACAATTAATGCAGGTATATATATAGTTTCCCCTTCTATTTTAATGGTATATCAACTATATAAGTGCAATCCAAGTAAATGCAACAGAATATGTTTATAAAATTTGCTGTAAAAAAAAGTGATGATAAAGGAAAGGAAGTGTCTTCAGAATATGTTGAAGCAGAGAGAACCTCAGGTGAAATACTTCCACTTTAGTTCTATGAGATTATTTTGATGTAGTTTGGTGGGTCTAACCTGCAGTTTAACCGCTTTGGTCTGGTATATAATGTATTGCTCAATTTTTTGCTAATATTATAGGATGCCAATGAAGAAAAGAACAAGGTTATAATGAGCAGCAGGAGCTTGAGGTGAATTTATTTTATTTCTGAATCTGATTGGAACTGGAGCATGTCAGGACTAAAATGTATTGTAGCTCCAAAACTGTTTCATAATTGCTTACTATCCTTATTCCAACATTTTACAGGAGGCTGAAATGATTTCATTACCAACAAGAAGGCAGAATTCAATGTAGGTGCAGTATTTATAAACACTTTAGTGTCAAATATAAAACATATGCAGCACTAATTATCGGTACCCTTATTTGTCAATTTTAGTAGTATTGATTATTTGTATTACTATATTCACTTTAATTATTTTCATTTCGGTTTGGTGCATTAATGTGGGTCTTATGAAGTATGGTTCTTACACCAACAGATTGTAATGAGTCTTATTTCTTTGATTTAAAAATATACTAACTTTTTCCTGTACATATGTTACTGTGCCTATATTTTCTAAGGTTTGTTTCTTTCTGGCTTGCTCATTTGTTATTTCCTTAATTTGTTTTAAGGCTTTTAAAGGAAAAGATAAAGAGGTCTACTTCAGGAGCCTTTGTACAAGAATGCAAGGTCAGCGAAACACTACTCATTTTATCTTGTGATTGTTATGTTGCTTTTAAATTCTTTATGAACCTGTTGATATATGTGATACCTTACTATGTATAAGTCTGCAGAGTGCCATCAATACTTGAATATCGATCAATGTTGCATTCGATCTGCATTGTGCATGTAACAAACACATTTTTTGCAGGTATTTTTCTACACCTCGAGGATGCAAGTTCGGGAAGTCATGTAGATATCTCCATCCCAAAGGAAAACCAGATGTTTCTCCAGTACAACTCAACTTTCTTGGTCTTCCAATTCGACCAGTACGTTAATCGCTTTTTGAAACAGCATTGTTCAACTTGTGAAAATTGTTTACATTGTTCTATATGTCCAGGAAGTAACATAAAATATTTTATGTAGATTTGCAAATAGCATTCAACATTTCTCATCTTGCAGTTAATGCCTATAAATTTTTGGAGTTACTGTACTAGTTAGTATCTACTAAGTAGTTTAAACCATGTCAAGTTCAAGCAAAAAAGAGGCCCTGTATATTTTTTCATATTCTCTTTTCTTGCAACAAGCACCCAGCATTTCTAAAATTTGCTACTAACCACCCTCATCTTTTGGGTTACATGCAAATGACATTCAATTTTAAAACCAAGATCAAGTCAAGCAAAACTGACTAAATTGCCCTCAACATTTTTCTAACAACTTGAATGTATTTCATAACCATCCTTAAAAACTAGTGGATATCATTTTGATAAATTGTGGATGAGAACTATAAGAAATGGAGTTAAAATTACAAAATTAATGGGATAGATATTTTCAGTCGGGGGTTTTATGCAAGGATCAAATAACATTAGTTAGTTTCAAATATCAGAAATATAAAATGTATTAAGTGCAAAAGAGCACATATTGAATTTGACCTCAGTGTTCCTTGCAATTCTTTTGTTCAGAGTGAAAAGGAGTGCCCATACTATATGCGGACTGGTAGTTGCAAGCACTCGACTTACTGCAAGTTTAGTCACCCTGATCCAACAGCTGTGGCTTCACAGGGAGAAAATCGTGACAATAATAACAAAAAAAATAATAATTATGGATCCTCCAAAGAAAAGGTTGCACCAACAACTAGAGCATATCCACCAGTACCAGTCCCCTCTGCGCCCCCTTGGCCTGAGCAGGAAACAGCATTGGAAGAGCCAATGCAGTATGTGGCTGCAGCACCTCCTTCATATGCCCCTGGAATTATGCCGCCTCATGGAATGTTTCCAAATCAAGACTGGAACGGCAATCAGGTAGTGGTGGCTTTGTACTAGATTTTCAGGTGCATGTCAGTACCAAACCAGCATCTCAGTTCCAAGGAGTGTCTACGAACTATAATTTATGTTGACTGGAACCAGGCATTAGGATTATGGTGCCTGTCAGATCTGTCCTCCTTTTATGTTTTGAGGAATTTTGTGCATTCCCCTTCAAAATCTCATGCATCTTTTTATATTTCTGCAAAATGAAAATTGTCATGCATAGCCTATAAACATAAGAAATAGCCCCCCTCCCGAAAAAACAAACAATGAAAAAGAAAAAAATAAATAAAAAGAAAGAAAGATAGACTCTGTAGTCTGTACATCACATTAAAGGTGGTTTTGTTTTTACCCGAAAATTCGCCGATCTATTTACTTAAAGACGCAGAGACTCCTACATCGTGCTTAACTCTACATCACATTAGAAATAACAATGAGGGCCGACTTACAACCTGCTGAAGACTTAAATTAGGGGATGTAGAAGTGTATCTGTCCTAATTTTGCAGGGGTCAAATGGCATTTTGATAATTTTATCACTCTTTTGTGGGCCTATTGTTTGCACCTCTAAGGGTCAGTGTAATTCTGCTGCATTTTACTTGTGTCCTCCCTCTTTGTATGAGTGGATGCTGATTTTGGTCATGTTTAGGTACCGGTGAACCCATGCTTTGTTCCAGTTCAGAATTATCAACCTGCAAATGTGAGTCACGCTAGCATGCATCATCAACCTCCTTTTGATGAATATCCAGAGAGGCCTGGCCAGCCTGAGTGCCAGGATTTTGTTTGGAATGGGTTTTGCAAATACAAACACGCTTGCAAGTTTCACCATCCCAAGGGTCATGCCTCTTCAAATTCGCCGGTAGTTATTTCTTGACCTGACTAATAATAAAACATGTCATAGAAACATTTTCTGGTATGGTCCTTGAGTTTCAAAGTTCCCATTTCGGCCCCGGAGTGTGATTTGTACGTCGGCCTTTTGCCATCATTTTTTTTCCAAATCTGAAGGAGAAGCTTAGATGTGTTCATTGGGTGATTTACCTTTAAATAAAAAGTGACTCATTCCTTACCAGCACAAATTAGAATTTTCCTACATTTCAAAAGTTTCAAGTGACCAAAATGATGCAAAGTGCCAAAATGGGAACTTCTGCTACATCCAGTTCAAAATGAGAATTGGATAGTACTTTTACAACCATTCATGTGGTTTACTTAAAGAGTTGATTAGTCCCAAACTATGTAACTATATAATGCTGACCATGCTAGTATTGGTATGGGGATCTTTGGTGTTGCGAATTGAATTGTAGTGGTGTCTACCAGTAATCAAGGATTCCTTGTACAGAACCGAATAATGCTCTCTGTTATGTGTTATTTTTGGTATGGTGCTGGTCCAGAATTATGCCAAAGGCTGGCTTGTAAATTATAAATATAAATTAAACAGAGAGAAGTTTTCAGATGAAAATAACATCTGCATGCATGTTTCCGAGTATAAATTAAATAAAAATTATGCTTAATTATTGATATACTAAATTAAGTCTTGTCCTAAACAAAAGAAGAGGAAATTCTGATTTTCACCCCATTGGCTACTGCACTTGGTTCCAGCAACCTTCTCATTCCTAAAATATTGCACTTGTTCAACCTGAGCCATTGAACTTGTTATTGGTTCGTTTAACCCCCTCATCTCTTGTTACTAGTTGAATTGGCTGATCTGTTAATTAGTAAATAAGTGAACGAGCATTATTTAGTTTTACAAGTTATGTGAGGTTCAATAATGATTTTGACAGATTATTATTTGACAAATTTACAATTAATTGGGAGATATAACTCAACCAAATAAAAAGATTTCTCATGCATGGGGCTAACTGAACCAATAAATTTGTCCGGTTTAACCAAGTGCCATAATTTGGGATACTTCTGAAACCAAAGAAAAATTGAGAGACCACATTTATTTATTTACTTATTTAAGTTTCGAAAGAAATCAGATTTCCCTATGAAATAACTTCTCGTGTATTGCAGTTTTATTTATTTATTTACTTATCTAAGTTTTGGCAAACTTTGGTATCTAGGAATGATCAACCTGTCTGTGTATACTACAGTCACTACGGGCCGTCAGCTGCTATGACTGGACCACAATCTAGTTAATTTCAACAGCTAAAAAATATTGGAAATTCAAGTAGGTTTTCCTCTGTTGTTTTTTTTATTTATTGGTGTAAAAAATGTATGGATTCAATGCACACTTGTAAATTTGTAATAGAGGAACTGGTACATTTGTTATATATGTCACAACTAAAGGTTATGTTGAACATTCTGCCCGGAGCAAGCTACTTTATTGGCAAAAAACATTGAAATATAACAATTTAATTCGGTAACTGGTAAGCAAATGTTTGTCGCAACACTATAGAATATGAATCCAGGCACCACCAATCTCTCAAAAAAAATAATACAGTATAATGATACACTTCACCACCAATCTCTCAAAAAAAATAATAATACAAATTTTAAAGGTGACGATAATTGTCCTGTGTCAGATATTAATAGCGTTAGATAATTGTCCGTATCCTCCTAGGTACCTGATTCGAACAAATTACAAATGGACGGTTCAGATTAATTTTAGCTGCGCCAAATCAATTCTGTGCCTATAAAATGCCCGTAGGCTTACACACAGCAGGGTACATATCTAAACATTTAGCTAATTTACCAGAAGCCCCGAAATTATACCAGAATCCATGAAATTTTACCAGAACCCCTGAAAAACTTATCATGATCGATCCTGAAAATTTACCAGATCGCATTACATATTCTTTCTAATCCCTAAATAGTAAAAAAATGTACCCCTCACAATTTCAGTTTTGAAGCTTCCCTTCTTTGCCAAGTAATCTGCCAAATCATTTTGGCTGCTTGGTATCAGTTCGCAACTGAAGTTCCTATTTTGCCTCAAGATTCTCCAACATCATTGCACTCTTGATGTGTCCTCCAGTCCGCAATTCGCGCTTACAAGTTAATAGCATTTCCTAGAAGCGGAACTTGAATTTGTTACGTGATGTGGCACACGTTTATTAGTAAGCAAGCAAAATCGTTCCTGAAAAAACGAAAGAAAAATAGGCTTCGGAAATATATTCTGTGATTTCAGCAAAGTCTGAGATCCTATCGTCGGGGGATCCGAATCTGCTGAAATCCGAGATCGGTACTGTTCATCCTGAAATCTTTGCAATCCGGATCCAGCCGTCGAACTGTTCCGAGATGCGTGCAAGAAAAAACCAGCTGTTTCGAGATGCGTTCTCGAAAAAATTCGATGGCTGGATTTCGGATTGCAGGGATTTCAGGGTGAACAGTACCCGATCTCGGAATTTCAGTGATGTCATTCTCTTTGATCCAAATCTAATAAGTCTGTAATTAAAATATCCAAATCTAATATAAAATCAAAATTAAATTAAAATAGCCCCGGTGATGTCATTCTCATCTAGCTAGATCCATTGCAATTATATTTCACATGATTCAAGATAGAGAAAAGAGAATATATTCGAGATAAATTATACCACATTGTAATCAATCAACATGGGTTTCTAAAATAGTTGGTTAAGAGTTTGGATCAAATTTCTTTGGACAGATATAAACTGTTTGATCCTTGTCAAAAGTTATATAAAATGACATGGGTTTATAGCAGTCGTGATTTAAAAGTTGAGGCCATCCACGAGCTATGATTTATAAATTCGTCTTTTTACCTTTTTAATTAAAAAAAAATGAGCTTAGGACATGATTTGAAATTAAGTCCATTTTAGAGCTGAAAATGGATGAAACTAACTAACCAAGATTTAACCAAATTAAGCCCGGTTGCATGCAGTTGCACTTACACATGGCACGGTCTTATGATTCTTTCTCATTTGATCACGGATACTAAAAATATTAATTTGGTTTTCACCTTTTCTATTCATATGTTAATTACATCTAAAATATCATACAGTTCATGGACCGGGCCTGTATTAAAATACGACAAGAGAAGATCAAAAGATATCATCTGATATATATATTTTATAAAATATCCAAGTTCATGGACCGGGCTTTGCTAGTATGGATGTAAATTTTATCGTGCCGTGACTAATTGAGTCACGTGTTATACTGTGATTAAGTCAAATTTTCATATGTCATGTCATGATCAAAATAATAAAAATAATCACGGCATGCTAGTTACTTCATGACCAAACTTAACTTGGTTGGATATGTTTGATCACGTCTAGCTAGTCATATTTGACCATATTTAACTTCTTCTCTTTTCAAATTTAAGTTAGTTTAAATAAGAAAAAAAAAAGTCAAAATAAGAAAAATTGTAAAATAATTGTAAAAGAAATCGAAGAAATCGATATTAGTGGGATTAGAAAGATGACCGAGGAAGGAAAGGTGACCGGAGGCTTGATACCAAAGGTAGAGTGTTGTATTAAGTCACTCACAAAAGGTGTGCGCACAACAAGTATCATTGACGGCCGGGTCCCGCATTCGCTTTTGCTTGAGTTACTGGCGGATGAGGGGGTGGGGACTATGATTCGAAGAGGAATCATTTTGAGTTTTTTTTTTTTTTTTATTAAGCGGATTGTTAAGTCTGAGGTAGTGTTGTTGGAAAATGAATAGTTGGTTACTAAGCAAAGCTTAGCAATAAATGCCTTGAAATAATTATGTGATGTTGTTATCTTGTCTCTCATGTTCTTTCCTATTTGTTGCTTATTCTATTTTTGTCCCTCAATAGGTAATTCGTATTCTAGCACTCAATAACATCGGCCCCATATGAAATTTGGTATTCAATTTCATTAATTGCTGAGTGGCTCCCCATTCTCAGTCTCTGTTTTTTTTTTTTCTTTCTTTCTTTCTTTCTAGGTAATCAAATAGATAAATTAATAAGAAAAAAAATTTAAATGTCGTATTTTTTGTTTCTCTTATCTGCACCGTAGAAGTTTTTATACTTAATGGTTAAGCAAATTTAAAGTAAACCCAGAATGACAAAAGTGGCTTTAATAAAGCAGTGATTTTGGAAAAGGCAAAACATGTTTTCTGGAAAGGAGTTATTTATTTATTTGGTCTCTAAATTAAAAGTGGCTTTAATAAAGCAGTGACTTTTTGTTTGATCTCTAAAGAAAAAGATGCTGAATCTGTCTCTTAAGTTAATTGTAGACTAAAAATTATCTCTAAATTGCTTACCAATAGACTAGAATCATTGATGAATAGACTAATTCTCTGAACCTCTCACTCTCTCTCACCCTTTCTTCCCTCCATTTTTCTTGTCTTGGTTCCGAGCGCCTCTAGCCCTCCATTCTCCACCGCCTTTCCTCTCTAAAACTCTGACTCGTCTCTCCTCGCTTCTAGTTTAGGTTATCCTTGCTCCATCGTCTCTCTCTCTCTAGAAATTGTTCATTTTGCTAATGCAATGCTCCTGTCATGTCAGTAAATCTATTCTTTGTTTTGGAGGTGGTGGTTTGCTTATAACAAGGTCTTAGTGGAAGCTCTTTTTCTCCAATTAGTGAATCATCGATCAATGGCAACCGCAAAGGTTAAGGAGGAACAAAAGGTGTATGTTTGTTTGCCTTGGAAATATGATGAAGGAAAGCATATCCTTTCATGGGCGCTCAGCCATTTTCCAAAGGATGCTAAAATCGTTGCCACTTACATCGGCCCTTGTTCATATAGTGAGTTTGTATATTTTCTACCAATGATGCTGCAATCATATTATTTTTGAAAGAGTTTTGTTATCTTCACTTGAAGTAATTTTATTCTATTAGTACTGTGGATCATATTGTTTTATGATTGCGCTTGTGCACCTCCCTTCGCACACAAAATCCCTCAATTCTGAAATTTTCTATTTCATAAAAATTTGATTCTGAATTTTGGAAAGCTTAATCCCCAATTACCCATAAAAGATTAATGTTAATTGGTTCCAATCCTTATCTTGATTCCTTTTCTGGTAGTAAATGGAAGCTTATCTCATTGATAACCAATTTTATGTACCAGAAGAGTCCAAAAAATTAAACAAGTCCTTCTTCATTTAAATGTCATACTCGTGCAATTGTTTCCATTCTGAAACAGGTCTATGTCACCCTAAGTGGAGGGAGGTATACAATGAAACTCTAGAAAAACATCTGGCTCAGTGTGCAATACAGAAGGTGAAATTTAGTTTTAATTAATTAACTTTAATGTACACATGTCTTTTCTTTTTCACTTGGGAACCCATGACATGATATCTTTGTAAATAACAAAAAATTCCTCTCAGTCAGTAGAGGTCATTAGGATATCTCCTGATGAAAACTTCAGAAATTTAATTACGGTTTTGTTTTCGAATGAACCTCAATGTGCTACTAAATATACACTAATGCACTGTGTTCACTGTTTCACATGAATGCAGTTTAAAGCAGAGAAACTGATACACGAGACTGATCCTCTAGTAGAAGGGACTTTAGGTCTGATTGACTCAAGGGCAATGAAGGATCTTGTAATGGAGTTTTCTCCAACAAACAGGTATTAAGATAAGACAGTCATGTACATCTTGATGTTTTCTTTACTTTACAAAATTACAACTGCAAAAAATGAGTCTGAATCAACAATTAAGTACAGTCTGTTCTGCTGGGGTGCAACAATTTTTTAACCTTTGTTGTCATATAGGATATCTCAAAGATACCTTCAGTCTGATATATGAAATTGAATTGATTTGATCCTCCATTACGGCCATGCTAATTGCAGTACTATTCATCAAAGCCTAATTAGGAAAAAATTTTGGAACATGGAAGATTTCCTCAGTGTTGATCTCTGGCACATTTTTAAATGCAGTGCACTTGTCAAAGAGAAGGCAAATCCATCATGCATGATATGGTTTATTCAAAATGGACATCTGATTGACTTTAGGTACTATTAAGCTTTTGTAAGTTATCCATATGACAAAATGGACATTTGCTACTGGGCAAAACATTTGCTACTTCACTATGTGCCATATAGATTCAGGCCAACTTTGCTGATAAGTGCTCAACCTTATATATTAGCTTATATAAAATTTCTGCTCATTTTGGGTTGGGTTTAATTGTATCTTGGTGCTTTTTAGATAGGATCTCACTAGCCTTTCGGTTAACCGAGCTTTGGGTAACTTATTTGGGGTTTGTACTCACTACTCAGGTCATTTTGTACACATTATCAAAAGACAAACGAAAATGCATACTGATTTGAAGAAATAGAGCTTTAATCATTTTGGTTCAGGTTGAGTTCTCTGTATTTCGGGTTGGCATAATTAATATTGGATTACTTGAGTTATGATTGGTTATATCTAATTTTTAATAATCACATTAGCTTTGATGACATGTGTATTTTTGGCATCATTAGGTTACCCACATTAAACTTTTGGCTTCCAAAGGCCACATATGAAGAGGTGCATCTTTCCACTTATTATTAATCATAATTCTTCATTTTATTTCAATTTTTTAATTTTCACTTTCCTTCTTACTTACTTCTTTAAATTGATTTCAATTTCTTTTCTAATTTCTATTGAATTTCTAAGTTTTTGCTCTACTACCTAAGAAAAATCATAAATAAGATTTCCCTAAATTTTTGTTCAACCGAAAGTCTAATATATCAAAGGGAATGACCTCGGCCCCTCTCTATCTTTGTTGTTTTGATTATTTTTTGAACTGTTATTCTCTAAATATACTGGATTGTGTTGAAAAACATGTACTTTGATGACATAACTGAAAAAGGTTAGCATGATCAATACAAGATAAGGAGCGATTGGAATATTAGCATGGTCATGAAGCATTATTTCAACGTACTTACAAATATTTACTACTAATAAGAATTGACTTTAGAACTAATAAACAAATAAAAAGAAACAAATGATACAGAAAGACTTTTCGAAAACAAATATAATTAGAAGGGTCCAATTAAAACAACCACACAAAAATGTTATCAGTTTTTGGAGTAAATTTAATATCTTTTCTTTAAATTAAATGATAACGATAACAGTATGGTGCTAAATTTATATATATATATAGAGAGAGAGAGAGAGAGAGAGAGAGCTGGGCTACGGTACTTCGCAAAGTAAAGCAAGTGTTTTACTTCACCTCTATATTTTCAATTTCAAAGTTCAAAACGTCGATCCGAACAGTTCAAGTTGATCTCCATATTAAATTGTGCTTGGAGACCAAATTTACAATTGTTTAGAAATTTTTTATTATTTTGGAATTTCTTAAAATCATTGTTTTTCAGAAATTCGTGGACCATAAAAAATCAGTGATTTAAAAAGGTTCCAAAAAAATAGTAAAAAAATTCTAAAAAATTGCAAAATTTGGTCTCCAAGCACAATTTAATATGGAGATCAACTTGAACGGTTCAGATCGACGTTTTGAACTTTGAAATTGAAGATATAGACATGAAGTAAAACACTCGCTTTACTTCGCGAAGTACCGTAGCCCAACTCTCTCTCTCTCTCTCTATATATATATAATATATATATATATATATATATATATTCAATAAAAAAGTAATTCAACATTCTGATTTATAGATTGATTCGGGATTAAATATGGCTCTTTGTCTCCTGCTTGAAGAAACTTACACAGAAATATCGAACGAATATTATATTTTTCATAGCAGAAATTTTGTTAGTAAATATATTATCTGACCAAAAGAATTAAGCAAAATATATTTACAATTGCAGCTAATTCGAAGGGAGAAACGACATCAGGAAGAAAGTGAGGAAATCCAAAAGGGAGAAAATGACAAGAATGATCTTCTTAAAAGGGAAATCGAACAACTTAAATTGGAGAACCAACTTCAACAAAATGAGTTGGATAAGCAGAACCAGCAATTGACAGAACTCATTTCTAATTTAGAAATAGGTTATAACAAGCCAAAGCAAGAGCGTGATAATTCTATTAAAGAGGCTCAAGAATTGAGAAGACAGAAAGAGCACACTTTTGGTAATTCTGATATGGTAGTGGGCTCTCAGTTTTCATTGCATGAGCTGGAACAAGCAACCCAAAATTTTAGTGATTCGTTGAAGATTGGAGAAGGTGGTTTTGGATGCGTCTACAAGGGCTCTCTTCGTAACATCACGGTGGCAATAAAGAAGTTGAATTCAGAGAGCTTACAAGGGTTATCAGAGTTCCAGCGAGAGGTAATAGATTATGCTAAAGATAGTAATACTACATTAATTTTGCTACAACTCATAACATTTAAGGCGGCAATTCATGTACTAATGGAAGCCTAATTGAGGTGTCAACCAAGCCAAATTATAGTCCATGAAATTTCTTTCATCATTTGAATTCTCATCAGTAGTGCTGGTACCCAATTTATTATCTTTATTTTTTTGATGGTCGGCAACAAGGTTGCCGACAAATATATTGATAAATGAAGTTTATGTTTTGTTATCTTATTAGATGGACTATTTGGTAAACATAAATTTAAAGTTGCCAACAGCAAAGTATGTTTTGTTCTTACAGGTTGCTATTCTCAATAGAGTTAGACACCCAAACATTGTCAACCTAATAGGATCATGCTCCGAAATCTCAACACTTGTCTATGAGTTCTTACCTAATGGAAGCCTTGAGGACCGGTTGGCCTGTGTTGATAACACCTCATCTCTCAAATGGCAAACCCGGATTCGTATCATCAGTGAGATTTGCTTAGGTCTTGTATTTCTTCATTCAAATAAACCACACCTTGTGATCCACGGCGACCTCAAACCAGATAATATTCTCCTCGATGCAAATTTCATCAGTAAACTCAGCGACTTTGGCATTTCCCGGATGATAAAGCAATCTGATACAAACACAACTGCCTTATATCGTACCACTGATCCTGCAGGAACATTTGCATATGTTGACCCACAATTTCATTTAACTGGGGAACTGACACCAAAATCTGATGTTTACTCCTTTGGTATAATAGTGCTTCGTCTTCTGACTGGAAAACGTGCACTGAATATTGCAAATGTAGTGCAAGAAGGCATGCGAGCTGGTAGGTTGTTGTCTATAGTCGACCAATCTGCCGGAAAATGGCCATTTGACCTAGCCAAAAAGTTAGCTAAACTAGGTCTGAGATGTGCTGATATATCCAGAAGAACACGCCCTGATATGAGTCAGGTTTGGGCCACGATTGAACCCTTGGTAAAGGATGCTTCACTCTTGTCTGTTGGATCTTCAACTTCTAATGAAGAACATGTACCATCACATTTTATATGTCCAATAATGCAGGTATATATATAGTTTCCCCTTCTATTTTAATGGTATATCAACTATATAAGTGCAATCCAAGTAAATGCAACAGAATATGTTTATAAAATTTGCTGTAAAAAAGAGTGATGATAAAGGAAAGGAAGTGTCTTCAGAATATGTTGAGCAGAGAGAACCTCAGGTGAATACTTACCACTTTAGTCCTATGAGATTATTTTGATGTAGTTTGGTGGTCTAACCTGCAGTTTAACCGCTTTGGTCTGGTATATAATGTATTGCTCAATTTTTGCTAATATTATAGGATGCCAATGAAGAAAAGAACAAGGTTATAATTGAGCAGAAGGAGCTTGAGGTGAATTTATTTTATTTCTGAATCTGATTGGAACTGGAGCATGTCATGACTAAAATGTATTGTAGCTCAAAACTGTTTCATAATTGCTTACTATCCTTATTCCAACAATTTTACAGGAGGCTGAAATGATTTCATTACCAACAAAGAAAGCAGAATTCAATGTAGGTGCAGTATTTATAAACACTTTAGTGTCAAATATAAAACATATGCAGCACTAATTATCGGTACCTTATTTGTCAATTTTAGTAGTATTGATTATTTGTATTACTATATTCACTTTAATTATTTTCATTTCGGTTTGGTGCATTAATGTGGGTCTTATGAAGTATGGTTCTTACACCAACAGATTGTAATGAGTCTTATTTCTTTGATTTAAAAATACACTAACTTTTTCTGTACATATGTTACTGTGCCTATATTTTCTAAGGTTTGTTTCTTTCTGGCTTGCTCATTTGTTATTTCCTTAATTTGTTTTAAGGCTTTTAAAGGAAAAGATAAAGAGTCTACTTCAGGAGCCTTTGTACAAGAATGCAAGGTCAGCGAAACACTACTCATTTTTATCTTGTGATTGTTATGTTGCTTTTAAATTCTTTATGAACCTGTTGATATATGTGATACCTTACTATGTATAAGTCTGCAGAGTGCCATCAATACTTGAATATCGATCAATGTTGCATTCAATCTGCATTGTGCATGTAACAAACACATTTTTTGCAGTATTTTTCTACACCTCGAGGATGCAAGTTCGGGAAGTCATGTAGATATCTCCATCCCAAAGGAAAACCAGATGTTTCTCCAGTACAACTAAACTTTCTTGGTCTTCCAATTCGACCAGTACGTTAATCGCTTTTGAAACAGCATTGTTCAACTTGTGAAAATTGTTTACATTGTTTTATATGTCCAGGAAGTAACATAAAATATTTTATGTAGATTTGCAAATAGCATTCAACATTTCTCATCTTGCAGTTAATGCCTATAAATTTTTGGAGTTACTGTACTAGTTAGTATCTACTAAGTAGTTTAAACCATGTCAAGTTCAAGCAAAAAAGAGGCCCTGTATATTTTTTCATATTTCTCTTTTCTTGCAACAAGCACCCAGCATTTCTAAAATTTGCTACTAACACCCCTCATCTTTTGGGTTACATGCAAATGACATTCAATTTTAAAACCAAGATCAAGTCAAGCAAAACTGACTGCCCTCAACATTTTTCTATCAACTTGAATGTATTTCACAACCATCCTTAAAAACTAGTGGATATCATTTTGATAAATTGTGGATGAGAACTATAAGAAATGGAGTTAAAATTACAAAATTAATGGGATAGATATTTTCAGTCGGGGGTTTTATGCAAGGATCAAATAACATTAGTTAGTTTCAAATATCAGAAATATAAAATGTATTAAGTGCAAAAGAGAAAATATTGAATTTGACCTCAGTGTTCCTTGCAATTCTTTTGTTCAGAGTGAAAAGGAGTGCCCATACTATATGCGGACTGGTAGTTGCAAGCACTCGACTTACTGCAAGTTTAGTCACCCTGATCCAACAGCTGTGGCTTCACAGGGAGAAAATCGTGACAATAATAACAACAAAAAAAATAATTATGGATCCTCCAAAGAAAAGGCTGCACCAACAACTCAAGCATATCCACCAGTACCTGTCCCCTCTGCGCCCCCTTGGCCTGAGCAGGAAACAGCATTGGAAGAGCCAATGCAGTATGTGGCTGCAGCACCTCCTTCATATGCCCCTGAAATTATGCTGCCTCATGGAACGTTTCCAAATCAAGACTGGAACGACTATCAGGTAGTGGTGGCTTTGTACTAGATTTTCAGGTGCATGTCAGTACCAAACCAGCATCTCAGTTCCAAGGAGTGTCTACGAACTATAATTTATGTTGACTGGAACCAGGCATTAGGATTCTGTACATCACATTAAAGGTAGACTCTGTACATCACGTTAAAGGTGGTTTTGTTTTTACCCGAAAATTCGCCGATCTATTTACTTAAAGACACAGAGACTCCTACATCAATGCTTAACTGTACATCACATTAGAAATAACAATGAGGGCCGACTTACAACCTGCTGAAGACTTAAATTAGGGGATGTAGATGTGTATCTGTCCTAATTTTGCTGGGGTCAAATGGCATTTTGATAATTTTATCACTCTTTTGTGGGCCTATTGTTTGCACCTCTAAGGGTCAGTGTAATTCTGCTGCATTTTACTTGTGTCCTCCCTCTTTGTATGAGTGGATGCTGATTTTGGTCATGTTTAGGTACCGGTGAACCCATGCTTTGTTCCAGTTCAGAATTATCAACCTGCAAATGTGAGTCACGCTAGCATGCATCATCAACCTCCTTTTGATGAATATCCAGAGAGGCCTGGCCAGCCTGAGTGCCAGGATTTTGTTTGGAATGGATTTTGCAAATACAAACACGCTTGCAAGTTTCACCATCCCAAGGGTCATGCCTCTTCAAATTCGCCGGTAGTTATTTCTTGACCTGACTAATAATAAAACATGTCATAGAAACATTTTCTGGTATGGTCCTTGAGTTTCAAAGTTCCCATTTCGGCCCCAGAGTGTGATTTGTACGTCGGCCTTTTGCCATCATT
Organism: Carex parvula; assembly: GCA_025461045.1. Taxonomy (NCBI): domain Eukaryota; kingdom Viridiplantae; phylum Streptophyta; class Magnoliopsida; order Poales; family Cyperaceae; genus Carex; species Carex parvula. The sequence goes on along the minus strand of JAJGRW010000085.1, from coordinate 95,538 downwards.
TTTTTTCCAAATCTGAAGGAGAAGCTTAGATGTGTTCATTGGGTGATTTACCTTTAAATAAAAAGTGACTCATTCCTTACCAGCACAAATTAGAATTTTCCTACATTTCAAAAGTTTAAAGTGACCAAAATGATGCAAAGTGCCAAAATGGGAACTTCTGCTACATCCAGTTCAAAATGAGAATTCGATAGTACTTCTACAACCATTCATGTGGTTTACTTAAAGAGTTGATTAGTCCCAAACTATGTAACTATATAATGCTGACCATGCTAGCATTGGTATGGGGATCTTTGGTGTTGTGAATTGAATTGTAGTGGTGTCTACCAGTAATCAAGGATTCCTTGTACAGAACCGAATAATGCTCTCTTTTATGTGTTATTTTTGGTATGGTGCTGGTCCAGAATTATGCCAAAGGCTGGCTTGTAAATTATAAATATAAATTAAACAGAGAGAAGTTTTCAGATGAAAATAACATCTGCAAGCATGTTGCCGAGTATAAATTAAATAAAAATTATGCTTAATTATTGATATACTAAATTAAGTCTTGTCCTAAACAAAAGAAGAGGAAATTTTGATTTTCACCCCATTGGCTACTGCACTTGGTTCCAGCAACCTTCTCATTCCTAAAATATTGCACTTGTTCAACCTGAGCCATTGAACTTGTTATTGGTTCGTTTAACCCCCTCATCTCTTGTTACTAGTTGAATTGGCTGATCTGTTAATTAGTAAATAAGTGAACGAGCATTATTTAGTTTTACAAGTTATGTGAGGTTCAATAATGATTTTGACAGATTATTATTTGACAAATTTACAATTAATTGGGAGATATAACTCAACCAAATAAAAAGATTTCTCATGCATGGGGCTAACTGAACCAATAAATTTGTCCGGTTTAACCAAGTGCCATAATTTGGGATACTTCTGAAACCAAAGAAAAATTGAGAGACCACATTTATTTATTTACTTATTTAAGTTTCGAAAGAAATCAGATTTCCCTATGAAATAACTTCTCGTGTATTGCAGTTTTATTTATTTATTTACTTATCTAAGTTTTGGCAAACTTTGGTATCCAGGAATGATCAACCTGTCTGTGTATACTACAGTCACTACGGGCCGTCAGCTGCTATGACTGGACCACAATCTAGTTAATTTCAACAGCTAAAAAATATTGGAAATTCAAGTAGGTTTTCCTCTGTTTATTTTTATTTATTTGTGTCAAAAATGTATGGAGCCGACGAGAAACTGAACAGTCATGCTTTAGTTCTTTAACCGAAGAGTTTAGCTCGGATGTTTGTTTTATCCAATCTCTGTTGTACCAAGGTAAAGGCGGTAATGCGTACTTGTAAATTTCATAGCAAATGGATTCAATGCACACTTGTAAATTTGTAATAGAGGAACTGGTACATTTGTTATGTCACAGTACTAAAGGTTATATTGAACATTCTGCCCGGAGCAAGCTACTTTAAATTTGTACACGGTATGAAGTCAAAACAGTGACGCTGTTAATATCTCTATTCTCTAGTGGCTGCCTGAATCCGTATCCTCCTAGGTACCTGATTCGAACAAATTACAAACGGACGGTTCAGATTAATTTTAGCTGCGCCAAATCAATTCTGTGCCTATAAAATGCCCGTAGGCTTACACACAGCAGGGTACATATCTAAACATTTAGCTAATTTACCAGAATCCCCGAAATTATACCAGAATCCATGAAATTTTACCAGAACCCCTGAAAAACTTATCATGATCCTGAAAAATTACCAGGATCGCATTACATATTCTTTCTAATCCCTAAATAGTAGAAAAGTGTACCCCTCATAATTTCAGTTTTGAAGCTTCCCTTCTTTGCCAAGTAATCTGCCAAATCATTTTGGCTGCTTGGTATCAGTTCGCAACTGAAGTTCCTATTTTGCCTCAAGATTCTCCAACATCATTGCACTCTTGATGTACAGTTGAAGAAGCAGATTCAGAACTGCCAAAATGTACAGTTGTCATACCCCACCCATTACCCATACATACAATTAAATTATCATTGAAACATTTTCGTCATTCTGTGGTACTCACTAGTGGAAAATCGTCTATCCGGAATGGTCAAAAATAGCTTATCAGGACGGAATTGACCCAGGCAATACTGATAGTACTACTAATCAGGATCGGTCAAGGAGCCGATACAGATTCAACAATCAGGAACGGTCGTTTGTTATTAGCCGATGCTGATGTTGACAATCAGGAACGGTCTTTAAGAACAACCGATACTGATTTTAAGTATCAGGAACGGCCTTTTAATAAACAACCGTTCCTTTTTTTTTTTAGCTGGCCTATATGAAACAAGCAACAATATACGAAATATGAAATGGAACAAAATAACACATCGTAAATTATTAATAAATAACACATACTTAAAATTAAACAAGTTCAAGTTCACCAAATTACAATAATTCTAAATTATATAAAATAACACATCCTAAAATTAATCAAGCTTTCTTTCTTTTCCTTCTCTTCTCAGTCTGTCCGTCTGTGTTCCCTGAATGATTATAAGGTGCACAAAATAATAAGTCAAAAATAAGTCAAAATTTTGAAAAAGTTGTACAAAATAATAGTGAAAATTAAACCAGTATAAAAGACTATCTAATGCAAAATTGATTGCTGATATTAGCCTACAAAGACCTCTATGCACGCAAAGCCTTCATTTATCTCCTTTGTCCTTCCCCTTCAAAATCAGCAAAGCCGGGTAACACCTTCTCTGTATAGAGCATAGCAACACCTTGTCTGGTACCGGTACCGGTACTGGTTCCTTGCAATTCATTTTCCAAGAAATTGGGAAGCAAGCAACACTACATAATAGAGGACAGGAGAGAGACATTAAATCAAACACCTTGTGTGCATCACTAAGAAGCATGATCGACTAAGTTGATTGAAATAGAAACGAACTGCATGCATTTACCCACACACCTCGTTGTTGTTGTTGCTGGAGAGTGGAAGAGAGAAACAATAGAATTGAGGAGAGAGAGAGAATAGAATAGAATAGAGGATTTCAAATTTCATAGGCAGGAGGGATCGATTGAGGAACGAGAGAGATATCTCAAAGTTTTTCAACACCTCACCGATCCGTGGGTTCTCTCAAAGTTTAGTTTAGTTTGAATCCAACCCAACCTTTTATTCATTCTGCACGAATCTCAAAACTCAGCGTGCGCTGGACTCTTGCTAACCTTTTGGGCGCTAATTTCCTGTGATATAACTATTTTTTTAATATTTCCTGGACTATCAAGAACGGTCATTTATAAACAGCCGTTCCTGATAAGTCACTCTCAAGAACGGTCATTTATAAACAACCGTTCCTGATAAGTCACTATCAAGAACGGTCGTTTATACACAGCCGTTCCTGATATGTTCTGGACTATCAAGAACGGTTTTTTAATGACGACCGATTCTGATACCTACTTTCAAGGTCGGCTCATACTATTTGTCTGATCCTAAAAGTATTAGTATCACATTTTTGTCAAGTTCGATCCTGATGGGGCGATACTATTTGTACATTTTCTACTAGTGACTCCTTCCACGTTTAATAAATTTAATTATGTTCTTGGTCTAGTACCCAAAAATGGATGAAACTAGGGCTGACAAAAAAGCTCGTGGATCGTAGCTCGATCGTTACTCACAGCTGACTCGCTCACTAACAGTTTGCTCGTTACTGGACCGAGCTGGGGTTTAGCTCGCTCGCCACTAGTTCGGTCCAAATTAACGAGTTCAAGTTGGAACCTAACTTACTCGTCAGTTCACGAGCTAGCTCGGCTAGACATCAATTTGCGAATTTGTATGAATTTGTGTGCATTTTATACTGTATATTGAAACTTAATAATTCTTTTAAAATTTATTTGTAAATTTTGCAAATTTTGTAAAAATAGCTCGGTCCAAAAAGTTTGTAAATTTTTTTTCTTCTTAAAACATGATCCAGCCAAACTCAGCGAGCCAGCTCGTCAGTTCGCAAGCTAGCTCGGTTCAGCTCGTGATGATTTCAAGCTATAATTTCAGCTCAGACTCCTAAAATCTGCTCGCTCGTGACTTGAACGAGCCAGCTCGTTGCCAGCCCTAGATGAAACTAACTAACCAAGCACCATTTGACCAAATTAAGCCAAACCAACACGTCTTATGATTATTTCTCATTTGATCACGGATACTAATTATAATATTAATTTGGTTTTCACCTTTTCTATTCATATGTTAATTACATCTAAAATATCATACAGTTCGATCATCGAATTCATATCCTCTTCGGTATCGTAATAGGGAATCTTTTATAATTACTGGATCTGAACCATTCTTTTTAACTTGGCACAAATCTCAAAGCCCGATAATACTGCCCCTGTGCTAGCCCGAATCTCAAAGTAGCTGAGAGTTAATCTCAAACTATGTTACCCCGATACTCCTCCTAAGGCCCCGTACCCGTATCGATCGGGTGCGTATCAGATACGGACCTGATACGGCCCCAATAAGTCTCGGATATGCCAGCTGGCGTATCAGGTTACGTGGCGTATCCTTAACCCACTGATATGGTTGCCGATACGCCTTGAAACGGACAGATACGCCGCCGATACGCCTGGACACGCACCAGATACGACCCCGTGAACCAGCTTTGGGTCCATGGATAGCGCATGGACCAGAGCACCAACGCTCGCTCCATGGACCAGCACATGGACCAAAGCTAAAATTTTGTTTTTTGCTCAAGACAAGAATCGAACCCAAGCTAGTACCATCAGCGACATAGGCCCTTACCACTACACCAACACAATTTTATTGTTAAAACATAGTAGCGTGGGTATTTAATGTATACCTGGTTATTGTACCCAGGATTAATTTTTTATATTTAATTTATATAATACAAGTGTTCAATAAATAATATCATTAAAATAATATATATATATCTATATAGAGAGAGAGAGAGAGAGACAGTGGCTAATATCAAAACGTTTGTTCCTAGCCCCCCGGTGCTACCAAGTAGTTTTCTAATTTCCAAAGTTCAAACAGTCGATCCAAACTATTAGATGTTCAATCTATATTAAATATAATTAGACCAAATTTTACATTTTTTGGAATTTTTTTACTATTTATTAAGATGGTTTGAAAATCGCTGTTTCAATGGTGTTGAAAAAAACTTCAAAACAACAATTTTCAAACCATCTTAATAAATAGTAAAAAAATTCCAAAAAATGTAAAATTTGGTCACCAAGCACATTTTAATATAGATTGAACATCTAACGGTTTGGATCGATTGTTTGAACTTTGGAAATCAGAAAACCACTTGGTAGCACCGGAGGGCTAGGAACAAACATTTTGATATTAGCCACTCTCTCTCTCTCTCTCTCTATATATATATATAATAGGCGTATTGTATCCGGGATTTTTTTAAATTTCTATATCGCCGTATCCGTATCCATGCAACATAGATCTCAAACCATAAAGTGAAGGGAATCTTTTACAGTAATGGAGAGGATACTTGTCCTTTTTTGTGGTGCCAAACCAACACTTCTTTAATTTCCGTTATGATTATAATAGACAATGGATCGGGTCTGTATTAAAAGACAACAAGAGAAGATCAAAAGATATCATATGATATATATATTTTATAAAATATCCAAGTTCATGGACCGGGCCTTGCTAGTATGGATGTAAATTTTATTGTGTCGTGCGTGATTAATTGAGTCACGTGTCGTGCTGTAATTAAGTCAAATTTTCATATGTCATGTCATAATCAAAATAATAAAAATAATCACAGCATGCTAGTTACTGCATGACCAAACTTAACTTGGTTGGATATGTTTGATCACGTCTAGTCATATTTGACCATATTTAAGTTCTTCTTTTTTCAAATTCAAGTTAGTTTAAATAAGAAAAAAAAGTCAAAAATAAGAAAATTGTAAAATAATTGTAAAAGAAATCGAAGAAATCGATATTAGTTGGATTAGAAAGATGACCGAGGAAGGAAAGGTAGAGTGTTGTATTAAGTCGTGGACACAACATCGGCCCCATATATGAAATTTGGTATTCAATTTCATTAATTGCTGATCTGGTGGTCCAGAAAATTTTACTGTATTTTACTGTTCACAGTGGATCAGCGATTTTCAAAGTGGCTTAATAAATAGTAAAACAATTCAAAAAAATGTAAAATTTAGTCTGCAAGCACATTTCAATATTTAGAACATGTTGAACGGTTCAGATCGGTTGTTTGGATTTTCAAAAATGAAAATATGGCCCGAAGTAAACCCCCATTTACTTTGCAAAGCACAATAGCCCATCTCTAATATATATATATTCAATAAAAAGTAATTCAACATTCTGATTTATAGATTGATTCGAGATTAAATATGGCTCTTTGTCTCCTGCTTGAAGAAACTTACACAGAAATATCGAATGAATATTATATTTTTCATAGCAGAAATTTTGTTAGTAAATATATTATCTGACCAAAAGAATTAAGCAAAAAAAATTTACAATTGCAGCTAATTCGAAGGGAGAAACGACATCAAAAAGAAATTGAGGAAATCCAAAAGAGAGAAAATGACAAAAATGATCTTCATAAAAGGGAAAACGAACAACTTAAATTGGAGAACCAACTTCAACAAAATGAGTTGGATAAGCAGAAGCAGCAATTGAGAAGACAGAAAGAGCACTCTTTTGGTAAGTTTGATATGGTACTGGGCTCTCAGTTTTCATTGCGTGAGCTGGAACAAGCAACTCAAAATTTTAGTGATTCGTTGAAGATTGGAGAAGGTGGTTTTGGATGCGTCTACAAGGGCTCTCTTCGTAACATCACGGTGGCAATAAAGAAGTTGAATTCAGAGAGCTTACAAGGGTTATCAGAGTTCCAGCGAGAGGTAATAGATTATACTAAAGATAGTAACACTACATTAATTTTGCCACAACTCATAACATTTAAGGCGGCAATTCATGTACTAATGGAAGCCTAATTGAGGTGTCAACCAAGCCAAATTATAGTCCATGAAATTTCTTTCATCATTTGAATTCTCATCAGTTGTGCTGGTACCCAATTTGAATTCTCATCAGTTGTGCCGACAAATATATTGATAAAAGAAGTTTATGTTTTGTTATCTTTATTATATGGACTATTTGTTAAAAATAAATTTAAAGTTGCCAACAACAAAGTATGTTTTGTTCTTATAGGTTGCTATTCTCAATAGAGTTAGACACCCAAACATTGTCCTCCGAAATCTCGACACTTGTCTATGAGTTCTTACCTAATGGAAGCCTTGAGGACCGGTTGGTCTGTGCTGATAACACCTCATCTCTCAAATGGCAAACCTGGATTCGTATCATCAGTGAGATTTTCTTAGGTCTTGTATTTCTCCATTCAAATAAATTTATAGGATGCCTTAGGTCTTGCTAATATTATAGGATGCCAATGAAGAAAAGAACAAGGTTATAACTGAGCAGAAGGAGCTTGAGGTGAATTTATTTTATTTCTGAATCTGATTGGAACTGGAGCATGTCATGGCTAAAATGTATTGTAGCTCAAAACTGTTTTATAATTGCTTAATATCCTTATTCCAACAATTTTACAGGAGGCTGAAATGATTTCATTACCAACAAAGAAGGCAGAATTCAATGTCGGTGCAGTATTTAATTATAAACACTTTAGTGTCAAATATAAAACATATGCAGCACTAATTATCGGTACCTTATTTGTCAATTTTAGTAGTATTAATTGATTATTTGTATTACTATATTAACTTTATTTTCATGGATCGCGCATGGACCACGTGAACCAGCTTTGGGTCCATGGATCGCGCATGGACCAGAGCACCAACGCTCGCTCCATGAATCGCGCATGGACCAAAGCTAAAATTTTGTTTTTTTCTCAAGACAATAATCGAACCCAAGCTAGTACCATCAGTGACATAGGCCCTTACCACTACACCAACACAATTTTATTGTTAAAACATAGTAGCGTGGGTATTTAATGTATACCTGGTTATTGTACCCAGGATTAATTTTTTATATTTAATTTATATAATACAAGTGTTCAATAAATAATATCATTAAAATAATATATATATATATATATATATATATATATATAGAGTAGAACTAGGGTGCTCTCGAGTTCACCAAGCTCTTGGTGAACTCAAGTCCAAAACTCATCGTCCCGGCTTCAAACGACAAATCCGACCATTGAAACCCGTCTACCTTATGAGTGATGCGTCTATATGCAAAAATTTTAAATTTTGAAATTAATTATGCATAGAGTCAAGTGGTCAAAATTAGAAGGTTAATAAATTAATTTTAATGCATTCATTTTTTGACGTTTTTTGACCACTTGACTCTATGCAAAATTAATTTCAAAATTTAAAATTTTTGCATGTAGACGCATCACTCGTAAGGTAGACGGGTTTCAACGGTCGGATTCGTCGTTTGAAGCCGATCCGATGAGTTTTGGACTTGGGTTCACCAAGGGCTTGGTGAACTCGAGAGCACCCTAGTTCTACTCTATATATATATATATATATATATATATAGACAGAGAGAGAGAGAGACAGTGGCTAATATCAAAACGTTTGTTCCTAGCCCCCCGGTGCTACCAAGTAGTTTTCTCATTTCCAAAGTTCAAACAGTCGATCCAAATAATTAGATGTTCAATCTATATTAAAATATAATTGGAGACCAAATTTTATATTTTTTGGAATTTTTTTACTATTTATTAAGATGGTTTGAAAATCGCTGTTTTCAATGGTGTTGAAAAAAACTTCAAAACAACAATTTTCAAACCATCTTAATAAATAGTAAAAAAATTCCAAAAAATATAAAATTTGGTCACCAAACACATTTTAATATAGATTGAACATCTAACGGTTTGGATCGACTGTTTGAACTTTGGAAATAAGAAAACCACTTGGTAGCACCGGAGGGCTAGGAACAAACATTTTGATATTAGCCACTCTCTCTCTCTCTCTCTCTATATATATATATATATAATAGGCGTATCGTATCCGGGATTTTTTTAAATTTCTATATCGCCGTATCCGTATACATGCAACATAGATCTCAAACCATAAAGTGAAGGGAATCTTTTACAGCAATGGAGAGGATACTTGTCCTTTTTTGTGGTGCCAAACCAACACTTCTTTAATTTCCGTTCTGATTATAATAGACAATGGATCGGGTCTGTATTAAAAGACAACAAGAGAAGATCAAAAGATATCATATGATATATATATTTTATAAAATATCCAAGTTCATGGACCGGGCCTTGCTAGTATGGATGTAAATTTTATTGTGCCGTGCGTGACTAATTGAGTCACGTGTCGTGCTGTGATTAAGTCAAATTTTCATATGTCATGTCATGATCAAAATAATAAAAATAATCACAGCATGACCAAACTTAACTTGGTTGGATATGTTTGATCACGTCTAGTCATATTTGACCATATTTAACTTCTTCTTTTTTTCAAATTCAAGTTAGTTTAAATAAGAAAAAAAGTCAAAAATAAGAAAAATTGTAAAATAATTGTAAAAGAAATCGAAGAAATCGATATTAGTGGGATTAGAAAGGTAGAGTGTTGTATTAAGTCGTTGACACAACATCGGCCCTATATGAAATTTGGTATTCAATTTCATTAATTGCTGAGTGGCTCCCCATTGTCAGTCACTGTTTTTTTTTTTTTCTTTCTTTCTAGGTAATCAAATAGATAAATTAATAAGAAAAAAATTTAAATGTCGTATTTTTTGTTTCTCTTATCTGCACCGTAGAAGTTTACATACTTAATGGCTAAGCAAATTTAAAGTAAACCCAGAATGACAAAAGTGGCTTTAATAAAGCAGTGATTTTGGGAAAGGCAAAACAAGTTTTCTGGTGAGTTTGAAGCTTTTTATAACAAGGTCAGTGAATCTATTCTTTGTTTTGGGAAAGGCAAAACAAGTTATCTGCACCGTCAGTGAATCTATTCTTTGTTTTGGAGGTAGTGGTTGCTTATAACGAGGTCTTAGTGGAAGCTCTTTTTCTCCAATGAGTGAATCATCAATCAATGGCAACCGCAGAGATAAAGGAAGTACAAAAGGTGTATGTTTCTCCAATAAGTGAATCTATTCTTTGTTCTGGTGAGTTTGAAGCTTTTTATGATAATAATGCAGAGTTAAAAGTGGCTTTAATAAAGCAGTGATTTTTTGCTTGATCTCTAAAGAAAAAGATGCTGAATCTGTCAAGCAATATAGACCTATCTCTTTAGTTAATTGTAGACTAAAAATTATCTCTAAATTGCTTACCAATAGACTAGAATCATTGATGAATAGACTAATTCTCTGAACCTCACACTCTCTCTCACCCTTTCTTCCTTCTCTCCATTTTTCTTGTCTTGGTTCCGAGCACCTCTACCCCTCCATTCTCCACCGCCTTTCCTCTCTAAGACTCTGACTCGCTCGTCTCTCCTCGCTTCTTGTTTTAGGTTATCCTTGCTCCATCGTCTCTCTCTCTCTCTCTAGAAATTGTTCATTTTGCTTATGTAATGCTCCTGTCACGTCAGCAAATCTATTCTTTGTTTTGGAGGTGGTGGTTGCTTATAACAAGGTCTTAGTGGAAGATCTTTTTCTCCAATAAGTGAATCATCAATCAATGGCAACCGCAGAGGTAAAGGAAGAACAAAAGGTGTATGTTTGTTTGCCTTATATCTATGGTGAAGGAAAGCATATCCTTTCATGGGCACTCAGCCATTTTCCAAAGGATGAAACTAAAATCGTTGCCACTTACATCGGCCCTACATATAGTGAGTTTGTAAATTGTCTACCAATGCTGCTGCAATCATTTTATTTTTGAAAGATTTTTGTTATCTTCACTTGAAGTAATTTTATTCTATGAGTACTGTTGATCATATTGTTTTATGATTGCGCTTGTGCACCTCCCTTCCCACACAAAATCCCACAATTCTGAAATTTTCTATTTCATAAAAAATTGATTCTGAATTTTGGAAAGCTAAATTCCTAATTACCCATAAAAGATTAATGTTAATTGGTTCCAATACTAATCTTGATTCCTTTTATGGTAGTAAATGGAAGCTTATCTCATTGATAACCAATTTTATGTACCAGAAGAGTCCAAAAAATTAAACAAGTCCTGCTGCATTTAAATGTCATACTCGTGCAATTGTTTCCATTCTGAAAAAGGATTATTAACCAAGATGTGGAGGAAGTTCTACAATGAAACTCTAGACAAACATCTGGCTCAGTGTGCAATACAGAAGGTGAAATTTAGTTTTAATTAATTAACTTTAATGTGCACATATATCTTTTCTTTTCTTTTTCACTTGGGAACCCATGACATGATATCTTTGTAAATAACAAAAAATTCCTCTCAGTCAGTAGAGGTCATTAGGACATCTCCTGATGAAAACTTCAGAAATTCAATTACGGTTTTGTTTTCGAATGAACCTCAATGTGCTACTAAATATACACTAATGCACTGTGTTCACTGTTTCACATGAATGCAGTTTAAAGCAGAGAAACTGATACACGAGACTGATCCTCTATTAGAAGGGACTTTAGGTCTGATTGACTCAAGGGCAATGAAGAAACTTGTAATGGAGTTTTCTCCAACAAACAGGTATTAAGATAAGACAGTCATGTACATCTTGATGTTTTTTTTACTTTACAAAATTACAACTGCAAAAAATGAGTCTGAATCAACAATTAAGTACACAGTCTGTTCTGCTGGGGTGCAACAATTTTTTAACCTTTGTTGTCATATAGGATATCTCAAAGATACCTTCAGTCTGATATATGAAATTGAATTGATTCGATCCTCCATTACGGCCATGCTAATTGCAGTACTATTCAGCAAAGCCTAATTAGGAAAAAATTTTGGAACATGGAAGAAGTGGATTTTTAAGAAAAGTAAATTGTCTCTTATTCCTTGTTCAAGTTTGGCCTATATAGGCGCTACATCTTACATCCATAACCCTACAATCTCTATAATTCCTTTCTTACCAAAATGACCCTATAGTTTCTATATAATGCAATAAACATACATCTCAACATAAATCTCAACACTCCCCCTCAAGATGGGCGAAAGATATCCATCAAGCCCATCTTGTCACATAACCTGACTAGATCTATTGAGCTAAGTCCTTTAGTGAGGCAGTCAGCTACTTGATCTCCAGTAGTTACATGACTCAGCTCCAATAGCCCACTTTCAAGCTTTTCCTTTATGAAAAACCTATCGATCTCCACATGCTTGGTTCTGTCATGCTGCACAGGATTGTTGGCAATGCTGATCGCTGACTTGCTATCGCACCACAACTTCATTTGAGCTCCGTGATTTACCTTGAGCTCTTCCAATAACTTCTTCAGCCACAGCATCTCAGCAACTCCCAATGCCATAGCCCTATACTCAGCTTCTGCCGTCGATCTCGCAACAACCGGTTGCTTCTTGCTCTTCCAAGAGACCAAGTTGCCTCCTACAAACATGCAGTAGCCAGATGTGGACTTTCTGTCATCGAGGCAACTAGCCCAGTCAGAGTCACAATAGCCCTCAATGTTCATGTGCCCATTCTGCCTGAAAATCAAGCCCTTCCCTGGTGCACTCTTCAGGTATCTCAGAATGTGATACACTGCTTCCATATGGCCCTTTCTAGGGTCATGCATGTAGCGGCTCACCACGCTTACTGCAAATGATATGTCGGGACGAGTGTGACCCAGATAGATCAATCGGCCTACCAGTCTCTGGTACCTCTCACGATCAACCTGTTCTCCTACCTCTGCACTCATCTTGGCCTTCACATCAATTGGAGAAACTGCAGGCCTGCACCCCAACATGCCTGTCTCTGTGAGCAAGTCTAGAACATACTTCCTTTGGGATAGAACAATCCCCTCTGCTCCACGAGCCACCTCAATCCCAAGGAAGTACCTAAGCTGTCCCAAATCCTTCACCTCAAATTCCTTCCCCAATCTTGCTTTCAACTGTGCAATCTCCCCCTCATCATCTCCGGTAATGATCATATCATCGACATACACAGCCAGCATAGTAATGTGACCACCATGTTGTCGAGAAAACACTGTGTGGTCAGCATTGATTTGCTGATAGCCCATGCCTACCATAGCCTTCCTGAACCTATCAAACCAGGCCCGAGGGGACTGCTTCAACCCATAGAGCGACTTCTTGAGCCTGCACACCTTACCCACTGTCTGGTTTGTGCCAAACCCTGGTGGAACCTCCATGTACACCTCCTCCAACAAATCACCATGAAGAAAGACATTCTTTACATCGAGTTGGTGTAACTGCCATCCACCATTCACTGCCATGGAAATCAGTGTCCTCACTGTACTCATCTTTTCCACGGGTGCAAAAGTCTCATCATAGTCAATGCCATAGGTTTCGACTGTACCCCTTCGCTACCAACCTAGCCTTGTAGCGCTCAACCAGACCCTCTGGATTCTGCTTCACTGTAAAGACCCACTTGCATCCAACAGCCTTCTTGCCTAGTGGTAGTGACACAAGCTCCCAGGTTTTGTTCTTTTCGAGGGCCTCGAGCTCTTCTAGCATGGCTGCTTTCCATTTCAAATCTCCCTTAGCAACCTGCCAACACTTAGGAATAGAGACAGTGTGTAATGATGCAATGAACGCTCTATGTACCGGTGATATGTGTGAGTAAGAGACAAACTGGGCAATCTCATGCGGAAAACCATATCGGTTAGGAGGAATGCCCGCATTCTCGCGAGGAGTCCTTCTTACTGATAGGGGAGTGGGAGGAGTAGAGAGAGGAATCATAACACCTATGTATTCTGAATCTGAGATGGATGGTGTAAGTGTCTCAGGAGTCGAATTAGGCAAGGACAAGGGACTTGGCACAGGTGGCACTGTAGGCACGGCTCCCTCACTCTGCTTATTTCTTCTCACATACACCTCACGGTATCTCGACTCCCCCTGAGCCTGAGTTCTACCACATTCGGGCTCATTCCTCTCAACTTCCGGCTCACCCACAGCCGAATCCTCCCTTTGCGGCTCAACCCTGGCCGAATCCTCCCTTTCTGACTCAACCACAGCCGAATCCTTCTTTTGCGGCTCAACCCTGGCCAAATCCTCCTTTTCCGGCTCAACCCTAGCCGAATCCACCAGTGGGCAAGGAATACCACCCACACTCATCATCTTCCTCTCACCATCACTACTACTCTCCCCCTCTCGCCTCATACCTCCTGTATCGAGCGAGTCTCCAAAGGGTGATGTAGTCTCTGAGGAGTAGTAAGGTTCGAGCTCGCGGAATGTAACATCCATACTCACAAACAATCTCCTCTCTACCGGACTCCAGTACACATAACCTTTTTGAGTAGCTGAGAACCCCACAAAGATACACCTCACAGCCCTCGGATCCAGTTTTCCAACATTTGGTATGTTGTCCTTCACAAAGCACACACAGCCAAATACCTTTGGAAGAAGAATACCCCCATTATCTCCTTTCAACATCACACATGGAGTCTGCCAGTCCAACACTCTAGATGGCATTCTGTTGATCAATTGTGCAGCTGTCAGGACTGCTTGTCCCCACAAATGTTTCAGAACATTCATGGAGATCATCATGCACCGGGCTACCTCCAACAAGTGTCTATTCTTCCTCTTTGCCACTCCATTTTGTGCTGGTGTGTAAGGGCATGTGGTCTGATGATGTATCCTATGAACTGACAAATATTCTTCAAATGCCTTGTTTGTATATTCGGTCCCATTATCGGATCTCAGTGCCTTCACCACCGCACCATACTGAGTCTGAACTGCCTTATGGAAATCCTTGAAGCAAGCAAGTACATCATTCTTGTTCTTCATCAAGTACAACCATGTGACACGAGAATAACAATCGATGAAAGTCACAAAAAATCTATACCCATTTATCGAAGTTGTTGAGCAAGGCCCCCATACATCCGAGTGTACCAGATCAAAGGCATGAGAACTCCTACTTCCTGAGCTTACATACGAACTCCTTGTATGCTTCCCAAACTCACATCCATCACACACAAGTTTCTGTTTGTCAGCTTTCTCATACTTTGATGGATACAAACGTTCCAGTAAGCTGAAGGAAGAGTGTCCCATCTGCCGATGAATCAGAAGCAACTCATCCTCCACACTCACCCCAGATCCTCCTACCCCCACTCTATCGACCACAGATGCCAGCGCTGTGTCCATCCCTTTTCTATCCATGTACCACAACTCATCACGCCATGTGCCAGTCCCAAGTATCCGACCTGTCCCCTTCTCCTGAAAGACCATCTTCGGAATATCAAAGGTCACGATGCATTTCTGCTCACGAATAATAGCACTAATGGACACCAGGTTTACCGGAAATGAAGGAGCATGCAACACATTGGTCAGAGTCACTGAATCGGTACATCTCACAGTACCCTTACCAACCACGGGCTGGGCCGTACCATCGGCTGTCTGAATGCTATCTGGGACTGCTAGGTGAGTATAGGTGGAAAACTTTTCAACAGCACCAGTCACATGGCGAGTTGCACCAGAGTCGACTATCCAATCTGGTGATCTAGTGGTGGGTATGAAAGCAAGAGCAAGTGTATCACAAACACCTGTGGCTGATTGAGCAAAACAAGCGAAGTTACCCCTGGGTGAAGACGAGGTAGATGCGCTCTCTACCACACTCTTCCCATTACTAGCTGCTTTCTGCTTCCTCTTCAGTATCTCCTCACTCTCGCCCTCTGCTACCATCAGATTTGCCCGGTAGTCTCCTCTTCCACCTCTCCTACCACCCCGGCCACAACCACGGCCTCCAGACTGCCCCCTCTCACCTGCATCTCGCTTCTTAGGTGACTTAGGGCAATTCTGTTTCAGGTGACCTACCTCATCGCATATATAACACCGTCGAGGCTCGCCTCTGAACCCTGTGTTACTTGTGTGACCTGAGTTGGAAACCGCTAGTGCTGACTTCACCCCTGGAAGTCCTGCTGCCTCAGCTTGTAGCCTAATCCGGCTCTCCTCCTCAGTCAAGTACCCCTTTAGATCCTTTACTCCTAGAGCATGCTCCACGCAACGTGACAAGCTCTGTGGCTTCGGCTTGCTCTCAACAGGAGCTTGGTACACGGCCAATGCTCGCACCATGAAAGCCATCTCATCAGGAGTCAGCTTCGCACAAGCCTTTGCGAACGAATTCCCGGTCACCTCATTCCCGGTCTCCTCCTCTGACATTGATCCGACTCAGATCTACGCCTCACGTATCGATCTTAGTCCGAATCCCTCCTACTTCTACCCTTAGACCCGATCTTGCACTCTCAAGATCTAGATCCACATCATCTCCCCCTCTCTTCTTCTTCTTCTTGACTCGATCTTGATCTATCTCATCAAGATTCGAGTTCAAAACCCGATCAAACCTTGATCCAAACCCGCTTTTTGGGTATCGCGGGGTAGAGGCCCCCCACGCCGGCCAAATCAACACAAAGAGGCTACCTTTGGTGGCCGGCCGACTCTAGAAGAAGAGAAGACCGAGCGGCGCGGTTACTGTAGTGGCGGTACTGTAGCGACCCGGTTACTGTAGTGGCGTGGTACTGTAGCAGCTAGGGTTAGGTTTAGGTTTGGTAAGGCTCTGATACCAAGTGGATTTTTAAGAAAAGTAAATTGTCTCTTATTCCTTGTTCAAGTTTGGCCTATATAGGTGTTACATCTTACATCCATAACCCTACAATCTCTATAATTCCTTTATTACCAAAAGGACCCTATAGTTTCTATATAATGCAATAAACATACATCTCAACATAAATCTCAACAGAAGATTTCCTCAGTGTTGATCTCTGGCACATTTAAATGCAGTGAACTTGTCAAAGAGAAGGCAAATCCATCATGCATGATATGGTTTATTCAAAATGGACATCTGATTGACACTAGGTACTATTAAGCTTTTGTAAGTTATCCATGTGATAAAATTGCCTTGGTTATTGGCAACTGGGCAAAACATTTGCTACTTCACTATGTGCCATGTTAGGGCTGGATAATTATAGATTCAGGCCAATTTTGCTGATAAATGCTCAACCTTATATATTAGCTTATATAAAATTTCTGCTCATTTTTGGTTGGGTTTAATTGTATCTTGGTGCTTTTTAGATAGGATCTCACTAGCCTTTCGGTTAACCGAGTTTTGGGTAACTTATTTGGGGTTTGTACTCACTACTCAGGTCATTTTATACAAATTATCAAAAGACAGATATAAAAAAAATTGCATACTGATTTGAAGAAATAGAGCTTTAATCATTTTGGTTCAGGTTGAGTTCTCTGTATTTTGGGTTGGCTTAATTAATATTGGATTACTTGAGTTATGGTTGGTTATATCTAATTTTTAATAATCACATTAGCTTTGATGACATGTGTATTTTTGGCTTCGTTAGGTTACCCAGATTAAATCCAAAGGCCACATCTGAAGAGGTGCATCTTTCCACTTATTCTTGATCATAATTCTTCATTTTATTTCAATTTTTTAATTTTCACTTTCCTTCTTACTTCTTTAAATTGATTTCAATTTCTTTTCTTTCTATTGAATTTCTATGTTTTTGCTCTACTACCTAAGAAAAATCATAAATAAGATTTCCCTAAATTTTTGTTCTACCGAAAGTCTAATATATCAAAGGGAATGACCTCGGCCCCTCTCTATCTTTGTTGTTTTGATTATTTTCTGAACTGTTATTCTTTAAATATACTGGATTGTGTTGAAAAATATGTACCTTGATGACATAACTGAAAAAGGTTAGCATGATCAATACAAGATAAGGAGCGATTGGAATATTATTAGCATGGTCATGAAGCATTATTTCAACGTACGTACAAATATTTACTACTAATAAGAATTGACTTTAGAACTAACAAACAAATAAAAAGAAACAAATGATACAGAAAGACTTTTCGAAAACAAATATAATTAGAAGGGTCCAATTAAAACAACCAAACAATTTTTTTTTAAAATCACTGTTTTTCAGAAATTCGTGGACCATAAAAAATCAGTGATTTAAAAGGTTCCAAAAAAATAGTAAAAAAATTCTAAAAATTGTAAAATTTGGTCTCCAAGCACAATTTAATATGGAGATCAACATGAACGGTTCAGATCGACGTTTTGAACTTTGAAATTGAAGATATAGACATGAAGTAAAACACTCGCTTTACTTTGCGAAGTACCGTAGCTCATCTCTCTCTCTCTATATATATATAATATATAATGGAGTTGGCTATGGTGCTACGCGTAGCATAGAGGGCCTCCGTGCTACGGCTCAATATTTGAGTTTTAAAAATCCTAATTGTCGATCCGAACCATTCAACATGATCTCCATATAAATATGTACTTGAAAACCAAATTTTACATTTTTTAGAATTTTTTTACTAATTTTTTAGATAGGTAGAAAATCACTTGATCTGAATGGTGCAGTTCAGGTAGAAAACAATTTTTTTTAGATAGGTAGAAAACAATTTTATAAAAATTTCAGCTAGTATGCAAAGTGTTTATAAAATTTGCTGTAAAAAAGTGTGATGATAAAGGAAAGGAAGTGTCTTCAGAATATGTTGAGCAGAGAGAACCTCAGGTGAATACTTACCACTTCAGTTCTATCAGATTATTTTGATGTAGTTTGGTGGTCTAACCTGCAGTTTAACCGCTTTGGTCTGGTATATAATGTATTGCTCAGTTTTTGCTAATATTATAGGATGCCAATGAAGAAAAGAACAAGGTTATAATTGAGCAGAAGGAGCTTGAGGTGAATTTATTTTATTTCTGAATCTGATTGGAACTGGAGCATGTCATGACTAAAATGTATTGTAGCTCAAAACTGTTTTATAATTGCTTAATATCCTTATTCCAACAATTTTACAGGAGGCTGAAATGATTTCATTACCAACAAAGAAGGCAGAATTCAATGTAGGTGCAGTATTTAATTATAAACACTTTAGTGCCAAATATAAAACATATGCAGCACTAATTATCGGTACCTTATTTGTCAATTTTAGTAGTATTAATTGATTATTTGTATTACTATAGTCACTTTATTTTCATTTCGGTTTGGTGCATTAATGTGGGTCTTATGAAGTATGGTTCTTACACCAACAGATTGTAATGAGTCTTATTTCTTTGATTTAAAAATACACCAACTTTTTCTGTACATATGTTACTGTGCCTATATATATTTTCTAAGGTTTGTTTCTTTCTGGCTTGCTCATTTGTTATTTCCTTTGTTTTAAGGGAAAAGATAAAGAGTCTACTTCAGGAGCCTTTGTACAAGAATGCAAGGTCAGCGAAACACTACTCATTTTTATCTTGTGATTGTTATGCTGCTTTTAATTCTTTATGAACCTGTTGATATATGTGATACCTTACTATGTATAAGTCTGCAGAGTGCCATCAATACTTGAATATTGATCAATGTTGCATTCGATCTGCATTGTGCATGTAACAAACACATTCTTTGCAGTATTTTTCTACACCTGGAGGATGCAAGTTTGGGAAGTCATGTAGATATCTCCATCCCAAAGGAAAACCAGATGTTTCTCCAGTACAACTCAACTTTCTTGGTCTTCCAATTCGACCAGTACGTTAATCGCTTTTGAAACAGCATTGTTCAACTTGTGAAAATTGTTTACATTCTTTAATTTATATGTCCAGGAAGTAACATAAAATATTTTATGTAGATTTGCAAATAGCATTCAACATTTCTCATCTTGCAGTTAATGCCTATAAATTTTTGGGGTTACTGTACTAGTATCTACTAAGTAGTTTAAACCATGTCAAGTTCAAGCAAAAAAGAGGCCCTGTATATTTTTCATATTTCTCTTTTCTTGCAACAAGCACCCAGCATTTCTAAAATTTGCTACTAACACCCCTCATCTTTTGGGTTACATGCAAATGACATTCAATTTTAAAACCAAGATCAAGTCAAGCAAAACTGACTAAATTGCCCTCAACATTTTTCTAACAACTTGAATGTATTTCACAACCATCCTTAAAAACTAGTGGACATCATTTTGATAAATTGTGGATGAGAACTATAAGAAATGGAGTTAAAATTACAAAATTAATGGGATAGATATTTTCAGTCGGGGGTTTTATGCAAGGATCAAATAACATTAGTTAGTTCCAAATATCAGAAATATAAAATGTATTTAGTGCAAAAGAGAAAATATTGAGTTTGACCTCAGTGTTCCTTGGAATTCTTTTGTTCAGAGTAAAAAGGAGTGCCCGTACTATATGCGGACTGGTAGTTGCAAGTACTCGACTTACTGCAAGTTTAATCACCCTGATCCAACAGCTGTGGCTTCACAGGGAGAAAATCGTGACAATAATAACAAAAAAAATAATAATTATGGATCCTCCAAAGAAAAGGCTGCACCAACAACTCAAGCACATCCACCAGTACCAGTCCCCTCTGTGCCCTCTTGGCCTGAGCAGGGAACATCATTGAAAGAGCCAATGCAGTATGTGGCTGCAGCACCTCCATCATATACCCCTGGAATTATACCGCCTCATGGAATATTTCCAAATCAAGACTGGAACGGCAATCAGGTAGTGGTGGCTTTGTACTAGATTTTCAGGTGCATGTCAGTACCAAACCAGCATCTCAGTTCCAAGGAGTGTCTACGAACTATAATTTATGTTGACTGGAACCAGGCATTAGGATTATGGTGCCTGTCAGATCTGTCCTCCTTTTATGTTTTGAGGAATTTTGTGCATTCCCCTTCAAACTCTCGTGCATCTTTTTATATTTCTGCAAAATGAAAATTGTCATGCATAACCTATAGAACATAAGAAATACCCCCCCTCCCCAAAAAACAAACAATGAAAAAGAAAAAAAATAAATAAAAAGAAAGAAAGATAGACTCTGTACATCACATTAAAGGTGGTTTTGTTTTTACCCGAAAATTCGCCGATCTATTTACTTAAAGAAGCAGAGACTCCTACATCAATGCTTAACTCTACATCACATTAGAAATAACAATGAGGACCGACTTACAAACTGCTGAAGACGGGGATGTAGATGTGTATCTGTCCTAATTTTGTTAGTAAATATATTATCAGAACAAAAAAGAATTAAGCAAATTTTTTTTTTCAATTGCAGCAAATTCGAAGGGAGAAACGACATCAGGAAGAAATTGAGGAAATCCAAAAGAGAGAAAATGACAAGAATGATCTTCTTAAAAGGGAAATCGAACAACTTAAATTGGAGAACCAACTTCAACAAAATGAGTTGGATAAGCAGAAGCAGCAATTGAGAGAACTCATTTCTGATTTAGAAATAGGTTATGACAAACTAAAGCAAGAGCGTGATAATGCTATTAAAGAGTTGGATAAGCAGAAGCAGCAATTGGGAGAACTCATTTCTGATTTAGAAATAGGTTATAACAAGCTAAAGCAAGAGCGTGATAATGCTATTAAAGAGGCTCAAGAATTGAGAAGACAGAAAGAGCACTCTTTTGGTAATTCTGATATGGTACTGGGCTCCCAGTTTTCATTGCGTGAGCTGGAACAAGCAACTCAAAATTTTAGTGATTCTTTGAAGATTGGAGAAGGTGGTTTTGGATGCGTCTACAAGGGCTCTCTTCGTAACACCACGGTGGCGATAAAGAAGTTGAATTCAGAGAGCTTACAAGGGTTATCAGAGTTCCAGCGAGAGGTAACAGATTATGCAAAAGATAGTAATACTACATTAATTTTGCTACAACTCATAACATTTAAGGCGGCAATTCATCTACTAATGGAAGCCTAATTGAGGTGTCAACCAAGCCAAATTATAGTCCATGAAATTTCTTTCATCATTTGAATTCTTATCAGTTGTGCTGGTACCCAATTTATTATCTTTATTTTTTTGATGGTCGGCAACAAGGTTGCCGACAAATATATTGATAAAAGAAGTTTATGTTTTGTTATCTTTATTATATGGACTATTTGTTAAAAATAAATTTAAAGTTGCCAACAACAAAGTATGTTTTGTTCTTACAGGTTGCTATTCTCAACAGAGTTAGACACCCAAACATTGTCAACCTAATAGGATCATGCTCCGAAATCTCGACTCTTGTCTATGAGTTCTTACCTAATGGAAGCCTTGAGGACCGGTTGGCCTGTGCTGATAACACCTCATCTCTCAAATGGCAAACCCGGATTCGTATCATCAGTGAGATTTGCTTAGGTCTTGTATTTCTTCATTCAAATAAACCACACCTTGTGATCCACGGCGACCTCAAACCAGATAATATTCTCCTCGATGCAAACTTCATTAGTAAACTCAGCGACTTTGGCATTTCCCGGATGATAAAGCAATCTGATACAAACACAACTGCCTTATATCGTACCACTCATCCTGCAGGAACATTTGCATATGTTGATCCACAATTTCATTCAACTGGGGAACTGACACCAAAATCCGATGTTTACTCCTTTGGTATAATAGTGCTTCGTCTTCTGACTGGAAAACGTGCACTGAATATTGCAAATGAAGTGCAAGAAGGCATGCGAGCTGGTAGGTTGTTGTCTATAGTCGACCAATCTGCCGGAAAATGGCCATTTGACCTAGCCGAAAAGTTAGCTAAACTAGGTGTGAGATGTGCTGATATATCCAGAAGAACACGCCCTGATATGAGTCAGGTTTGGGCCACGATTGAACCCTTGGTAAAGGATGCTTCACTCTTGTCTGTTGGATCTTCAACTTCTAATGAAGAACATGTACCATCACATTTTATATGTCCAATAATGCAGGTATATATATAGTTTCCCGTTCTATTTTAATGGTATATCAACTATATAAGTGCAATCCAAATAAATGCAACAGAATTTTTTTTTAATTTATTGCCGGGTGAAGTGAAATCCAATTAGAAAAAGAGAAAAAAATTGAAACAAAAATGATAGAACACATTCCAGTTTCACAAACTCCTTTGCACTTGTTAAACTGCCTCATTTTACCCTTTATTTTTTGTTTTTGGGGTCTTTCACCCATTAGGGAATCATGAAGAACCCGTGCATCGCAGCAGATGGGTTTACATATGAAGCTGAGGCAATCAAGACATGGTTTAACAGAGGACGTCATAACAAATCGCCTATGACCAATTTAGTGCTTCCTCATCGCGATCTGATTCCAAATCATGTTCTTCGTTCTGCCATCCAGGAATGGCTTCAGCAGCACCCACAATCTAATTAATCGGTCATACAGTTGAAGTTGTACTCAAGTTTGTTAAGATTTTGTGTGCACTCTTAATTGTTACGGCTTGAAATAGTGTTTTGAGTGATAAAATTTGATGAATAAAGCCAAGTTTCCAAGTATATTTACTCATGATCCAAGTAGTTTTATCAAAGCAATATATCGATATTAGTGGGATTAAAAGAATGACAGAGGAAGGAAAGGTGGCGGGAGGCATGATACATTGGATCCGTATCCTCCCAGGTACCTGACTCAACACAATTTAAACGGACGGCCCAGATTTACTCCTAGCCGGCCGGTGCTTGCTTGGGATGGCGTAGGGGGGCAATATTATTTGTGCTTTGAGATTCATGCCAAGTTAAAAGGAACATTTTTGGGCCGTCCGATTCAATTGTACTCAGTCCGGTAACATGAGGGGATGTGAATTCTGATACATTGATACCAAAGGTTGAGTGTTGTATTAAGTCACTTACAAAAGTGTAAGCATGGCAAGTATCATTGATGGCCAGGTCCCGCATTTGCTCTTGCTTTACTGACGGATGAGAGTGCGTATCTTCTGAGATATCTCATATTTTGCGTGACCGACGTGTCCGATGCCTATTTGGGGATAATGCAGTGGGCCAATATTATTTGAGCTTTGAGATTCATGCAGAACGTATTTGAACGGTTGAGATTTTCCAAAAAGTCATGCAAAATATGAGATATCTCAGAGGATGCGAATTCGACGGATGAGGGGTAGGGGGACTATGATTCGAAACTGAATTAATCGTTAAGTTTTTTTTTTATAATTTATTAAGCGGATTGTTAAGTATGAGGAAATTAGGTAGTGTTGTTGGAAAATGAATTGTTTGTTACTATGCAAAGCTTAGCAATAAATGTCTTGAAATAATTATTTCATGTTGTTATCTTGTATCTCCTATGTTTTTTCCTATTTGTTTCTAATTCTGTTGTTGTCCATCAATAGGTAACTGAAATTCGTATTCTAGCACACATGAAATTTGGTATTCAATTTCTTTAATTGCTTAGTGGCTCCTCATTATCAGTCTGTGTTATAAATTAATAAGAAAAAATTAATGTCATAATTTTTGCATCGCTTATCTGGACCGTAGACAATTTCATACTTAATGGTTAACCAGGAGCAGATTCAAAGGAAACCCAGAATGACTAAACTACCCCATAAATGCAACTTACAAATTTTGCTCTTATATTATGTAATTTTTTAAAGTGTATATATAGTTCAGTCTCTCATAAAATACTAAAATACTAAGTGTGTGGCCTGGGGTGTTCAAACAGTTCGATTTGTTCGGTTTTTAACCGAACCGAAGAATTTCGATTTAAATGGATCGGTTCGGTTGAAATTTTGGATTTTCTCGGTTTAATTAAATAGATCGGTTCAGTTTCGACTTCTTAAAATTGACTAAACCAAACCGATCGGTTTATATTGGTTTGACTCTAATTTTATTGGTGTTATAATGATTTCATTAAACTAAACCAAACTTCAATTATATTGTTGTGTATGACAATGTATTCTTTTGAACCGAACTAACCGAAATTTACTTCAGTTTGTTCGTTTAGGTTCTTAATTGGTTGATTGGTTTAATCGGTTCAGTTCGGTTCTATTTTTGAAAACCAAAGAAAAATTTGATTTGATCATTTTACTTCGGTTTGAATCGAACTGACCGTTTGAACACCTCTATGTGTGGCTGTAACTCAGTGTGAATAACTTAAATTTTTTCATATCCAAATTTACAAAGATATTATTTTACATACAAAGGACAGATTCCGTAAAATATATTATTGATCTCAGTTAATTAGACCTGATTTTATTTTGCTCGTTTCAAAATTTGAGGATGATTTGTGCAACAATAAAGGTGTTCATCGGATCCGGTTTAATCAGTTTTAAACAAGACTCAGAATATTTAGACTAAATGGTTCAGCTTTTTCGGTTAAATGAATCAGTTTAGTTTATTTTTTAAAACCAATTGAAATATTTAGTTCGGTTCGATTTAAATTTTTTTAAAACCGAATACACTGGATAGACCAAACTTTAGAGAGAGGATCTGACTCAGAAAATTTTAGAACCAAATGGGCCGTCTGTTTGGCGATAAGGCCCAAAACTAGTTAAGTCAGAAAATTTTAGAACCAAATGGACCGCCTTCCCCTCTGACACTCTGACTCATCTCTCTCTGACTCAGCCATATTTTACAATTTCATGGTCTAAGCAGCAGCTTATCTAAATTGCTCAACATTATCTTCGTATTAAAATATGGATGGAGACTAAATTTTACATTTTAAAAAAAAATACTATTTTTTTTAGAAATGTAAGGTACATAATTGTTATTTTTTTATGGTGTGTCAAGTATCATTGACGGTCAGGTCCCGCATTCACTTTTTGCTCGAGTTACTGATGGATCGATGAGGGGGTTGGGTCGTGATTCGAAGCTGAATCATTTGAGTTTTTGTTTTTATTTATTCACTACTACAGAATTTTAAATCAGCACCGGTCAAACAACACCGGATTTCATGAAACCGGTGTTGTATGTATTTTAGCACCGGTTAAAAGTACCACCGGTGCTAAATGTCTGACATACAACACCTGTTTATTTGCCAAAACCAGTGCTAAATATTTAGCACCGGTTTTTCAAAATAACCGGTGTTGTATATTTAGCACTGGCTTTTGAAAAGAAACCGGTGTTGTATGTTAGACATTTAGCACCGGTTTATTTTGAACCGGTGTTGTATGTAACCACTGTAATGTTTTAAACCCTAGACGCCTCTTTAATAAAAAATAATCTGTTACCTTAGGTGATTTGAATTCCGATAAAATTTCCTAAGTCCGTCTAAACTCTAAACCCTTGCTACAAAATTTCAACTGGCGCGTAGACAAAAAAAATTTCCGCACCCTTTGCTAAACCCTTGCTAAACCCTTGCAACTCTCCTCACCCCCTCAAGACGGAGCCGCTGCACCGGCCGTAGAGGGGCCCGGTCTGAGCCAGCGCCGCGGAGGCTGAACGACCGCTTCTTCGCCGCACCACCGCCGTGGCCGCCGCACCACCGTGAAGGAGCCGTCGCGGAGGCTATAGTTTGAGGCTATTGTAAGTTTTCTCTTTGTTTAAGTTCCTCTTTTTAATTTTGTTTGTGCATTAGTTGAAATCCATTGATGGAATCTGGAGCAATGGATCAAGCTCTAGTGGCTTACGAAAAGGTCAGGGAAGAGAGGATGAAGTCCAACAAGGAGAGGATGCAACAACTTGGTATCCTCAATCTGTCACACGATGTCAACGGTGCTTCCGGGAACTCTATTTCGAAAAAGAGGAAAAGGAACAAGAAGAAGAAGGCTGATTTAAACCCCCCTTTGTCTTCTAGGCGCTCATCAAGGTATATTTTACTGAATTAGCACAAATAATTTTCTTTTTTGAATTATAATTTTATTTTCTAAATTTCTATATTAGCACAAATAATTTTCTGAATTAGCACAAATAATTCTTAGTTTTAATCTTTTCGTTGTATGCATATCTTTAGAGAAATGTTGTCAAGTTCGGAGGACATGGATTTCTGGGATTGAGAACCAAGCACATGTCAAGTGTCATTGGTACAAGGAAAGCCCTCAAAACATCAAAGATGACCTGTTCTGGTAAACCAGTCAGTGTAGACTGGTACAGGGACCAAAATGCAAAACAAACCACACTGGTAAATAAAGGACTCAAAAACACACAATCTAGACCCAAAACTTTTCATTTTTACGATTTTCTGAGCATTTACTAAGCATTTTTGAAGTCATATCTCAGAAATACAAAATTGTTGCTTTTCTCCAGCATTTTACTAGTCTGCCCCTGTATTCCAAACACTGTTAGGAACAGTTAGAAGATCATAAATATTTTGAAACTTGGCAGGCATTTGAATTAGGGTTTCCCTCTACACTTCCATAAAAAGAACAAAATATCCTGTTTAGCCAATTGCTCATAATTAATTCTTAAAGATTGGCTGTCAGAAGAGGTGAACTGCAGGACAGTGAGTGAGTTAGAGCTCCAAAATATATACTTAAGCCCTCTGAGTCAGGGGCGGACCCAGTGTAGTACGGGGGGGCAGCTGTCCCCCCCTGGATTTTGAGTTTTAGTGGAAATTTATCGGTTCCGACCGACTTTACCCCCCCTGGATTTTTTTGCCCCCCTCTGGATGTTTAATTTTTAATTAGAGTTAAATTTAGGGTTAAAATTGAAATAAATCTGTTGAATTTTGATTGGTAATTAGAATTATAAGTCAGAGCATCAGAAATTACAAGTCAAAGCATTGTTTTTTATCGAGTACCTAATTGGTTAATGGATTTAAACCCGATTCGATATTTTTTTGCCCCCCCTTGACGAAAATCCTAGATCCGCCCCTGCTCTGAGTACCATATAAAAATCTGAGATGTCCCTAAGACTTGTTAGAACCTTGCTATATGCTTGAACTATGCTCTAATGTATAGAAAATTGAATCAAAAACTGAAACCCTGGAGAACACAAAAATCAGTACCACAAAATTAAGCATAATGTACTATGGATATAGAATACACAGGACATGATGTTCTTTGGGTCACTACTATGAATTTAGACTCAATGATGATTGGATATGACTTGCATATGATCTATGGTACAAAGCAAAATAAATTCACGGTTGGAATGTAGCAATTAATTTTTGCAAAAATGTAGTAGTTTTGTTAATTACAGGATTTTTGCATCATATAAATCCTTGGGCGGACAACACAATAAAAAGGCCAAGGAAATAAAATATTCAATTAAACAGGATTTTTGCTACTTGCATTTTTCACAATACTAATATTTTTTTTTTCTGAAAACAATGCCCTCAGCAGAATGACAGCAAGAAATGTGGATTCTATGTGATGAAGTTAATGTTGTCTCTAGTTACTACATTTTTCGATGGTTTTCCAATACAGGTATAATTTTATTTCATAACATAGTTACTACAGTTTTTATATATTTGGTTGTCACAGTAAATTTTTAAGGACAGTTTTTAAGGATAGTTAAAACTTAAAACTTGCAAGTTCAAATACGGTTGGTTTTCTATTTCTGTCAAGTTCAATTAAAGACAGTTAAATTGTTGTTATTATGTGTTTAAGGTCTAATTAGCGTATTTTTATGGTACATGCAAATTGGTAAAGGTTCATTTGTCCATAAAAAAACTTAAGGACTATCCTTAAAATTATGCATGTGTGAATATTCTTAAATATGAAAATAAGGTACTAGTTAAATTTAATTTGAAGCAGTTTTTTTTAAGTTCTTTAAGTTCAACATCTAAATTGATGGTTCAAATATAATTTCGTGCAGTGCTTAAGTTCGTTGTTGTATTCAATAGAAGATCTTAAACAATTTCAGACAATGTGAGCTAATTTCTTTGTAGAAAAATGCTTGTAATTGACTATGAAATTTAAGACAATGTGAGAGATGGTATTATCTTAGCTTGTTTTTGTTGAAACAATCAAATTTAGTTAAGATGATACTTTTAAATTATGTGTTGTTTTATTTGTATAATGTTTTGTCCATTCTATATTTTGTGCATGTGAATATTTAATTTATGGCTAGCCTAATATAAACCGAATTCCAAACAATAAAAAAAATTTATAGCAAACATATTGATATACAACACCGGTTATTTAACCAAACCGGTGTTGAATGTAACAAAATAGCACCGTTTGAGCCCAAAAACCGGTGTTGAATGTAGCTTATACCACCGGTTTTTATGAAAAAACCGGTGTTGTATACCACTTTTAGCACCAGTTTTTATGAAAAAACCGGTGTTGTATACTACTTTTAGCACCGGTTTAAAGCCGGTGCTAATCACGTGGAATCAGCACCGGTCCGATCAACACCGGTAGGAAAACCGGTTTTGAATGGAAAAAAAAACCGGTGTTGATTTGAAATTCTGTAGTAGTGATTATGTGGATTAATTGTTAAGTCTTGAGGAAATTAGGTAGTTTTGTTGGAAAATGAATTGTTTGTTCTTAAGCAAAGCTTAGCAACAAATGTTTTGGAATTATTCTGTGATGTTATTTTGTAGAGCTTTTGTTATTTTGTTGGTATGATAAACTTTCTCTTGATATGACTTAGGAGTAACATTTTTATAACAAGAAAAACAAAAATCAGCAAGTAAGCCTTTTACATGCTACCCCTCAATTTCGAAAAAAATTCCTTAATTTGATTGTTTTATATATTCATCATACTCATTTTCACAAACAAGAGAAGTGGTGAATTATTTGATAAAATTAAATAAAACATGAGTGAGGCTATGGTACTATTGTAGAGTGCAGAAAGTTGCACAGCGGTGGAAGGTGTGTGCATACATTAAATGCCTCATGGTTCAATGCTCTCTCATTTTTAAGACATGGAAGAAACATCGAACTTGAAACATTCATTTCTTTCTACAATTCCTTCGGTTCACCCTCGACAAACCTACGGTTCATAATCAGTCTATCGAGAGAGTTTATTGATTGTGGGGACGTTTAACTGCCAGCGGGTGCAAGCCCCCGCTGTTAATTACATCAGATGACCCTTCCAAGCCATGTTGAATACCTCGTCCATTCCGGGATTTGTGCCTATTTGTCGTGAATTGAATAATGGGGCTAAAAGGGGACTCATGTATTGGATTTGGGTTTGATTTGGTTGATTCTGTATGTTTAGACATGTGTGTGTTTGTGATTTTATATTAAAATAGTGTTTATTACATCTTGAAATGGGAATTCAGACATTTGAGGAGTGTATATGCACCATTTGTTTATATTTGGTTCATAACATATTTATTTACATTCTTTTGTTAATTTTGTTAATTATTTACAAAATAAAATCATTTAAATTTGAAGAAAGGGTATTTTGGTCATTTCAAGATTTGGCAGATGCTTGAACATGTTCAATTTTGATTTGGAAAGATGAAGAATTTGATTTGGGTTCATTTGGAGGTGGTTGGAGTCAATTTGGATTTAAGATGAAGAAGTTATGCTTGGAAAGGACTGAGAAGGGCCTATTTGTGAATATTTATATTTTCTTTAAGGGCTTTATTATAAGGCAAATTCTTCTATGCACCTAAGGACCTATTTGTAAAATGAACATATTTTCATTTTCAAAGTTCAAACAGTCGATCCGACCGTTCAACATTATCTCCATATTAAAATGTACTTGGAGGTCAAATTTTACATTTTTTTGAATTTTTTTACTATTTATTAAGATGGGTACAAAATTCAATGGTCTAAATTTGACTAGTTTTGTAAAATACTTAATAAATAGTAAAAAAATTCAAAAAAATATAAAATTTGACCTCCAAGTACATTTTAATATGGAGATAATGTTGAACGGTCGGATCGACTGTTTGAACTTTGAAAATAAAAATATGTTCATTTTACAAATAGATCCTTAGGTGCATAGAAGCATCCCTCTTATTATAAACAGGTTTTATTTATCAGATGGGCTTTAAGATTCGGATTTTTGGGCTTTGAGATGTGAGTTTGGGCCTTATGATTTGTGTTGAATGTTAGATTTAAACATTGAACTTTGTGATTTGGGCTTTGGGCTTTAAAATTAGTGCTAGCCTTAAATTTAACTTTGAGATTCTACCGAAGGGATCGTATCAAGATCGAGACCATTAACATATGGGTCCTACAAAACAGAAGTCCATGGGCTGTTAGATTTGAGTCCCTTTTAGATTCGCATTACTCATTTGAACTGCTGGCTTTGGCGCCGAAATCGAATGACTCATGGTGTTTTGAGATCCGTGCCAATCGGGTTTGGTCATGGTTTGAGACCCGATTTGGGGTTTGGGCTTCACCATTACTCAGGCGAGTTACCGGTCACGGCGGAGCTAAAGGAGGGCGCCACTAGAATCGCCTTGGAGAGACGAGCACAGTGGATATGCTATCGGCGGCTGCCGGCCGTCGGAGACGGCGAAACTGGGCTGACATCGGGAATCTCCGGCACCGACTAGAATCCATGTTCGGTTTCATCGATCTCCCTGCCTTCTCCTCTGATTACTTATTCGAATAACATCATTTCATTATGGGGAAATCGTTTGTATTTTCAATTTAAGATTTAATCAATGCTTGAGCATATTTGTAATTCAAGGTTTCTAATATGGTACCGGTTTGGTATGATGAGCCTTCTGAATCATGTTTGGAAGATGAACTATGCTAATTTACATATCCTGAACTTTTTTAAGGCAGCTTGAAGCCATCTCTTGGCATGAATTTGGATTTTGAGTAATATGTATATCGGTTTCATGAAGTTCATACTTCTATACAGATCAAATTAATTTGGAACTTTATGTTTTGGTTTGAGATCATATGATCTTCTGTTAGTGATTCATGGAAGAGAATATCTACTATATCCAAGAGGAGTTTTATGATTTTTAGAGATTTATTTCTGTTTTTAGAGCATTTATCTGTACAGAGGGGCATTGGAGGTCATTTTGCCAATTTAATTGCTGGATTTTTCTGCTGAACTTTGGAAATTCATATAAAATTGAAATAAAATCAGAAAAATATGAAACTTATGTCCATTTTGTGTATTTTGAGGTCCTTTATTTAATCATGATATTTGTTTTTTGGTTTGATTTTTCAGTCAGTCAGTACAGTCCATTTACCAGCAGCAGCTCTATTTTATCTAAATGCTGATTTTTTCTGTTTTTAAACCTGAACTTTGAAAATTCATATAAAATCGAAATAAAATCAGAAAAATAAGAAACTTGTGTCAATCTTGTGTGTTTTGAAGTCATCTATCTGATGGTGATGTCCATTTTCCAATTTGGTCCCTGTGTCAGTCCAGAATATTCTGTTTGCCAGAGAAGGTCATTTTGGCACTTTTGAGTGCTTTTCTTGTACCAATGGTACATGCTTTGTGATTTGGTGTTAGTCTACTGTTCCAGAAGGTATTAGGGGCTGGTTTGGAACATTTACAACTGAATTTATGAATCATTCATCATTTAAATGCATTTTTATAGCTTTTGAGCCATTCTTTTTTTTTTTTGGTACCAACAGATGATAAAAGAAAAGAAAGCTCCAAAAATCATCATTTCATTTTAATATGTCAAAAACCTATTAAGAACTTGTTTTTATGCAGAAAGATCCCTGCTTTTTGTCAAAATCATTTTTGAAAGCTTTTGCATTATTTTTGAGAGGTGTATCATTGAGATTTCATTGGATAAAAGGTGTAAATGACATAGAACAATATTGGATTGTTGTCTATTTACACTTTAGATCCTCTTTCTCTCACTATTTGCACAATGATTAATTTAACTTCCTTGTAAAGTGTAGCTTAGTACACCTTGGTGATCTTTCATACAAGGAAGCCAAATATCCTTCAATTGTGCAATATAGACCACATTTAGTAGGAATAAACAAGGGAGCTATCCAGCTCAACCTTTATTTACCCTTTCATTATTTTTATGTATATTTTCTATCATTCTTTAATCCTCTTAAATAAAACAAATAAATAGTTTAGGTATGAATGGAGCTATCCAGCTCAACAAACATACCCTCTTCAATTTATTTGCTTTAAAAGGAGAATTAAAGAGTTTTGAAAGAAAATAAAAAAATCAAAAATTAAAAGGGAGAGGAGGCAGAGAAGGAAAAGAAAGAGGAAAAATTCATGTTTTGATACTTTTATTATTATTATTCATGAAAATTATTTAAAAAGGCAAGAAAAGTGAAAATAAAGATATTGTAGCATATTTTTATTATATACATATTTTTTTATGTTTAAAAGGGAAGAAAATACAAGAAAAGGGAATAAAACATTTTTTATTTGATCATCAAGCCACATGCTCTTTTTGTTCACCCTAAGATGAACTAAAAATCATGTATCTCTCACATTTATTATTTTTTGAAAGTTTTAAATAAAAAGGAAATGAAAAGAGAAGAGCAAAACCAAGGCAGTAAAGAAAATGAGAAGAAATTCATCAAAAACTTCTTTATTTCGATTAAGATAACATATGTACAGATCATTGCTCATCAAGAGCTTACATCCTTTCAGGTATGAATTACCTTTCTATTTTGCTAAAAGCTTGAAGAACTTGCTCTCTAACTATGAAATTTAGTATTTCTTGTGTTTAAACCTAATAGCAGAAATTTGAGTAAGGTGTATGCTTGTTGAGTGGTGTTTTCTTCTTCATTTTGGGTGCCTTATATAGGGCAATATTAGGGTTTTCGGGTTTGGAGCTGCTGATGTGTCTTCTGCTATGCACACCAAGTGTTTGATCAAGGGCCTTGATTGATTTGCATGCCCTCAAGCTTGCTTACATGGCCAGAGCATCCAATAGGGATTTAACATGTCACTTATTTCTACTTGGAGTAATCTCAGCCTTTGGATTTCATCTAGCTATAAAGGCTTGCATCATAGCCCTTGGTGAACCGGCCTAAAATGGAAACATTCAATTCACGTGTTCCCAGCGCCTGGGAAGAAGATTCTTCTATTTTGGGCGCTTATGGGGAGTGTATGACGCGTGTCTTGGGGACCAGACAGTGATTGGTTAGCTGTACTGGCCGATTCCTATCATACCGGCGGTATACCACACAATAACGTGTTCCCTTTTCATCTCTTGTGCCTTAGTCGTCCAGATGATGACGTTTAGCGTCGCAACACATCCCTTAAAGTGTTCCGGAGTGCACTGCATTATTTCACAGATCAATTTGTCATGTTCTTTCAGTACCCGAACTGCATTTTATCATTTTCAGGTGTAGGCCCGACTTAATGCATATTTCTTCAAATTGGGATCTTTAGTAGCATCGTGTTGCACTTTAAAGAGGCTCCATTAAGTTCTCAACCTTTGATTTTAGTTATATCGGCCGAGCCACTTTGCTACACCCTTACTGCTTGGTTTCGGTTGAAATGGCGAGATAGAGGAAGAAGGGGACTGACAAGGTAGGACCCGAGCATCAGCCTCATTATTCAATCCCTTTCATCTCTTTTAAATTCTCGTTTTCTTTTGATTGCACTCGGTGCTTGGTAGGCCATGCATAGGCTTTAATGGTGTATGGAACACCGGGCTCATATCAAACGAAGGGGTCACTTAAGTCCCGCTCCAGATCTTTTATTTCGGGTATATGGGAAATCTAAACCTGGTGTATCATGCACCGTACAACTGACCGCTTAGTCTAGAAAGTTATGTTTATATAAACCGAGTCCACCCATCTTGGCTACCTAGCGAATTTTGTTTTAGGCCGCTGACATGTGGGTCCCGCTTGCATAGGTTTTGTTTAGTGCACCCAAACTGTACCCAAAGTGGTTTAGGGAGTGATTTTGCTGAGTATACTCCACCTTTTTGTACCCAGAGTATTATCCATGCATTGTTTAGATTGTAGGAAATTATTTCCTTTGTGATTTTGACTGTGTGACACATCGAAATCATGGTTTCATGTGTAGAATATCACCAAGAATTTTAACATGTTACACTTAATTCTTTTTAGAGATCCATGTGTGATTTTGGTATTTTCCCAATTAAAAGACAGCTACTCATTACATTAAATTTTAAGTAGCAACTTTTTAGGGTCAAACAACTATGTATAGCGCGGATTGGTCCGTACTACGGAATAATATTTTTGTTTTCAAAGTTCTAACGATCGATCTGAACCGTTCAACATGGTCTCCATATGAATATGTACTTGCAAACTAAATTTTACATTTTCCATAATTGTTTTACTATTTTTTTATATGGGTAGAAGATCACTGTTTTTGGATGGTCCAGAATTTTCAGATCAAGTGATTTTCTACCCATCTAAAAAAGTAGTAAGAAAAATTAAAAAAATGTAAAATCTACTTTACAAGTACATATTCATATGGAGACCATATTGAACGGTTCTGATCAATCGTTAGGACTTTCAGACCAAAAATTTGAGTCCATAGTGCGAACTAATATGCGTTATGCATGGTACCATAGGCTCACTCGTAAAATATGGCACAAAACATATCATAATGTTCTTATCCTGACTTAAAACTCACTTAAGAAGATAAAACATGGGTAATTTTGACTAGTTAATTTATACGGTTATGCAAGATCTTACAATTTTCATTAGAATTATATATGGAGAAGGGATCCACTCACAACATTTAAAAGTTACAACATCTAACAACAATTTAGTTTCGCTATTTTTAAAGCCCAAAAAGTTGATCCAAACCATTCAACATGTAATATGTACTAAAATGTGTTTGAAGATTAAATTTTACATTTTTTTGAATTTCTTTACTATTTATTAAGTATTTTACAAAACTATAGTTTTTCAGGGGTTCAAAATTATCTAAAAACAACAGTTTTGTAAAATACTTAATAAATAGTAAAAAAATTAAAAAAAATATAAAATTTAATCTTCAAGCACATTTTAACAAAGATTACATATTGAATGGTTTGGATCGACTGTTTGGACTTTAAAAATTACAAAACTAAATTGTTGTAAGATGTTGTAACTTTCAAATGTTGTCAGTCTCTATTTTTTTTTTCATTCTTTCTAGGTAATCAAATAGATAAATTAATAAGAAAAAATGTAAATGTCGTATTTTTTGTTTCTCTTATGTGCACCGTAGAAGTTTTCATACTTAATGGTTAAGCAAATTAATTAAAGTAAACCCAGAATGACAAAAGTGG
Source organism: Carex parvula (assembly GCA_025461045.1). Taxonomy (NCBI): domain Eukaryota; kingdom Viridiplantae; phylum Streptophyta; class Magnoliopsida; order Poales; family Cyperaceae; genus Carex; species Carex parvula. Next base: position 59,766 of record JAJGRW010000085.1, on the reverse strand, counting down.
CTTTAATAAATCTAAAGAAAAAGATGCTGATTCTGTCAAGCAGTATAATAAAGCAGTGATTTTGGGAAAGGCAAAACAAGTTTTCTGGTGAGTTTGAAGCTTTTTATGACAAAAGTGGCTTTAATAAAGCAGTGATTTTTTGCTTGATCTCTAAAGAAAAAGATGCTGAATCTGTCAAGCAATATAGACCTGTCTCTTCAGTTAATTGTAGACTAAAAATAATCTCTAAATTGCTTACCAATAGACTAGAATCATTGATGAATAGACTAATCTCTGAACCTCTCACTCTCTCTCACCCTTTCTTCCTTCTCTCCATTTTTCTTGTCTTGGTTCCGAGCGCCTCTAGCCCACCATTCTCCACCGCCTTTCCTCTCTAAGACTCTGACTCGTCGGTCCTCGCTTCTAGTTTTAGGTTATCCTTGCTCGATCGTCTTTCTCTCTCTCTAGAAATTGTTCATTTTGCTAATGCAATGCTCCTGTCATGTCAGTAAATCTATTCTTTGTTTTGGAGGTGGTGGTTACTTATAACAAGGTCTTAGTGGAAGCTCTATTTCTCCAATAAGTGAATCATCGATCAATGGCAACCGCAAAGGTTAAGGAAGAACAAAAGGTGTATGTTTGTTTGCCTTGGAAATATGATGAAGGAAAGCATATCCTTTCATGGGCGCTCAGCCATTTTCCAAAGGATGAAACTAAAATCGTTGCCACTTACATCGTCACTCCTTCATATAGTGAGTTTGTATATTGTCTACCAACATGCTGCTGCAATCATTTTATTTTTGAAAGATTTTTGTTATCTTCACTTGAAGTAATTTTATTCTATGAGTACTGTGGATCATATTGTTTTATGATTGAGCTTGTGCACCTCCCTTCCCACACAAAATCCCTCAATTCTGAAATTTTCTATTTCATAAAAATTTGATTCTGAAATTTGGAAAGCTAAATCCCCAATTACCCATAAAAGATTAATGTTAATTGGTTCCAATCCTTATCTTGATTCCTTTTGTGGTAGTAAATGGAAGCTTATCTCATTGATAACCAATTTTATGTACCAGAAGAGTCCAAAAATTTAAACAAGTCCTGCTGCATTTAAATGTCATACCCATGCAATTGTTTCCATTCTGAAACAGGTGTATTTCGCAATTTTTGGAGGTTTATCTACAATGAAAGTCTAGACGCACATCTGGCTCAGTGTGCAATACAGAAGGTGAAATTTAGTTTTAATTAATTAACTTTAATGTACACATATGTCTTTTCTTTTCTTTTTCACTTGGGAACCCATGACATGATATCTTTGTAAATAACAAAAAATTCCTCTCAGTCAGTAGAGGTCATTAGGATATCTCCTGATGCAAACTTCAGAAATTTAATTACGGTTTTGTTTCTGAATGAACCTCAATGTGCTACTAAATATACACTAATGCACTGTTCACTGTTTCACATGAATGTAGTTTAAAGCAGAGAAACTGATACACGAGACATATGATCTAGTAGAAGGGACTTTAGGTCTGATTGACTCAAGGGCGATCAAGAATCTTGTAATGGGGTTTTCTCAAACAAACAGGTATTAAGATAAGATAGTTATACATCTTGATGTTTTTAACTTTACATAATTAGAACTGCAAAAATGAGTCTGAATCAACATTGAAGTGCACAGTCTGTTCTGCTGAGGGTGCAACAATTTTTTAAATCTTTGTTGGCATATAGGATATCTCAAAGATAGCTTCAGTCTGATATATGAAATTGAATTGATTTGATCGTCCATTACGGCCACTCTTACAATTCATCAATGCCTAATTAGGCTTAATTTGGGAATCTTTGTACCAGACCATCCAACACCATTGAAGATTGCTATTGGTAGGCAGCTGGTATCATTTGAGTTTACCAGTGATGATTGAAAGTCCTTAGTAGCAAAAAAAGTTGGAACATTGCAGATTTCTTCGGTGTTGATTTATGGCACCTTTTCAAATGCAGTATAACATCAGCATCTTTTATTTTGGGTAAAACAACAGCATCTGTGTTAGAGAAGGCAAACCCAACATGCAAGATATGGCTTATAGATCTTCCAGGAAATCTACTATTCATTAGGTACTATTAAGCTTTTGTAAGTCTCCCATGTGATTACATTGCCTTGGTTACTGGCAACTGGGCAAAAATTTCTGATACAGGCTCAACTTTATATATTAGTTTATATAAAATTTCTGCTCATTTTGGGTTGGGTTTTATTGTATCTTGGTGCTTTTTAGATAGGATCTCGCTAGCCCTTCGGTTATTCTACACTAGGTACTATTAAGCTTTTGTAAGTCTCCCATGTGATTACATTGCCTTGGTTATTGACAACTGGGCAAAACATTTGCTAGGATCTTACTAGCCCTTCAGTTATCCGAGCTTTGGGTAACTTCTTTGGGGTTTGTACACATTATCAAAAGACAGAAAAAGAAAAATGCATACTGATTTGAAGAAATAGAGCTTTATTCCTTTTGGTTCAGGTGAGTTCTCTGTATTTTGGGTTGGCTTAATTATTGGATTACTCAAGTCCTGGTTGGTTATATCTAATTTGTAATAATCACATAAGCTTTGATGACATGTGTATTTTTGGTTTCGTTAGGTATCCCAAATCAGATTTTACAAAGGCCTCATCTGAGGAGGTGCATCATTACACTTATTCTTGATCATAATTCTTTATTTTATTTCAATTTTTCAATTTTGTTTTTCCTTCTTATTTGTTCAATTTGATTTCAATTTCTTTTCTTTCAATTGAATTTCTAATTATTTGCTCTACTACCTAACAAAAATCATAAATAAGATTAATTCCTTGGATTTTTGTTCTACCGAAAGTCTAATATATCAAAGGGAATGATATTGGCCCCTCTCTATCTCTATATTTGTTGTTTTGATTATTTTCTGAACTGTTATTCTTTAAATATACTGAAAATGTGTAGACCAAAAGAATTAAGAAAAAATTAAAAAAATGACAATTGCAGCGAATTCAAAGGGAGAAACTACATCAGAAAGAAATTGAGGAAATCCAAAAGAGAGAAAATTACAAGAATTATCTTCTTAAAAGGGAAAACGAACAACTTAAATTGGAGAACCAACTTCAACAAAATGAGTTGGATAAGCAGAAGCAGCTATTGAGAGAACAACAAAATGAGTTGGATAAGCAGAAGCAGCTATTGAGAGAACAACAAAATGAGTTGGATAAGCAGAAGCAGCTATTGAGAGAACTCATTTCTGATGTAGAAATAGGTTATAACAAGCTAAAGCAAGAGCGTGATAATGCTATTAAAGAGGCTCAAGAATTGAGAAGACAGAAAGAGCACTCTTTCCGTTATTCTGATATGGTACTGGGCTCCCAGTTTTCATTGCGTGAGCTGGAACAAGCAACTCAAAATTTTAGTGATTCGTTGAAGATTGGAGAAGGTGGTTTTGGATGCGTCTACAAGGGCTCTCTTCGTAGAACCACCGTTGCGATAAAGAAGTTGAATCCAGAGAGCTTACAAGGGTTATCAGAGTTCCAACAAGAGGTAGCAGATTATGCTAAAAATAGTAAATAATACATTTTGCAACAAGTCACAACATTTAAGGCAATTCATGTACTAATGTAAGCCTAATTGTGGGGTCAAACAAGCCAAATTATAGGTGCTGGTACCCAATTTATTATCTTTATTTTTTTTATGGTCGGCAACAAGGTTGCCGACAAATATATTGATAAAAGAAGTTTATGTTTTGTTATCTTTATTATATGGACTATTTGTTAAAAATAAATTTAAAGTTGCCAACAACGAAGTATGTTTTGTTCTTACAGGTTGCTATTCTCAATAGAGTTAGACACCCAAACATTGTCAACCTAATAGGATCATGCTCGGAAATCTCGGCACTCGTTTATGAGTTCTTGCCTAATGGAAGCCTTGAGGACCGGTTAAAATGTGCTGATAACACCTCATCTCTCACATGGCAAGCCCGGATTCGCATCATTAGTGAGATTTGCTTAGGTCTTGTATTCCTCCACTCAAATAAACCATACCTAGTGATCCACGGCGACCTCAAACCAGATAATATTCTGCTCGATGCAAACTTCATCAGTAAACTCAGCGACTTTGGCATTTCCAAGATCATAAAGCAATCTGATACAAACACAACTGCCTTATATCGTACCACTCATCATGCAGGAACATTTGCATATATTGACCCACAATTTCATTCAACCGGGGAACTGACACCAAAATCTGATGTTTACTCCTTTGGTATAATAGTGCTTCGCCTTCTGACAGGAAAGTGTGCACTGAATATTGCAAAAGAAGTGCAGGAAGGCATGCGAGATGGTAGGTTGTTGTCTATAGTCGATCAATCTGCTGGAAAATGGCCGTTTGACCTAGCCAAAAAGTTAGCTAATCTAGGTTTGAGATGTGCTGAGATATCCAGAGGAAGACGCCCTAATATGAATCACGTTTGGGCCACGATTGAACCCTTGGTAAAGGCTGCTTCACAATTTCACAATGAAGAACATGTACCATCACATTTTATATGTCCAGTAATGCAGGTATATATATAGTTTCCCCTTCTATTTTCATGGTATTGCAACTATATACGTGCAATAGAATTTTTTATTTATTTATTGCCTGGTGAAGTGACATCCAATTAGAAAAAGAGAAAAATGGAAACAAAAATGATAGAACACATTCCTGTTTCACAAGCTCTTAGTGTCCTCCTAGAATATCTTTGTAAGTTGCACCTGATAAACTGCCTCATTTTACCCTTTATTTTTGAAATTAATCACAATTACATAGACTATTGCTTTAATTATCAGTAACTTTTTGTGCAGCATATAAATGCCAAGACAATTGTTTTCTTCTTATAATTCTTCTTCTTGATTTTTTATTTTTTTTTATTTTTGGTCTTTCATCCATTATAGGAAATCATGAAGAATCCATGCATGGCAGCAGATGGGTTTACATATGAAGGCGAGGCAATCAAGAGATGGTTGAACGGAGGAAATAACACATCACCTATGACAAATTTGGTGCTTCCTCATCACGATCTGATTCCAAATCATGTTCTTCGTTCTGCTATCCAGGAATGGCTTCAGCAGCACCCACAATCTTAATGAAATACGGTTCAGGTTGTACTGAAGTTTGTTAAGATTTGGTGTGCACTGTTGTACGTTATGGCTTGAAATAGTGTTTGTGTGACAATATTTGATTAATAAAGCCAAGTTTCCAAGTATATTTAATTATATATAGTCATGAGTGAAATTCCCTCATTAAGCATTACTGGCAAATTTCTTGAATTATGTATACTCATGACTTTGTAAATGTTAATTTCTTGAATTATATGGATGTATATAGATGTGTAATATGTATATGTTTAATGGCCAGCCCATCAGTAATCTATTAAAAAGACAACGAAATCAAACACGGTTCTTGAAAACAAGCCGTGTACGAAGGATAATATACACGGTTTCTTTATATAAACCGTGTATGATTTTTTTTATTACAATCATACACGTTCCTTTGTTGTAACTGTATATATAACACTTATTATTATACACAGTTGCTATGACCGTATATAAAGCACTTGTTTTGGCGCCTTTTATTTTAGATCTGACACAGTTTCCTTATACTATGTATGTAAATTCTATATAGACACGATTTTGCAACTGTGTACAATGTATCAACACTTTCATATATACACAATGTGCGCAGACACGTACTGTTGCGAACCGTGTGTCATTAGCTTTTTTAACCATGTATAGTCATCTAATCTATAGTATCTATTTTTAAGAGTTCTTATATTAAGAGATGGGCTAATGTACATCATAAATTGAAGACCCTGTTTTAGTTCACGGCAATATTTTGCGATTTCAATAGGTAATTCGTATTCTAGCACTCAATAACATCGGCCCCATATGAAATTTGGTATTCAATTTCATTAATTGCTGAGTGGCTCCCCATTGTCAGTTTCTGTTTTTTTTTTTTTTTTCTTTCTTTCTTTGTAGGTAATCAAATAGATAAATTAATAAGAAAAAAATTTAAATGTCGTATTTTTTGTTTCTCTTATCTACACTGTAGAAGTTTTCATACTTAATGGTTAAGCAAATTTAAAGTAAACGCAGAATGACAAAAGTGGCTTTAATAAAGCAGTGATTTGGGAAAGGCAAAACAAGTTTTCTGGAAAGGAGTTATTTATTTATTTGGTCTCCAAATTAAAAGTGGCTTTAATAAAGCAGTGACTTTTTGCTTGATCTCTAAAGAAAAAGATGCTGAATCTGTCAAGCAATCTAGACCTATCTCTTTAGTTAATTGTAGACTAGAAATTATCTGTAAATTGCTTACCAATAGACTAGAATCATTGATGAATAGACTAATTCTCTGAACCACTCACTCTCTATCACCCTTTCTTCCTTCTCTCCATTTTTCTTGTCTTGGTTCCAACCACCTCTACCCCTCCATTCTCCACCGCCTTTCCTCTCTAAGACTCTGACTCGTCACTCCTCGCTTCTAGTTTTAGGTTATCCTTGCTCCATCGTCTCCCTTTCTCTCTCTCTCTCTTTAGAAATTGTTCATTTTGCTAATGCAATGCTCCTGTCACGTCAGAAAATCTATTCTTTGTTTTAGAGGTGGTGGTTGCTTATAACAAGGTCTTTCATGGGTGCTCAGCCATCAATAGCAACCGCAGAGGTAAAGGAAGAACAAAAGGTGTATGTTTGTTTGCCTTACATCTATGAAGAAGGAAAGCATATCCATTCATGGGCGCTCAGCCATTTTCCAGAGGATGAAACTAAAATCGTTGCCACTTACATCGGCCCTCCTTCATATAGTGAGTTTGTATATTTTCTACCAATGATGCTGCAATCATATTATTTTTGAAAGAGTGTTGTTATCTTCACTTGAAGTTATTTTATTCTGTGAGTACTGTGGAACATATTGTTTTATGATTGCGCTTGTGCACCACCCTTCGCACACAAAATCCCTCAATTCTGAAATTTTCTATTTCATAAAAATTTGATTCTGAATTTTGGAAAGCTTAATCCCCAATTACCCATCAAAGATTAATGTTAATTGGTTCCAATCCTTATCTTGATTCCTTTTGTGGTAGTAAATGGAAGCTTATCTCATTGATAACCAATTTTATGTACCAGAAGAGTCCAAAAAATTAAACAAGTCCTTCTTCATTTAAATGTCATACTCGTGCAATTGTTTCCATTCTGAAACAGGTCTATGTCACCCTAGGTGGAGGGAGGTATACAATGAAACTCTAGACAAACATCTGGCTCAGTGTGCAATACAGAAGGTGAAATTTAGTTTTAATTAATTAACTTTAATGTACACATGTCTTTTCTTTTCTTTTTCACTTGGGAACCCATGACATGATATCTTTGTAAATAACAAAAAATTCCTCAGTCAGTAGAGGTCATTAGGATATCTCCTGATGAAAACTTCAGAATTTAATTACGGTTTTGTTTTCGAATGAACCTCAATGTGCTACTAAATATACACTAATGCACTGTGTTCACTGTTTCACATGAATGCAGTTTAAAGCAGAGAAACTGATACCCGAGATTGATCATCAAGTAGAAGGGACTTTTGGTCTGATTGACTTAAGGGCGATCACGAATCTTGTAATAGAGCCTTCTCCAACAAACAGGTATTAAGATAAGATAGTCATGTACATCTTGATGTTTTTTACTTTACATAATTACAACTGCAAAAAATGAGTCTGAATCAACAATTAAGTACAGTCTATTCTGCTGGGGTGCAACAATTTTTAAAGTTTAAACCTTTGTTGTCATATAGGATATCTCAAAGATACCTTCAGTCTGATATATGAAATTGAATTGATTCGATCCTCCATTACGGCCATGCTAATTGCAGTACTATTCATCAAAGCCTAATTAGGCAAAAAATTTGGAAAATGGAAGATTTCCTCAGTGTTGATCTCTGGCACATTTTTAAATGCAGTGAACTTGTCAAAGAGAAGGCAAATCCGTCATGCATGATATGGTTTATTCAAAATGGACATCTGATCGACTTTAGGTACTATTAAGCTTTTGTAAGTTATCCATATGATAAAATTGCCTAGGTTACTGGCAACTGGGCAAAATATTTGCTACTTCACTATGTGCCATATAGATTCAGGCCAACTTTGCTGATAAATGCTCAACCTTGTATATTAGAATACATACAATTTCTGCTCATTTGGGTTGGGTTTAATTGTATCTTGGTGCTTTTTAGATAAGATCTCACTAGCCTTTCGGTGAACCGAGCTTTGGGTAACTTGTTTGTACTCACTACTCAGGTCATTTTGTACACATTATCAAAAGACAAACGAAAATGCATACTGATTTGAAGAAATAGAGCTTTAATCATTTTGGTTCAGGTTGAGTTCTCTGTATTTCAGGTTGGCTTAATTAATATTGGATTACTTGAGTTATGGTTGGTTATATCTAATTTTTAATAATCACATTAGCTTTGATGACATGTGTATTTTTGGCTTCATTAGGTTACCCAGATTAAATCCAAAGGCCACATCTGAAGAGGTGCATCTTTCCACTTATTCTTGATCATAATTCTTCATTTTATTTCAATTTTTTAATTTTCACTTTCCTTCTTACTTCTTTAAATTGATTTCAATTTCTTTTCTAATTTCTATTGAATTTCTAAGTTTTTGCTCTACTACCTAAGAAAAATCATAAATAAGATTTCCCTATATTTTTGTTCTACCGAAAGTCTAATATATCAAAGGGAATTTGACCTCGGCCCCTCTCTATCTTTGTTGTTTTGATTATTTTCTGAACTGTTATTCTTTAAATATACTGGATTTTGTTGAAAAATATGTACCTTGATGACATAACTGAAAAAGGTTAGCATGATCAATACAAGATAAGGAGCGATTGGAATATTAGCATGGTCATGAAGCATTATTTCAACGTACTTACAAATATTTATACTATTAGAATTGACTTTACAACTAATAAACAAATAAAAAGAAACAAATGATACAGAAAGACTTTTCGAAAACAAATATAATTAGAAGGGTCCAATTAAAACAACCACACAAAAATGTTATCAGTTTTTGGAGTAAATTTAATATCTTTTCTTTAAATTAAATGATAATGATAACAGTATGGTGCTAAATTTATATATATATATATATATATAAATAAATATATATATATAGAGAGAGAGAGAGAGAGAGAGAGAGAGAGAGAGCTGGGCTACGGTATTTCGCAAAGTAAAGCAAGTGTTTTACTTCACATCTATATTTTCAATTTCAAAGTTCAAAATGTCGATCTGAACAGTTCAAGTTGATCTCCATATTAAATTGTGCTTGGAGACCAAATTTTGCAATTGTTTAGAAATTTTTTATTATTTTGGAATTTTTTAAAATCATTGTTTTTCAGAAATTCGTGGACCATAAAAAATCAGTGATTTAAAAAGGTTCCAAAAAAATAGTAAAAAAATTCTAAAAATTTGTAAAATTTGGTCTCCAAGCACAATTTAATATGGAGATCAACTTGAACGGTTCAGATCGACGTTTTGAACTTTGAAATTGAAGATATAGACATGAAGTAAAACACTCGCTTTACTTCGCGAAGTACGTAGCCCAACTCTCTCTCTCTCTCTATATATATATAAATATATAATATATATATATAAATATATAATATATATATATATATATATATATATATATATATAGGATTTTACTAATATGCTACACATAGCATAGAGCCCCTCCGTGCTACGGCTCACTTTTTGAGTTTTCAAAATCCTAACGGTCGATCCGAACCGTTCAACATGATCTCCATATGAATATGTACTTGCAAACCAAATTTTACATTTTTTAGAATTTTTTTAATATTTATTAAGCCACTTTGAAAATCGCTGATCCAATGGTCCAGAAAAGTTTATTGTTGTGTACAAATTAGTGTTTTTTCAAAGTGGCTTAATAAATAGTAAAAAAATTCTAAAAAATGTAAAATTTGGTTTACAAGTACTTATTCGTATGGAGATCATGTTGTACGGTTCGGATCGACCGTTAGGATTCTGATTTATTATTGATTTCGGGATTAAATATGGCTCTTTCTCTCCTGCTTGAAGAAACTTACATGTACAGAAATATCGAATGAATATTATATTTTTCATGGCAGAAATTTTGTTAGTAAATATATTATCTGACCAAAAGAATTAAGCAAAAAAAGTTTACAATTGCAGCTAATTCGAAGGGAGAAACGACATCAGGAAGAAATTGAGGAAATCCAAAAGAGAGAAAATGACAAGAATGATCTTCTTAAAAGGGAAATCGAACAACTTAAATTGGAGAACCAACTTCAACAAAATGAGTTGGATAAGCAGAAGCAGCAATTGAGAGAACTCATTTCTGATTTAGAAATAGGTTATGACAAACTAAAGCAAGAGCGTGATAATGCTATTAAAGAGTTGGATAAGCAGAAGCAGCAATTGGGAGAACTCATTTCTGATTTAGAAATAGGTTATAACAAGCTAAAGCAAGAGCGTGATAATGCTATTAAAGAGGCTCAAGAATTGAGAAGACAGAAAGAGCACTCTTTTGGTAATTCTGATATGGTACTGGGCTCCCAGTTTTCATTGCGTGAGCTGGAACAAGCAACTCAAAATTTTAGTGATTCGTTGAAGATTGAGGTGAATACTTACCACTTTAGTTCTATCAGATTATTTTGATGTAGTTTGGTGGTCTAACCTGCAGTTTAACTGCTTTGGTCTGGTATATAATGTATTGCTCAGTTTTTGCTAATATTATAGGATGCCAATGAAGAAAAGAACAAGGTAATAATTGAGCAGGAGCTTGAGGTGAATTTATTTTATTTCTGAATCTGATTGGGACTGGAGCATGTCATGGCTAAAATGTATTGTAGCTCAAAACTGTTTTATAATTGCTTATCCTTATTCCAACAATTTTACAGGAGGCTGAAAGGATTACATTACCAACAAAGAAGGCAGAATTCAATGTAGGTGCAGTATTTATAAACACTTTAGTGTCAAATATAAAACATATGCAGCACTAATTATCGGTACCTTATTTGTCAATTTTAGTAGTATTGATTACTTTTATTACTATATTCACTTTATTTTCATTTCGGTTTGGTGCATTAATGTGGGTCTTATAAACTTTTTCTGTACATATGTTACTGTTGAAAATTAATTCAAATTGATTAGAGCAAGTACGAATCAGTTTTTACCAGCATAAAAACTGCATGGGTTATGTTAGGCATTGGTTATTTTAAGAATAGTTATTTTAGGACTAGTTAGTGTAGTGGTTAGCTATTTTTAGCATGTTGTGTAGTGGATGCTTAATTTAGGCAAGTTGTGAGTGTTTATTTTAGGAACATTGCATTGCTTTAAATACTGCAGAACTCGATGTAATTGAGAAAGAGAGAAAGGAAATAAAGTGTTGTTTCTGTTCAGAAAAATATTATTCTCTCTTCAATCTTTTGCATACTGGCACAAAGCAGTGCAGTATTGCAGAATTTATCCCAACAGTTACTGTGCCTATATTTTCTAAGGTTTGTTTCTTTCTGGATTGCTCATTTGTTATTTCCTTAATTTGTTTTAAGGCTTTTAAAGGAAAAGATAAAGAGTCTACTTCAGGAGCCTTTGTACAAGAACGCAAGGTCAGCGAAACACTACTCATTTTTATCTTGTGATTGTTATGTTGCTCTTAAATTCTTTATAAACCAGCTGATGTGATACCTTACTATGTATAAGTCTGCAGAGTGCCATCAATACTTGAATATCAATGTTGCATTCTGCATTGTGCATGTAACAAACACATTTTTAATTTGCAGTATTTTTCTACACCTGGAGGACGCAAGTTAAGGAAGTCATGTAGATATCTCCATCCCGAAGGAAAACCAGATGTTTCTCCAGTACAACTCAACTTTCTTGGTCTTCCAATTCGACCAGTACGTTCGCTTTTGAAACAGCACTGTTCAACTTGTGAAAATTGTTTACATTCTTTTATATGTCCAGGAAGTAACATAAAATATTTTATGTAGATTTGCAAATAGCATTCAACATTTCTCATCTTGCAGTTAATGCCTATAAATTTTTGGGGTTACTGTACTAGTATCTACTAAGTAGTTTAAACCATGTCAAGTTCAAGCAAAAAAGAGGCCCGGTATATTTTTTCATATTTCTCTTTCTTGCAACAAGCACCCAGCATTTCAAAAATTTGCTACTAACACCCCTCATCTTTTGGGTTACATGCAAATGACATTCAATTTTTAAAACCAAGATCAAGTCAAGCAAAACTGACTAAATTGCCCTCAACATTTTCTAACAACTTGAATGTATTTCACAACCATCTTTAAAAACTAGTGGGCATCATTTTGATAAATTGTGGATGAGAACTATAAGAAATGGAGTTAAAATTACAAATTTAATGGGATAGATATTTTCAGTCGGGGGTTTTATGCAAGGATCAAATAACATTAGTTAGTTTCAAATATCAGAAATATAAAATGTATTAAGTGCAAAAGAGCAAATATTGAATTTGACCTCAGTGTTCCTTGCAATTCTTTTGTTCAGAGTGAAAAGGAGTGCCCGAACTATATGCGGACTGGTAGTTGCAAGTACTCGACTTACTGCAAGTTTAATCACCCTGATCCAACAGCTGTGGCTTCACAGGGAGAAAATCGTGACAATAATAACAAAAAAAATAATAATTATGGATCCTCCAAAGAAAAGGCTGCACCAACAACTCAAGCACACCAGTACCAGTCCCCTCTGTGCCCTCTTGGCCTGAGCAGGGAACAGCATTGAAAGAGCCAATGCAGTATGTGGCTGCAGCACCTCCTTCATATGCCCCTGAAATTATGCTGCCTCATGGAATGTTTCCAAATCAAGACTGGAATGGCTCTCAGGTAGTGGTGGCTTTGTACTAGATTTTCAGGTGCATGTCAGTACCAAACCAGCATCTCAGTTCCAAGGAGTGTCTACGAACTATAATTTATGTTGACTGGAACCAGGCATTAGGATTATGGTGCCTGTCAGATCTGTCCTCCTTTTATGTTTTGAGGAATTTTGTGCATTCCCCTTCAAAATCTCATGCATCTTTTTATATTTCTGCAAAATGAAAATTGTCATGCATAGCCTATAGAACATAAGAAATATCCCCCCTCAAAAACAAACAATGAAAAAGAAAAAAAACAAATAAAAAGAAAGAAAGATAGACTCTGTACATCACATTAAAGGTGGTTTTGTTTTTACCCGAAAATTCACCGATCTATTTACTTAAAGACTCAGAGACTCCTACATCAGTGCTTAATTCTACATCACATTAGAAATAACAATGAGGGCCGACTTACAACCTGCTGAAGACTTAAATTAGGGGATGTAGATGTGTATCTGTCCTAATTTTGCAGGGGTCAAATGGCATTTTGATAATTTTATCATTCTCTTTTGTGGGCCTATTGTTTGCACCTCTAAGGTTCAGTGTAATTCTGCATTTTAATTACTTGTGTCCTCCCTCTTTGTATGAGTGGATGCTGATTTTGGTCATGTTTAGGTACCGGTGAACCCATGCTTTGTTCCAGTTCAGAATTATCAACCTGCAAATGTGAGTCACGCTAGCATGCATCATCAACCTCCTTTTGATGAATATCCAGAGAGGCCTGGCCAGCCTGAGTGCGAGGATTTTGTTTGGAATGGGTTTTGCAAAGATAAACACGCTTCCAAGTTTCACCATCCCAAGGGTCATGCCTCTTCAAATTCGCCGGTAGTTATTTCTTGACCTGACTAATAATAAAACATGTCATAGAAACATTTTCTGGTATGGTCCTTGAGTTTCAAAGTTCCCATCTCGGCCCCAGAGTGTGATTTGTACGTCGGCCTTTTGCCATCATTTTTTTTCCAAATCTGAAGGAGAAGCTTAGATGTGTTCATTGGGTGATTTACCTTTAAATAAAAGTGACTCATTCCTTACCAGCACAAATTAGAATTTTTTCCGGCATTTCAAAAGTTTCAAGTGACCAAAATGATGCAAAGTGCCAAAATGGGAACTTCTGCTACATCCAGTTCAAAATGAGAATTGGATAGTACTTTTACAACCATTCATGTGGTTTACTTAAAGAGTTGATTAGTCCCAAACTATGTAACTATATAATGCTGACCATGCTAGCATTGGTATGGGGATCTTTGGTGTTGTGAATTGAATTGTAGTGGTGTCTACCAGTAATCAAGGATTCCTTGTACAGAACCTAATAATGCTCTCTGTTATGTGTTATTTTTGGTATGGAGCTGGTCCAGAATTATGCCAAAGGCGGGCTTGTAAATTATAAATATAAATTAAACAGAGAGAAGTTTTCAGATGAAAATAACATCTGCATGCATGTTGCCGAGTATAAATTAAATAAAAATTATGCTTAATTATTGATATACTAAATTAAAGTCTTGTCCTAAACAAAAGAAGAGGAAATTTTGATTTTCACCCCATTGGCTACTGCACTCGGTTCCAGCAACCTTCTCATTCCTAAAATATTGCACTTGTTCAACCTGAGCCATTGAACTTGTTATTGGTTCGTTTAGCCCCCTCATCTCTTGTTACTAGTTGAATTGGCTGATCTGTTAATTAGTAAATAAGTGAACAAGCATTATTTAGTTTTACAAGTTATGTGAGGTTCAATAATGATTTTGACAGATTATTATTTGACAAATTTACAATTAATTGGGAGATAGATATAACTCAACCAAATAAAAAGATTTCTCATCGGGCTAACTGAACCAATAAATTTGTCCGGTTTAACCAAGTGCCATAATTTGGGATACTTCTGAAACCAAAGAAAAATTGAGAGACCACATTTATTTATTTACTTATCTAAGTTTCAAAAGAAAGAACTTCTCGTGTACTGCAGTTTTATTTATTTATTTACTTATCTAAGTTTTGACAAACTTTGGTATCCAGGAATGATCAACCTGTCTGTGTATACTACAGTCACTACGGGCCGTCAGCTGCTATGACTGGACCACAATCTAGTTAATTTCAACAGCTAAAAAATATTGGAAATTCAAGTAGGTTTTCCTCTGTTTTTTTTTTATTTATTGGTGTCAAAAATGTATGGATTCAATGCACACTTGTAAATTTGTAATAGAGGAACTGGTACATTTGTTATATATGTCACAACTAAAGGTTATATTGAACATTCTGCCCGGAGCAAGCTACTTTATTGGCAAAAAACATTGAAATATAACAACTTAATTCGGTAACTGGTAAGCAAATGTTTGTCGCAACACTATAGAATATGAATCCAGGCACCACGAGATCTTCCATAATACAGTAATAATGATACACTTCACCACCAAGCTCTCAAAAAAAATAATAATACAAATTTTAAAGGTGACGATAATTGTCCTGTGTCAGATATTAATAGCATTAGATAATTGTCCGTATCCTCCTAGCTAGGTACCTGATTCGAACAAATTACAAACGGACTGTTCAGATTAATTCTAGCTGCGCCAAACCAATTCTGTGCCTATAAAATGCCCGTAGGCTTACACACAGCAGGGTACATATCTAAACATTTAGCTAATTTACCAGAAGCCCCGAAATTATACCAGAATCCATGAAATTTTACCAGAACCACTACTAGAATTTTGGTTTCTTACATGGATAAAATTTCGGTTGTTGCATGGGCTTACTCATGCAACAAGCCCGAAAAAGGCTTGTTGCATGGGTTATCCATGTAACAACTGCCCATGGTACAAGCCTCGATGCAAATACTCAATTTCAGACTTGTTGCATGGGTTATCCATGTAATAACTTTTCCAAATCTTATTGCATGGGCTTTCTCATGGAACAAGTACCCATGCAACAAGTCTGAGAATTGGCGCCTGCAGGAAGTATTTGCATGGATAAATAGCGTGGGCCCCATCTGAGTATTTGCAAGGATGAAGAGCGTGGGCCCCAACCTAGTATTTGCATGGATAGACAACTGAGTATTTGCAAGGATAGAGAGCGTGGGTCCCACACGGGTTATTGCAAGGCAATTGAAGGGAGTAATTGCATGGATAGACAAGGTGGGGCCCCCTGTTTATTTCCATGGCTATGTAGGTGGGCCCCACCAGGTTATTTGCATGGATAATGCTGGTGGGCCCCACCAGGTTATTTGCAAGGATATCATTTCGACCTATTGCATGCACTGTATTATCCAATATTTGTAATGATATTCCGATGGAAATAATTGACGTTCCAGCAATATATTATCATGCTGAATTTCTATAATCCTCTCGGTACCAATTTGGTACCAACCCAGTGGCAAGCGAGGAATCTGTTTCATTTCCCATTCAAACATAATAAGAACAACAACATTCATTCGCACACAAAAAACATAAACATAGTACAACAATTGATATTAACATCACATATATAAACTGCACTATTTACAAACATATATATCACAAATGTACTTAATTTAAGCTGTAAACATGCAATAATCAATATGAATTCCCAGTATCTTAATAACACCCTCTAAGCAAAACTAAACATCAGATAAAAATTAATAACTTGGATTGCATAATGTGAATGAATGGACCTTAAGACTTCTCAGCTGAACCAAGTCCCTTGAGAGCAAAAATTTGAGATCAAATTGAAGGATTGCTCAAGTAAAAAAATTAATTAAGGATTGAAAATTGCACCTATTAAAAAAGCAGGACTGTTAATGGGTAAATTTCTCTTTCTTCAGTTTGATCGGTCTCTAAAGTGTGCAGATTGAGTTTCATTAAAGGTAAATTGATCATTCTTCAATTTCATCAAGGAAAGTTGAGGTCAATTAGTTGGCGAACTGATGCCTGTACATATAAGTCTTGTACCAGCATGTAAATGCCGATATGAAACTAACATTTTAGGTACCACTTGGAATCTAGGAGTGAAGGCATTCTTACTCCTTAACCTAATATGCACCGTAACAAGTAATACCAATACAAGATAGGTCTGCATGGAGGTGCCATATACTATAGATGCATGGAGGTGCCATATACTATAGACAAAAAGGAAGCTTACCCTTCTAGCAAATTTTATGCATGTGTCGCGATCCTGGTTTTCATCTGCATATAAAAGATAAACCCATTACTTGTTGTTTTAAAGTACACCAAATAAAGAAGCAAAATTAAACCAAACATTAAAATTTACAGATTTGAGTGGAAAATTCATTCGAGTCATGTTTTGGAACTTTAGGTAGGTCACTGCTCTTAGGATTTTCAAGCAAGATTCGACTTGGTAAAATGATAGCCACAATAAGATCATTACCTCCGACAAGTAATCCTTCATCAGGACAAGGTGGTCTGCAGTATGGATAAGCTGGTAAGAACAGTTAAGTCCGGTCGAATGAAAAGGTCAAGCAATCTAGTTTTTTTTTTCTTCATAATAACTAACCATGCTATTGGTGATCAGCATTTGCAAATAAACCCAAAATATTAGACATTTTTTGAAACACTACAGAGAAAGCAATCAAATATGGAAAAGGTGAGAATGACAAAGTTTAATTGATTTGAAGTGTAAAAACACAAACTGAGCTGCGGCAGTGTATTCCTCTTTTTTCTTTCATTTATCCAGAACCTTGTATCAATTGACTGAACTGGTAGTCTGGTACTGATTCTGTAGTTTTTAATATATTTGTATGACCAGGTGCGTGCATGCATTAATAAAAGTGCATTTCTAATAGTTAAAACTTCAAACCAAGGAAGTGAATCTCATATTTAAGCACCATTTCAGTCTACTTTGGTACTGCTGTACAATTTAGTTATACTTGGTTTTGGTTTCTTCTTTTCTTTTTCTTTTTTAATTGCTCAAGCAAAGCTAGATCAGCGATTGATCAAATGAGGCTTAAACATTAATCACAACTGAGGTTAAACATCAATAAATATAATAAGGCAAATAGTGAATAAACAAAGTTGAGAAAAAAGGATAGAGGTTGCCTAAGGCTGCATGAGCATCATTAAATACTGAAACAACATGATCCAGCTAGCAATTGTGGCACTCCTCTGAATAACAAGAGATATGATCTCTTTGGCAGACTTATCCATGGCAGCTTTAGTAAGCCTGAATATTTCAACCATATTAGAACAAAATAAAGAAGAACAGCATCTATAATATAAGAGAAAGTAATAAGTTGAACCTGCAATAGGGCACTTGAGGATCGCCCACAGCACTAAGCTTAGGGTTGAATCTGAAATAATTGTCAGGAATAGCTTGCAAGAGCTGCACAAAAGCAAAGCACATCAATTATATATAAAGAGAAATTGCTGTTGATAGGATTTAAAAAAGTAAAAAAAAGAACTAGTAGCAAGCATGTTTCTCGATATAAACATACATTTCTGAGGTTTGCAACATACAACCAGCATAATTACGGTTACTTTTGCAAAGAAAATAGAACCATTCTGTCAAGAATTGACAATTTAATCTACATCAGTATCACTTATACCCAGTCTACAGAAATAAGTCAGGCAAATCAAATGTTGATTTCTCAATTCAGGTCATAAAAATAAAATGTCAGATCTTTGTTCCACTGATAGAAGGACAAAAATTGAAAAATTGTAAAAGAAACAAAACCTGATTAAGCAAGAAAGGTAATGGGGATGGGGAGGGAGCTTGAGCGGGTGTGACCACCTGAGGGATGCCATGAGGGGAGGGAATCTGTTCAGGCATGATAAGAGGGTCGACGTTGTCTTCTTCGACCAATGCATACTGTAAAAGACGCAAAAAGCTAAAGTAAATATCTCAATGTTCATAATATGCCATGGTATTATACTGCAAACATGTGATAGTACCAATGCTGCAAATATGCCATGGTATTATAATGTCCTTGTTAGAAAAATCAGGGTTGCCTTCCACCTCACGCACCCGGTCCTTGATCAGAGAGGAGGGATTCACTTCTTTCACATCCACTACAAGATCCTTAAACAGCCTCTGAACAAAATCAAGCATAAATTTAAACTCTGATCTTTTGCTATGACAGTCATAAAAGGCTCAACGAGCTAAGCGACATAAATTTGAGAAACAATAAGGGCACCGACACCAATTTGATTCACCTAATTACATAAGCAAAAAACATTAATTGAATTGCAATCTTAGTTCCTTGACTGTGATAGCCCGTCAACTGCTTGTAGAAATGTTTTGCAATTGTGATTCCTGCAAATCTGTTATGCAATGTTTTTAGTAAATAGCTTGATTAATCGATAAGAATTCAAGCAGTACTAGTTCTAGCAAAAGAATTAAGGAAAAAATGTCAAGGCATACCTCAATGTGCTCGTCAGCCCCGCTGTCCTAGCCTCGCTCCTCGTCAGCCGACCAGCCCCGCACGCCCAAATCTCGCCTCGCCTGACCAAATCTCGCCTCCCCTGACGACATGCTGCACCAGGCCAGCGATCGCCTCACCTGAGTCGCCTCCAGCCTCGCACGAGGGTTTGGTGGTGGGATTATGTGTGTGTGGGGGGAGGCAGTGAAAGAGAAAGAGATCGGTGCTGATGCTGAGGGGCGCCCGTCTGAGGCGAGAGAGCGAGAGAGCGAGAGATGGCGGAGAGGTTTTAGAGAGTTAGGTTTTATCGTAAGATGGGGAATCAAAATTCAGGAGGGAAATGAAAATTTAGGAAGGCGCCGAAACGAAATGTTTGGAGAGAAATGAAAATAAACCCTAAGTCCACAGAGAGGAAAGATAGAAGTTCTGTATCGTATTTACTACGAAGACCTGTATATAAATTCATATGTTGGAAGGTAACACAATATTTGTGTTTAAATCTGGATTGTCTGATCATCATTACGCACGAATATTAAAACAGCCAGTGTATCACCTAGAACCGGATCTAAAAAGAAGTATTATATTACCTCAGAGAATAGGGACTCCCTACCCACAACCTCTAAAATGAAGACATCAAGTCCATTCATTGCATATCGAACGGCTCGAAACTTGATATTTACTAATTGGTTATATAAACCGTTAAAATTTTGAAATATTTTTTAATTGTTTTTATATTATTTGCTGTATATATTTTATCGAATCTGTACATATGTAAATCATAAAAATTATTTTGTTAACTTTTAATTTTATTCTGACTTTAACAATTGACCTTTATAAAAGACCACTCAACTTAATTTATTTTACAATAAATTTCCATTTGTCGTCATTCATTTAATTATCTTCAATATATAAATGAAAAAAATATATAGTTTACAAATTTAACAGTGAATATTTTATTAAATTATTTTTTTCCCAAAATACAAGTTATAATTGTAAATAGTTTCACATTCGTTCTTAACCACTAAATTCAAAATTTAAAATAAACTCAATTATTAAAAATCTTACAAAATATACACAATACATGAATTTTATTCTCAAATAGTTATACACGATAATGAATAGAAGAACATGTTTATGAATTACTAAAAGATTTGTACAAAAAAAAACTATATAGCACAATATGCTTGTTGCATAAATAACTCACATCCTTCAAGCATCAACATAGAACATGAACTCTTGTAGTGTGAGTTAATGAAGATCCACAAGTATACGTTGTCTGATGGTCGATCGGAACCGTTCAAATTGAAGAATATCACATTCATTTCATTGTAGTGAAGTTTGATAAAATTTTATGTTCATCTACCTATCCATCAAGCCGACGGAATATACAAACATCGTAGGGCCATAAACACTTCACGTCAGATCGAGACTTCTACATATCAAAACTTCAGTTTTTTTTTTATGGTTGCGTTCAATGTTTTCCCCTGATCATTTAAAAACTAATTTGAAATTATTTCACTGCAGATCGACCGTCGATTGCTCATTCAAAAATGAACGGTCCGTAATTATTGGCTCAATTTTAAGGGGCAAATATTGATGAAATTATATGAAATTAACAATTATAAGCATTATTTGGTCACAGGGAATGTATAAATGTAGAAAATATTTTTTTAGGAATTTATTCATATTATTTGCTGTACAAAAATCACTAATTTCATCATATGTTGATATGAGTCGTTTGATGGGTGATGAAGGGTCATGATTACCAATGGATGTCTCCATTAAAGAGGCTGTGAGCAGGAGGTCCATTTTGCTGAGGTAACATACTATTTATGTTTAGATCCACTCTAGATGAAATCATCTGGATCCTTTAATAACCGTGTTAATTCTGATCATACAGCCCGATCGAAACATAAATATTGTGTTACCTCATGTGATATAAAATTGTGGGTAGATGTATCCATCGTAAATGCCCTCTGAGACGTAGAGAGAGGTCCTTGTTCACTCTCTGGTGGGACTGAGCTTTTTTTAACAAGTAAGAAAATTCTGGACAACTTCTCTCTATTTCTTTTTACTGCCGCCAAACTAATTTTTTTGAGACTTCCTTCTTCCCTCTTTTGATTGCCGCCAAACATTTTAGACTCTCTTCTTAGATCCCGCCAAATTTTGGACTCCCGCTATTTTTTTTTTGCAACTTGCCTCCACAGTTTTTGGCTGCCGCCAAATCTTATTTCTACTATTATTCCATCTCTCTTTTCTTATTGTGTGTCCCTCTTTCTCAAGCCGGTCCAAGGCTTCCAATTTTTGTTCGACTATGTTGCATGTGCTCGTGAACCCGAGGTCGGCCAGGATAAGCAAGGTCGGTGGATGCTACCATAGCCCCTGCTTTGGAATCTCGGTTGTGAATACCCCTTATCAAGTACAATCCAGTGACCAAAATGGGAAGAAGTGTTTGTGGAAATGTATTGCACAGAAGGTGTTTGTGGAAATGCCTAAATGGGAAGAAGTGTTATGTATACATTGAAAAACAAATACAGGTTGAATATAACTGCAGCAAACAAATTATACTTGTATTTGAGAGTGTTAAATTGATTCCGGTACTGATTCCGGTCAGTACTGTCAAAGGAATCTCGAGTTTTGGAAAATGGAGATATTGATCCATAGTACGGACCAATATGCGCTATGCATAGTACCATAGCCTCACTCTAGGGGTCATTGGTAAAAATCCTTCTCCTATTACTAATTGGTGCATAATATTACATGGTTTTTTTCCCCCTTAATTTACAGCCATGCAACTCTGGGTTTGTATAAAAAGCTTCTAAATCGAGCACCTAAATCCTTGAATAGGTATTCTTGTTTTGCTTTTTATTATTTAAATTTAGGAATTAGTAAATTATTTCTGTAACATATCTAATGTCGAAAGAAATCTACGCTTAAATTTTATAGATGGGAAATGTGCGGCCAAGTCAAAGTGGTAGTCAAAATCGAGACCGAGGAAGAAATGCTTGTCTTACAGGTACATGATTTCTTACCATTTCTGTACCAATCACTTTGGTACCGGTACTGTCCGTACCTGTACAGAGCAAACTGCATGCTATACTACTTGGTCCTGTATTTATACTGGCAATGATACAAGAGTGAGGCTATGGTACTATGAAGCACATATTGATCCATACTATGGATTAATATCTTTATATTCAAAGTCCAATTAATCAATCTGAACCGTTCAACATGATCTCCATATGGAAATGTACTTGTAGATCAAATTTTACATTTTTCAAAATTTTTTTACTATTTTTTCAGATGGATAGAAAATCACTTGATCTAAAGGTTCTAGACTATTTAAAAGTAGTAATTATCTACCTATCTAAAAAATATTAACAAAAATTCTAAAAAATGTAAAATTTAGTCTGTCAGTATATTTTCATATCATAATCATGTTGAACGGTTCAGATTGATTATTTAAACTTTGAAAATGCAAATATTGATCCATAGTATCATAACCTCACTCATGATACAATGCTGATCCAACTTGACTGTATTTCTGCTGCTTTGCTGGTTCATACCAACTGGTACCAAGTCAGGTCAATTGGTACAATCTTCCTTGGTGCTATCACTAGTTGGTATTACCTTGCTTGTTTGTCAAATTTTACTGCTGATAATTTCTGAACATACTTTCTCATTATATGTTTGAATTTATTTTATTTTATGGACAGGAAAGAGCAAAGTCACTGAGTATACCTACGCACATAGTAATTGATGCCGGCCGAACTCAAATTGCACCAAGTATGTTTTTATATTTACTTCCATATTTTTTTCTTGTATAAAAGAAATTTATCTGTTTGTGTTCATCTCTTTTGTTTGATTTCATCCTTTATTTCATCTTCTGTTGCATCACTTTTCTACAAAAAACCTTACCCTTAACCGTACCCGATAAGCTAACGGAAAAAAAACCTTACCCGTATCCGTCTTATTGGATACGATACGGGTCGGGTAAACGGATAGAAAGGGTAGTACCATTGACACCATTAATGACATGTGGCACAAAGTACAAGCTGGTGCCAAATCATTTGTATAACATCAAGCAAACTAATGTATCTTTGTTATTTTGTTTCAGATTCGAGAACTGTCATGTCTATTCTCGGTACGTTTTGGGGCCCATCTCATGCTAATTTCTGCAAAAAATTTCAAATTATGCAGTTCGGTCCCTGAACGTATATATGTTTTCCTTGATCATTTTTGAGAATGCATAATATAGTTTCTCTCTAGTCTGTGGTTCTAGTTAATTGGATAACTATGATGCATGCTTACATCAATTAGGAACTAAAATCACACTAAATTGAAGTTCAAGGACTGAACTGCAAAATTGTTGTTGTTTCTGACTTGGATTGTATTTTAAAGATCAAACCATTTTATGGTGTAGCTTATGGGACTTGGGTCAACAGTTCCGGGTGCATTATTTGGATGGTTTCAAATATTCTTCTTTTGTATGTAAATTGTACTTGTTATCGATTCACATAATGCAAGTCCTATGCAACTAGTGTTGTAAATCATTATTGTAGGGATACTGTTAACATTGTAAAGAATGTTTCTTTTACTAAATTAATTTACAGGATATAGCTGACATTGTCATATTAAAGACAAGAAAAGTCAAAGACAAGAATGTTTCTTTTACTAACTTAATTTACAGGCCCCTCACAAAGTTTTCCAAAAAGGTGGCTCCTTTTTAGCGCCAAACTTGTCATTTTCTCGGGCTCGTGCTTCCCTAGAAGGATCTGCCCCTGTATTCGGTACCAACTGTTATCATCTATGTATGATTTTGTCATCTTTGGGTAATTCCAAATATGTGTGTTAATCCAACTGTCCACTGGTATCATCGGCATAAGCCCTTGATTGGTCTCTAAGGTAATAACTTGTACATATAATGAGAAAAAGTGTGATATAAATACATATTTTACTGGTATCAGCGCATTCTAGCTTTCTGATAAGTTTCTGGTACAAAGGGTGTTTTCTGCAAATTTCAGCATTTTGATTAAAATTCTGATACTGTTCAGGGTCTGTTTTATAAGTTCCTAGTTTTCTGTACAGTACTGGAGCAATTCTGCATCATTTAAGGGTCTTTTCTGTTAATTTCCAGCATTCTATACTACCTTGAATGGATTCTGGTAAATGCCGGGGTCTAAATGCAAAAATACGCTTCTGACAGGATTTGAGGACTAAACTGTGACAGAAAATAAGTTAGTTTAGAAAACAGTCCCTGGCAGGGACCTTTTTGTGACAGGATGTAGAAATTTGTAGGAAGAGCTTTCTTCTCATGAGAATTTCATGAAAATACTAGATTAAAAATGTATAAAATATTTGTAATCGTGTGGAATAGTAATTTCAGTTAAAGCATATATTGTTTTGAAACTTATTTGATACATTTTAGGTATTTACAGTTATTAATAATATAATTTGAAGTAAAGTGGTCAAGAAGCATAATAAATTAGTATTGGATAATTACTATACTTTAAAATGGAGGAATTGTTTTGACTTTGATTTTTAACTCGAGCCTTAATCTTTAAAATATTATGTATGTAATGTTAGGTGATTTGGATTATCAAAATATTATTTCACATAAGTAATTGATTTGGATGTGTATCTCTTAATATGATGTCATAGTCCTCTCTTTGGAAATACAAGAAGAGTTACATGAATCATTTTGTATATTAATTTGGTAAATTGTTTTATATCTCAATGACTTTTTAAGATTTATTCTTAAGACCAAAATGAAAAGATTCTACAATTTAAGTTTCCAAATTATTTGTGCATCTCATTTAATTTTCAATATACTGTTGTAATTCATATTGCTGTGATATACAAAATATATTCAATTTGAAAGGAGAGATCAAATATATACAGGAAAGGCTCTGTCCAGGAATTTAAAACATTAGCATGGGTAGTCGCATGCAATTAATATTTCTCGACAATCTAGATTAATTACATGGGTAGTGTAGGACTTCTTACATGGACCTTTGGAATAAAATAATAAAAAACGAATCATCAAAACTTGTTACATGGATAACCCATGGAACAGCTTCGTCTCAATTCTGTAGACTTATTACATGGATAGTGTATGACTTCTTACATGGACCTTTAGAATAAAATAATAAACAAAGAATCATCAAAACTTGTTACATGGATAAGCCCATGCAACTGTTGGGTCTCAGTTCTGCAAACTTGTTACATAGATACTTCTTTTGGTTTTTGCATGGACCTTCATTAAAATATACTATCAGGAGTCGCTGGCGGGTCATGGGTCGTCAAATATTAGTTGCATGGGTCGGTAAGAGACAATTGCATGGATAAACATCAAATCTTTTGCATGGGTTACTTTTTGCATGGGACACCCATGCAACAGATATTGTTGTGTCAGAAATGTCAATTCTTTTGCATGGGACATTCACATCCATGTAACAACTAAATTTTATCCATGCAAGAAACCAAAATTCTAGTAGTGAACCCCTGAAAAACTTATCATGATCGATCCTGAAAATTTACCAGATCGCATTACATATTCTTTCTAATCCCTAAATAGTAAAAAAGTGTACCCCTCACAATTTCAGTTTTGAAGCTTCCCTTCTTTGCCGAGTAATCTGCCAAATCATTTTGGCTGCTTGGTATCAGTTCGCAACTGAAGTTCCTATTTTGCCTCATTGCACTCTTGATGTGTCCTCCAGTCCGCAATTCGCGCTTACAAGTTAATAGCATTTCCTAGAAGCGGAACTTGAATTTGTTATGTGACGTGGCACACGCATAGAAGGCAAAATCGGCCGTTCCGGATCGGGATCAGACGGTACCGATCCGATTTCAAGCCGAGTTACGCGGTTATTGAAGATTTCGTCAAATTTCAGCCATTCCGGCCTCATTCCGGTCAAATTTCGGCCGTTCCAGTCTCATTTCAGCCAAATTTCGTCCGTTTCAGACCGAAATAGACCGATTCCACTGAAACGGCCGAAACGCTATTTAACCAAACTCAAAAAAATTTTTTGCTCTCTGTGAGGATCGAACTCGCGCCCTTTAGGGTATGATCCAAACTCAACTCCACGACACCACACAATCATTCTTGTTAAATATTAGAACTCATTTCTATATATACATTTCAGTTTGTACCTCCAAAAGAAATCATGGATTGACTGTTCTTTGGTTTGACTGGACTGAAGTGGCTTATATATCACGGAATTTTCTATTGGCAGATGGTGCCAACTTGGGTAATACTTGTAAGATATAAAATTAGTAAAAATGACGGATTGAAGAGATATCAAAGTCCGATTTTTTCTAAATTTTTTTATCAATTTGGGTAATAATTTTTTTCTATTGGCAGATGGTGCCAACTTGGGTAATAATTTTTCTAAATTTTTTATCAAATTTTTCCTATTTTTCTAGTGTAAAACAAGCTTCTGGTAAAAAGGTCCGATTTTCTGATCCGATTCTGCCGATCCAGACCGATTTTTCCGATCCGGATCGGAATCGGTCGGTGCCGATCCCGATCCCGATACCGATTTTTCCTTCTATGGGCACACGTTTATTAGTAAGCAAGCAAAATCATTCCTGAAAAAGCAAAAGAGAAATAGGCTTCGGAAATTCTGTGATTTCAGCGAAGTCTGAGATCCTGACGTCGTGGGATCCGAATCGGCTGAAATCCGAGGTCGGTATTCTTCATCCTGAAATCCTTGCCATCCAAATCCAGCCGTCGAACTGTTCCGAGATGTGTGCAAGAAAAAACCAGCTGTTTCGAGATGCATTCTCAAAAAAATTCGATGGCTGGATTTCGGATTGCAGGAATTTCAGGATGAACAGTACCTGATCTCGGAATTTCAGTGATGTCATTCTCTTTGATCCAAATCTAATAAGTCTGTAATTAAAATATCCAAATCTAATATAAAATCAAAATTAAATTAAAATAGCCCCGGTGATGTCATTCTCATCAAGCTAGATCCATTGCAATTATATTTCACATGATTCAAGATAGAGAAAAGAAAATATATTCGAGATAAATTATACTACATTGTAATCAATCAACATGGGTTTCTAAAATAGTTGGTTAAGAGTTTGGATCAAAATTCTTTGGACAGATATAAACTGTTTGATCCTTGTCAAAAGTTATATAGAATGACATGGGTTTATAGCAGTCGTGATTTAAAAGTTGAGGCCATCCACGAGCTATGATTTATAAATTCGTCTTTTTACCTTTTTAATTAAAAAAAAAATGAGCTTAGGACATGATTTTATCGTGCCGTGACTAATTGAGTCATGTGTCGTACTGTGATTAAGTCAAATTTTCATATGTCATGTCATGATCAAAATAATAAAAATAACCACGGCATGCTTGTTACTTCATGACCAAACTTAACTTGGTTGGATATGTTTGATCACCTAGTCATATTTGACCATATTTAACTTCTTTTTTCAAATTTAAGTTAGTTTAAATAAGAAAAAAAAGTCAAAAAAAAGAAAAATTGTAAAATAATTGTAAAAGAAATCCAAATAATCGATATTAGTGGGATTAGAAAGATGACCGAGGAAGGAAAGGTGGCCGGAGGCATGATAACAAAGGTAGAGTGTTGTATTAAGTCACTGACAAAAGGTGTGCGCACAGCAAGTATCATTGACGGCCAGGTCCCACATTCGCTTTTGCTTGAGTTACTGACGGATGAGGGGGTGGGGACTATGATTCGAAGCTGAATCATTTTGAGTTTTTTTTTTTTTTTATTAAGCAGATTGTTAAGTCTGAGGTAGTGTCGTTGGAAAATGAATAGTTTTCATACTTAATGGTTAAGCAAATAGATAAATTAATAAGAAAATAATTTAAATGTCGTATTTTTTGTTTCTCTTATCTGCACCGTAGAAGTTTTCATACTTAATGGTTAAGCAAATTTAAAGTAAACCAAGAATCACAAAAGTGGCTTTAATAAAGCAGTGATTTTGGGAAAGGCAAAACAAGTTTTCTGGTGAGTTTGAAGCTTTTTATGACAAAAGTGGCTTTAATAAAGCGTGATTTTTTGCTTGATCTCTAAAGAAAAAGATGCTGAATCTGTCAAGCAATATAGACCTATCTCTTTAGTTAATTGTAGACTAAAAATTATCTCTAAATTGCTTACCAATAGACTAGAATCATTGATGAATAGACTAATTCTCTGACCCTCTCACTCTCTCTCACCCTTTCTTCCTTCTCTCCATTTTTCTTGTCTTGGTTCCGACCGCCTCTACCCCTCCATTCTCCACTGCCTTTCCTCTCTAAGACTCTGACTCGTCTCTCCTCGCTTCTAGTTTCAGGTTATCCTTGCTCCATCGTCTCTCTCTCTCTCTATGGAAATTGTTCATTATGCTAATGTAATGCTCCTGTCACGTCAGTAAATCTATTCTTTGTTTTGGAGGTGGTGGTTGCTTATAACAAGGTCTTAGTGGAAGATCTTTTTCTCTAATAAGTGAAATCATCGATCCATGGCAACCGCAGAGGTAAAGGAAGAACAAAAGGTGTATGTTTGTTTGCCTTACATCTATGATGAAGGAAAGCATATCCTTTCATGGGCGCTCAGCCATTTTCCAAAGGATGAAACTAAAATCGTTGCCACTTACATCGGCCCTACTTCATATAGTGAGTTTGTATATTGTCTACCAATGCTGCTGCAATCATTTTTTTTTTGAAAGATTTTTGTTATCTTCACTTGAAGTAATTTTGTTCTATGAGTACTGTGGATCATATTGTTTTATGATTGCGCTTGTGCACCTCCCTTCCCCACACAAAATCCCTCAATTCTGAAATTTTCTATTTCATAAAAAATTGATTCTGAATTTTGGAAAGCTAAATCCCCAATTACCCATAAAAGATTAATGTTAATTGGTTCCAATCCTTATCTTGATTCCTTTTCTGGTAGTAAATGGAAGCTTATATCATTGATAACCAATTTTATGTACCAGAAGCTTATCTCGTGCAATTGTTTCCATTCTGAAACAGATGAATTTCACCCTAGTTGGAGGGTGGTATACAATGAAACTCTAGACAAACATCTGGCTCAGTGTGCAATACAGCAGGTGAAATTTAGTTTAAATTAATAAACTTTAATGTACACATATATCTTTTCTTTTCTTTTCACTTGGGAACCCATGACATGATATCTTTGTAAATAACAAAAAATTCCTCTCAGTCAGTAGAGGTCATTAGGACATCTCCTGATGAAAACTTCAGAAATTTAATTACGGTTTTGTTTTCGAATGAACCTCAATGTGCTACTAAATATACACTAATGCACTGTCTTCACTGTTTCACATGAATACAGTTTAAAGCAGAGAAACTGATACACGAGATCGATCATCTAATAGAAGGGACTTTAGTTCTGATGGCCTCAAGGGCCATGAAGAATCTTGTAATGGAGTTTTCTCCAACAAACAGGTATTAAGATAAGACAGTCATGTACATCTTGATGTTTTTTACTTTACGTAATTACAACTGTAAAAAATGAGTCTGAATCAACAATTAAGTACACAGTCTGTTCTGCTGGGGTGCAACAATTTTTTAACCTTTGTTGTCATATAGGATATCTCAAAGATACCTTCAGTCTGATATATGAAATTGAATTGATTTGATCCTCCATTATGGCGATGCTAATTGCAGTACTATTCATCAAAGCCTAATTAGGAAAAAATTTTGGAAAATGGAAGATTTACTCAGTGTTGATCTCTGGCACATTTTTAAATGCAGTAAACTTGTCAAAGAGACGGCAAATCCATCATGCATGATATGGTTTATTCAAAATGGACATCTGATCGACACTAGGTACTATTAAGCTTTTGTAAGTTATCCATGTAATAAAATTGCCTTGGTTACTGGCAACTGGGCAAAACATTTGCTACTTCACTTTGTGCCATGTTAGGGCTGGATAATTATAGATTCAGGCCAATTTTGCTGATAAATGCTCAACCTTATATATTGGCTTATATAAAATTTCTGCTCATTTTGGGTTGGGTTTAATTGTATCTTGGTGCTTTTTAGATAGGATCTCACTAGCCTTTCGGTTAACCGAGCTTTGGGTAACTTATTTGGGGTTTGTACTCACTACTCAGGTCATTTTATACACATTATCAAAAGACAGATATAAAAAAAATTGCATACTGATTTGAAGAAATAGAGCTTTAATCATTTTGGTTCAGGTTGAGTTCTCTGTATTTCGGGTTGGCTAAATTAATATTGGATTACTTGAGTTATGGTTGGTTATATCTAATTTTTAATAATCACATTAGCTTTGATGACATGTGTATTTTTGGCTTCATTAGGTTACCCAGATTAAATCCAAAGGCCACATCTGAAGAGGTGCATCTTTCCACTTATTCTTGATCATAATTCTTCATTTTATTTCAATTTTTTTAATTTTCACTTTCCTTCTTACTTCTTTAAATTGATTTCAATTTCTTTTCTTTCTATTGAATTTCTAAGTTTTTGCTCTACTACCTAAGAAAAATCATAAATAAGATTTCCCTAAATTTTTGTTCTACCGAAAGTCTAATATATCAAAGGGAATGACCTCGGCCCCTCTCTATCTTTGTTGTTTTGATTATTTTCTGAACTGTTATTATTTAAATATACTGGATTGTGGTGAAAAATATGTACCTTGATGACATTACTGAAAAAGGTTAGCATGATCAATACAAGATAAGGAGCGATTGGAATATTAGCATGGTCATGAAGCATTATTTCAACGTACTTACAAATATTTTCTACTAATTAGAATTGACTTTAGAACTAATAAACAAATAAAAAGAAACAAATGATACAGAAAGACTTTTCGAAAACAAATATAATTAGAAGGGTCCAATTAAAACAACCACACAAATTATTTTTAAAATCACTGTTTTTCAGAAATTCGTGGACCATAAAAAATCAGTGATTTTAAAAGGTTCCAAAAAAATAGTAAAACAATTCTAAAAAATTGTAAAATTTGGTCTCCAAGCACAATTTAATATGTAGATCAACTTGAATAGTTCAGATCGATGTTTTGAACTTTGAAATTGAACATATAGACATGAAGTAAAACACTCACTTTACTTCGCAAAGTACCGTAGCCCATCTCTCTCTCTCTCTATATATAATATATAATGGAGTTGGCTACGGTGCTACGCTTAGCGTAGAGGGCCTCTGTGATACGGCTCAATATTTGAGTTTTCAAAATCCTAACGGTCGATCCGAACCGTTCAACATGATCTCCATATAAATATGTACTTGCAAACCAAATTTTACATTTTTTAGAATTTTTTTACTATTTTTTGAGATAGGTAGAAATTCACTTGATCTGAATGCTGCAGATTAGGTAGAAAACAATTTTTTTTATATAGGTAGAAAACAATTTTATAAAAATTTCAGCTAGTATGCAAAGTGTTTATAAAATTTTCTGTAAAAAAGTGTGATGATAAAGGAAAGGAAGTGTCTTCAGAATATGTTGAGCAGAGAGAACCTCAGCTGAATACTTACCAGTTTAGTTCTATCAGATTATTTTGATGAAATTTGGTGGTCTAACCTGCAGTTTAACTGCTTTGGTCTGGTATATAATGTATTGCTCAATTTTTGCTAATATTATAGGATGCCAATGAAGAAAAGAACAAGGTTATAATTGAGCAGGAGCTTGAGGTGAATTTATTTTATTTCTGAATCTGATTGGAACTGGAGCATGTCATGACTAAAATGTATTGTGGCACAAAACTGTTTTATAATTGCTTACTATCCTTATTCCAACAATTATTTTCATTTCGGTTTGGTGCATTAATGTGGGTCTTATGAACTATGGTTCTTACACCAACAGATTGTAATGAGTCTTATTTCTTTGATTTAAAAATATACTAACTTTTTCTGTACATATGTTACTGTGCCTATATATATTTTCTAAGGTTTGTTTCTTTCTGGCTTGCTCATTTGTTATTTCCTTTGTTCTAAGGCTTTTAAAGGAAAAGATAAAGAGTCTACTTCAGGAGCCTTTGTACAAGAATGCAAGGTCAGCGAAACAGTCATTTTTATCTTGTGATTGTTATGTTGCTTTTAAATTCTTTATAAACCTGTTGATATATGTGATACCTTACTATGTATAAGTCTGCAGAGTGCCATCAATACTTGAATATCAATGTTGCATTCTGCATTGTGCATATATGTAAAAAACACATTTTTTGCAGTATTTTTCTACACCTGGAGGATGCAAGTTTGGGAAGTCATGTAGACGTCTCCATCCCAAAGGAAAACCAGATGTTTCTCCAGTACAACTCAACTTTCTTGGTCTTCCAATTCGACCAGTACGTGAATCGCTTTTGAAACAGCATTGTTCAACTTGTGAAAATTGTTTACATTCTTTTATATGTCCATGAAGTAACATAAAATATTTTATGTAGATTTGCAAATAGCATTCAACATTTCTCATCTTGCAGTTAATGCCTATAAATTTTTGGGGTTACTGTACTAGTTAGTATCTACTAAGTAGTTTAAACCATGTCAAGTTCAAGCAAAAAAGAGGCCCTGTATATTTTTTCATATTTCTCTTTTCTTGCAACAAGCACCCAGCATTTCTAAAATTTGCTACTAACACCCCTCATCTTTTGGGTTACATGCAAATGACATTCAATTTTTAAAACCAAGATCAAGTCAAGCAAAACTGACTAAATTGCCCTCAACATTTTTCTAACAACTTGAATGTATTTCACAACCATCTTTAAAAACTAGTGGACATCATTTTGATAAATTGTGGATGAGAACTATAAGAAATGGAGTTAAAATTACAAAATTAATGGGATAGATATTTTCAGTCGGGGGTTTTATGCAAGGATCAAATAACATTAGTTAGTTTCAAATATCAGAAATATAAAATGTAGTAAGTGCAAAAGAGAAAATATTGAATTTGACCTCAGTGTTCCTTGCAATTCTTTTGTTCAGAATAAAAAGGAGTGCCCGTACTATATGCTGACTGGTAGTTGCAAGTACTCGACTTACTGCAAGTTTAATCACCCTGATCCAACAGCTGTGCCTTCACAGGGAGAAAATCGTGACAATAATAACAAAAAAAATAATAATTATGGATCCTCCAAAGAAATGGCTGCACCAACAACTCAAGCACATCCACCAGTACCAGTCCCCTTTGTGCCCTCTTGGCCTGAGCAGGGAACAGCATTGAAAGAGCCAATGCAGTATGTGGCTGCAGCACCTCCTTCATATGCCCCTGGAATTATGCCGCCTCATGGAATGTTTCCAAATCAAGACTGGAACGGCTATCAGGTAGTGGTGGCTTTGTACTAGAATTTCAGGTGCATGTCAGTACCAAACCAGCATCTCAGTTCCAAGGAGTGTCTACGAACTATAATTTATGTTGACTGGAACCAGGCATTAGGATTATGGTGCCTGTCAGATCTGTCCTCCTTTTGTGTTTTGAGGATTTTGTGCATTCCCCTTCAAACTCTCATGCATCTTTTTATATTTCTGCCAAATGAAAATTGTCATGCATAGCCTATAGAACATAAGAAATATCCCCCCTCCCGAAAAAACAAACAATGAAAAAGAAAAAAAGTAAATAAAAAGAATGAAAGATAGACTCTGTACATCACATTAAAGGTGGTTTTGTTTTTACCCGAAAATTCGCCGATCTATTTACTTAAAGACGTAGAGACTCCTACATCAATGCTTAACTCTACATCACATTATAAATAACAATGAGGGCCCACTTACAACCTTCTGAAGACTTAAATTAGGGGATGTAAAAGTGTATCTGTCCTAATTTTGTTAGTAAATGTATTATCAGACCAAAAAAGAATTAAGCAAAAAAAAAATTACAATTGCAGCAAATTCGATGGGAGAAACGACATCAGGAAGAAACTGAGGAAATCCAAAAGAGAGAAAATGACAAGAATGATCTTCTTAAATGGGAAATCGAACAACTTAAATTGGAGAACCAACTTCAACAAAATGAGTTGGATAAGCAGAAGCAGCAATTGAGAGAACTCATTTCTGATTTAGAAATAGGTTATAACAAGCTAAAGCAAGAGCGTGATAATGCTATTGAAGAGTTGGATAAGCAGAAGCAGCAATTGGGAGAACTCATTTCTGATTTAGAAATAGGTTATAACAAGCTAAAGCAAGAGCGTGATAATGCTATTGAAGAGTTGGATAAGCAGAAGCAGCAATTGGGAGAACTCATTTCTGATTTAGAAATAGGTTATAACAAGCTAAAGCAAGAGCGTGATAATGCTATTAAAGAGGCTCAAGAATTGAGAAGACAGAAAGAGCACTCTTTTGGTAATTCTGATATGGTACTGGGCTCCCAGTTTTCATTGCGTGAGCTGGAACAAGCAACTCAAAATTTTAGTGATTCGTTGAAGATTGGAGAAGGTGGTTTTGGATGCGTCTACAAGGGCTCTCTTCGTAACACCACGGTGGCGATAAAGAAGTTGAATTCAGAGAGCTTACAAGGGTTATCAGAGTTCCAGCGAGAGGTAACTGATTATGCTAAAGATAGTAATACTACATAATTTTGCTACAACTCATAACATTTAAGGCGGCAATTCATGTACTAATTGAGGTGTC
Organism: Carex parvula; assembly: GCA_025461045.1. Classification (NCBI taxonomy): domain Eukaryota; kingdom Viridiplantae; phylum Streptophyta; class Magnoliopsida; order Poales; family Cyperaceae; genus Carex; species Carex parvula. Next base: position 24,907 of record JAJGRW010000085.1, on the reverse strand, counting down.
AACCAAGCCAAATTATAGTCCATGAAATTTCTTTCATCATTTGAATTCTTATCAGTTGTGCTGGTACCCAATTTATTATCTTTATTTTTTTTATGGTCGGCAACAAGATTGCCGACAAATATATTGATAAAAGAAGTTTATGTTTTGTTATCTTTATTATATGGACTATTTGTTAAAAATAAATTTAAAGTTGCCAACAACAAAGTATGTTTTGTTTTTACAGGTTGCTATTCTCAATAGAGTTAGACACCCAAACATTGTCAACCTAATAGGATCATGCTCCGAAATCTCGACACTTGTCTATGAGTTCTTACCTAATGGAAGCCTTGAGGACCGGTTGGCCTGTGCTGATAACACCTCATCTCTCAAATGGCAAACCCGGATTCGTATCATCAGTGAGATTTGCTTAGGTCTTGTATTTCTTCATTCAAATAAACCACACCTTGTGATCCACGGCGACCTCAAACCAGATAATATTCTCCTCGATGCAAACTTCATCAGTAAACTCAGCGACTTTGGCATTTCCCGGATGATAAAGCAATCTGATACAAACACAACTGCCTTATATCGTACCACTCATCCTGGAGGAACATTTGCATATATTGACCCACAATTTCATTCAACTGGGGAATTGACACCAAAATCCGATGTTTACTCCTTTGGTATAATAGTGCTTCGTCTTTTGACGGGAAAACGTTCACTGAATATTGCAAATGAAGTGCAAGAAGGCATGCGAGCTGGTAGGTTGTTGTCTATAGTCGACCAATCTGCCGGAAAATGGCCATTTGACCTAGCCGAAAAGTTAGCTAAACTAGGTGTGAGATGTGCTGATATATCCAGAAGAACACGCCCTGATATGAGTCAGGTTTGGGCCACGATTGAACCCTTGGTAAAGGATGCTTCACTCTTGTCTGTTGGATCTTCAACTTCTAATGAAGAACATGTGCCATCACATTTTATATGTCCAATATTGCAGGTATATATATAGTTTCCCGTTCTATTTTAATGGTATATCAACTATATAAGTGCAATCCAAATAAATGCAACAGAATTTTTTTTAATTTATTGCCGGGTGAAGTGAAATCCAATTAGAAAAAGAGAGAAAAATTGAAACAAAAATGATAGAACACATTCCAGTTTCGCAAACTCCATTGCACTTGTTAAACTGCCTCATTTTACCCTTTATTTTTGTTTTTGGGGTCTTTTTCACCCATTAGGGAATCATGAAGAACCCATGCATCGCAGCAGATGGATTTACATATGAAGCTGAGGCAATCAAGACATGGTTGAACAGAGGATGTCATAACAAATCGCCTATGACCAATTTAGTGCTTCCTCATCGCGATCTGATTCCAAATCATGTTCTTCTTTCTGCCATCCAGGAATGGCTTCAGCACCACCCACAATCTAATTAATCTGTCATACAGTTGAAGTTGTACTCAAGTTTGTTAAGATTTGGTGTGCACTCTTAATTGTTACGGCTTGAAATAGTGTTTTGAGTGATAATATTTGATGAATAAAGTCAAGTTTCCAAGTATATTTACTCATGATCCAAGTAGTTTCATCAAAGCAATATATCGATATTAGTGGGATTAAAAGAATGACAGAGGAAGGAAAGGTGGCGGGAGGCATGATACATTGGATCCGTATCCTCCCAGGTCCTGACTCAACACAATTTAAACGGACGGCCCAGATTTACTCCTAGCCGGCCGGTGCTTGCTTGGGATGGCGTAGGGGGGCAATATTATTTGTGCTTTGAGATTCATGCCAAGTTAAAAGGAACATTTTTGGGCCGTCCGATTCAATTGTACTCAGTCCGGTAACATGAGGGGATGTGAATTCTGATACATTAATGATAACAAAGGTTGAGTGTTGTATTAAGTCACTTACAAAAGTGTAAGCATGGCAAGTATCATTGATGGCCGGGTCCCGCATTCGCTCTTGCTTTACTGACGGATGAGAGTGCGTATCTTTTGAGATATCTCATATTTTGCGTGACCGACGTGTCCGATGCCTATTCGGGGATAATGCAGTGGGCCAATATTATTTGAGCTTTGAGATTCATGCAGAACGTATTTGAACGGTTGAGATTTTCCAAAAAGTCATGCAAAATACAAGATATCTCAGAGGATGTGAATTCGACGGATGAGGGGTAGGGGGACTATGATTCGAAACTGAATTAATCGTTCTTAAGCAAAGCTTAGCAACAAACGTTTTGGAATTATTCTGTGATGCTGTTATTTTGTAGAGCTTTTGTTATTTTGTTGGTATGATAAACTTTCTCTTGATATGACTTAGGAGTAACATTTTTATAACAAGGAAAACAAAAATCAGCAAGTATGCCTTTTACATGCTACCCCTCAATTTTGAAAAAAATTCCTTAATTTGATTGTTTTATACATTCATCATACTCATTTTCACAAACAAGAGAAGTAGTGAATTATTTGATAAAATTAAATAAAACATGAGTGAGGCTATGGTACTTTGTATAGCGCGGATTGGTCTGTACTACTGAATAATATTTTTGTTTTCAAAGTTCTAACGATCGATCTGAACCGTTCAACATGGTCTCCATATGAATATGTACTTGCAAACTAAATTTTACATTTTCCAGAATTGTTTTACTATTTTTTTAATATGGGTAGAAGATCACTGTTTTTGGATGGTCCAGATTTTTCAGATCAAGTGATTTTCTACCCATCTAAAAAAGTAGTAAGAAAAATTAAAAAAATGTAAAATCTACTTTACAAGTACATATTCATATGGAGACCATATTGAACGGTTCTGATCAATCGTTAGGACTTTCAGACCAAAAATTTGAGTCCATAGTGCGAACTAATATGCGTTATGCATGGTACCATAGGCTTGTTGGAAACTTGACTGATTGCAGCAGCCTTTCTCTGGTACAAACTGGTAAACTTGCTGGTACGAAACAGAGTTTTGACACAAAATTCTGGTAAACAGAAAACTGCTGCTGAACAGAATGCTAACTTCTCAATATGCTGGAATTTTATTTTCTTACACCTTGCAATCAATTACATAACATTCTTACATATTTATAACAGGTACATCTATCTAATTTTAGATCCCACTACTTTCTATAACTGCACTACAATCTAAATTTATCATCTGTTACCATAAATACCCTGCTGACCAGAACTTCAGTTCATGCTATTTTAGGTACATCCTGCTTCTAATTACTGAATTTACTAAAATAGAAATTGCTAATTGTAGCACCCACGCCTCTGACACTAATTGCAACTTTTAATCAATTTTTAACAAGGCTCACTCGTAAAATATGGCCCAAAACATATCATAATGTTCTTATCCTGACTTAAAAGTTAAAACTCACTTTAGAAGATAAAACATGGGTAATTTTGACTAATTAATTTATACGGTTATGCAAGATCTTACAATTTTCATTAGAATTATATATGGAGGAGGGATCCACTCACAACATTTAAAAGTTACAACATCTTACAACAATTTAGTTTCGCTATTTTTAAAGCCCAAAAAGTCGATCCAAACCATTCAACATGTAATCTGTACTAAAATGTGTTTGAAGATTAAATTTTACATTTTTTTGAATTTCTTTACTATTTATTAAGTATTTTACAAAACTGTTGTTTCTCAGTGGTCCAAAATTATCTAAAAACAACAGTTTTGTAAAATACTTAATAAATAGTAAAAAAATTAAAAAAAATATAAAATTTAATCTTCAAGCACATTTTAACAAAGATTATATATTGAACGGTTTGGATCGACTATTTGGACTTTAAAAATTGCAAAACTAAATTGTTGTAAGATGTTGTAACTTTCAAATGTTGTCAGTCTCTGTTTTTTTTTTTCTTTCTTTCTAGGTAATCAAATAGATAAATTAATAAGAAAAAAATTTAAATGTCGTATTTTTTGTTTCTCTTATCTGCACCGTAGAAGTTTTCATACTTAATGGTTAAGCAAATTTAAAGTAAACCCAGAATGACAAAAGTGGCTTTAATAAAGCAGTGATTTTTTGCTTGATCTCTAAAGAAAAAGATGCTGAATCTGTCAAGCAATATAGACCTATCTCTTCAGTTAATTGTAGACTAAAACTTATCTCTAAATTGCTTACCAATAGACTAGAATCATTGATGAATAGACTAATTCTCTGAACCTCTCACTCACTCTCACCCTTTCTTCCTTCTCTCCATTTTTCTTGTCTTGGTTCCGACCACCTCTACCCCTCCATTCTCCATCGCCTTTCCTCTCTAAGACTCTGACTCGTCTCTCCTCGCTTCTAGTTTTAGGTTATCCTTGCTCCATCGTCTCTCTCTCTCTATAGAAATTGTTCATTATGCTAATGTAATGCTCCTGTCACGTCAGTAAATCTATTCTTTGTTTTGGAGGTGGTGGTTGCTTATAACAAGGTCTTAGTGGAAGATCTTTTTCTCCAATAAGTGAATCATCAATCAATGGCAACCGCAGAGGTAAAGGAAGAACAAAAGGTGTATGTTTGTTTGCCTTATATCTATGATGAAGGAAAGCATATCCTTTCATGGGCGCTCAGCCATTTTCCAAAGGATGAAACTAAAATCGTTGCCACTTACATCGGCCCTACTTCATATGGTGAGTTTGTATATTGTCTACCAATGCTGCTGCAATCATTTTATTTTTGAAAGATTTTTGTTATCTTCACTTGAAGTAATTTTATTCTATGAGTACTGTTGATCATATTGTTTTATGATTGCGCTTGTGCACCTCCCTTCCCACACAAAATCCCACAGTTCTGAAGTTTTCTATTTCATAAAAAATTGATTCTGAATTTTGGAAAGCTAAATCCCCAATTACCCATAAAAGATTAATGTCAATTGGTTCCAATCCTTATCTTGATTCCTTTTCTGGTAGTAAATGGAAGCTTATCTCATTGATAACCAATGTTATGTACCAGAAGAGTCCAAAAAATTAAACAAGTCCTGCTGCATTTAAATGTCATACTCGTGCAATTGTTTCCATTCTGAAACAGGATTATTTCGCAATATGTGGAGGAAGTTCTACAATGAAACTCTAGACAAACATCTGGCTCAGTGTGCAATACAGAAGGTGAAATTTATTTTTTATTAATTAACTTTAATGTGCACATATATCTTTTCTTTTCTTTTTCACTTGGGAACCCATGACATGATATCTTTGTAAATAAAAATTCCTCTCAGTCAGTAGAGGTCATTAGGACATCTCCTGATGAAAACTTCAGAAATTTAATTACGGTTTTGTTTTCGAAAATGAACCTCAATGTGCTACTAAATATACACTAATGCACTGTGTTCACTGTTTCACATGAATGCAGTTTAAAGCAGAGAAACTGATACACGAGACTGATCCTCTATTAGAAGGGACTTTAGGTCTGATTGACTCAAGGGCAATGAAGAAACTTGTAATGGAGTTTTCTCCAACAAACAGGTATTAAGATAAGACAGTCATGTACATCTTGATGTTTTTTAATTTACAAAATTACAACTGCAAAAAATGAGTCTGAATCAACAATTAAGTACAGTCTGTTCTGCTGGGGTGCAACAATTTTTTAACCTTTGTTGTCATATAGGATATCTCAAAGATACCTTCAGTCTGATATATGAAATTGAATTGATTCGATCCTCCATTACGGCCATGCTAATTGCAGTACTATTCATCAAATCCTAATTAGGCAAAAATTTTGGAACATGGAAGATTTCCTCAGTGTTGATCTCTGGCACATTTTTAAATGCAGTGAACTTGTCAAAGAGAAGGCAAATCCATCATGCATGATATGGTTTATTCACAATGGACATCTGATCGACTCTAGGTACTATTCTTTTGTAAGTTATCCATATGATAAAATTGCCTTGCTTACTGGCATCTGGGCAAAACATTTGCTACTTCACTATGTGCCATATTAGGTTGGCTGATGCGGATGGGTGCTTTGAGTACAGTTAGGGCTGGATAATTATAGATTCAGGCCAACTTTGCTGATAAATGCTCAACCTTATATATTAGCTTACATAAAATTTCTGCTCATTTTGGGTTGGGTTTAATTGTATCTTGGTGCTTTTTAGATTGGATCTCACTAGCCTTCGGTTAACCGAGCTTTGGGTAATTTATTTGGGGTTTGTACTCACTACTCAGGTCATTTTGTACACATTATCAAAAGACAAACGAAAATGCATACTGATTTGAAGAAATAGAGCTTTAATCATTTTGGTTCAGGTTGAGTTCTCTGTATTTCGGGTTGGCTTGATTAATATTGGATTACTTGAGTTATGGTTGGTTATATCTAATTTTTAATAATCACACTAGCTTTGATGACATGTGTATTTTTGGCTTCATTAGGTTACCCAGATTAAATTTTTGGCTTCCAAAGGCCACATCTGAAGAGGTGCATCTTTCAACTTATTCTTGATCATAATTCTTCATTTTATTTCAATTTTTTAATTTGCACTTTCCTTCTTACTTCTTTAAATTGATTTCAATTTCTTTTCTTTCTATTGAATTTCTAAGTTTTTGCTCCACTACCTAAGAAAAATCATAAATAAGATTTCCTTAAATTTTTGTTAATTCTACCGAAAGTCTAATATATCAAAGGGAATGACCTCGGCCCCTCTCTATCTTTGTTGTGTTGATTATTTTCTGAACTGTTATTCTTTAAATGTACTGGATTGTGTTGAAAAATATGTACCTTGATGACATAATTGAAAAAGGTTAGCATGATCAATACAAGATAAGGAGCGATTGGAATACTAGCATGGTCATGAAGCATTATTTCAATGTACTTACAAATATTTACTACTAATAAGAATTGACTTTAGAACTAATAAACAAATAAAAAGAAACAAATGATACAGAAAGACTTTTCGAAAACAAATATAATTAGAAGGGTCCAATTAAAACAACCACACAAAAATGTTATCAGTTTTTGGAGTAAATTTAATATCTTTTCTTTAAATTAAATGATAATGATAACAGTATGGTGCTAAATTTATATATATATATATAGAGAGAGAGAGAGAGAGAGAGAGAGCTGGGCTACGGTACTTCGCAAAGTAAAGATGTGTTTTACTTCACCTCTATATTTTCAATTTCAAAGTTCAAAACGTCGATCCGAACAATTCAAGTTGATCTCCATATTAAATTGTGCTTGGAGACCAAATTTTACAATTTTTTAGAAATTTTTTACTATTATTTTGGAATTTTTTAAAATCACTGTTTTTCAGAAATTCGTGGACCATAAAAAATCAGTTTTTGAACTTTGAAATCGACAGTTTGGTGCTAGCAATGCAGCCAGTTCTCAGACTCTGGCATCCCCACTGCCTGGGGATTCAAGCGCCAAAGCTGCTGACACGAACACTGTTAAGCCATTTGCATTTGGTGGTAGTCCTAATTTGAGTACTGCTGGTGCCACAACTGCTGCAGTTCAAAATACTGCAGGTCCTTCCGGTATTACTTTGACCACCCCCACTGCAGCTGCAGGGTTATTTTCAAGCAATGTTGCAGGTCAGTCTACCTCCGCAACCACAAATACTCCCACACTTGCATTTGGAAATCCAGAGAAAACCACTACACCAAGTACACCTACATTTGCATTTGGAAGTTCTGCAACAACTGCAAGTGCAACCACTAGTTCACCTTCAGTTGCACTAACTTCTGGGATGACTGCACCTGTAAGCACCAGCACTACCACAACCAAAACTGCACCTTCAGTTACATTTGTTAGTTCAGAGAGTACAGGTGCATTCACCTTTGGTGCTTCCTCTCAGCCTGCCAACTCAAGCTCCCAGACATCTCCATTTTCCTTTGGTGCAGCTGCCACAAGTTCAAATTCGGGTACCAGTATTTTTGGTTTTGGTGCTTCTACGAGTCAGAATATTAGCTCTAATACAAGCATGCTCTCTTGTGGGAGTTCTCAGTCGTCCTTTGGATTGGGGGCGCCTACTGGATCAGTTTTTGGCACCAAACCAGTTCAACCTGAAAGCACTGGTACCCAATTAAATTTACAGTCTCAGAGTTTGGGCAGCCAATCCAGCTCTCCATTCTCATCTGCAGCATCATCTCCAGTCACATTTGGTGCATCAAGTGGTTTTTCTTTCTCATCTACTGTCAGTCCATTGAGTTCTACATCTGCATCTACTACCCAACCGAGTCTGTTTGGTTCAGGATCGTCAAATACCCCATCTATTTTCGGCACCACCACTTTTGGTTCAAACCCATCCACATCAACTTTCACTTTTGGGCTGTCGAGTTCTGCCCCGAGCACTTCTTTCACATTTGGTGCTCAGTCGTCAACCCCGGCATTCTCCTTCAGTGCCAGTGGTAACAACTCAACAGCACTAGGTTTTGGTTTGTCAAACCTGAACACAAGTTCAAGTACAGTTTTTGGATCAGTTCCTCCTGGCGGCAACAACGATCAGATGAGCATGGAGGACAGTATGGTGGATGATACCAACCAGGTTGCCACTCCAAACCCACCTGTACCAGTGTTTGGTCCGACCGGTTCTTTGTTTGGGGCTCCATCAGGTGCCCCAGCACCTGGTTTTCAGTTTGGTGCTCAGCCAAGCCAGTCGCTATTTCAACCTGGGAGTAATTTGGAGTTCAATGCAGGAAACCAGGCCGTCTCAGGAAGTGGTGCTGGTGGTGACAAGGCTAACCGGCGTATTGTCAAGGTTTGTAGGAATAAACCGAGGAGGAAATAAAATTTGAAATAGAGGGAGGAGAGAGAGAGAGAGAGAGGGTGGTTGTTAAACTTCTGTATGAGTATAGAAGAGGGGGTTTCCCTCCCTTTTCTTCTATGGAAATGCTTGGATTTTTGGATATCTAAGCAATTTCTCATGGCTTGTTCTGTTTTTTTTTTTTTTCCATCTGTTAATTTTCTTGTTTTATCTTTGGGAAAACAAAGTATCTCGTAAAGCTGTCTTAATGCTGCGGCAGGGAGGTTGGCGATTTGTGTGGTAAGGAGATGCCACAGTATTGTATTGTTTAATGTAATATCTTAATTGTAGTGTTGGGATTTTGCTAGTTGGACTATCCACGTAGCAGGTTAATTTTGAAAAATCTTTTAAATGTTTCTCTGTACGGGCTAGGGCTATAAATTCGTTTATACATTCATTCTGTGCATTCACTATGAGTGTTGTCAATTTGTAATTGATATGGTACTGCATATTTTTCATTTTATTTCAAGTATTTTATCAGTTCTGATAATGAAAATATGTTATTAATTTTTTTTTTTTTCACATTTTTCTAGTTCCAATTTAATTTGGTCCTATATTGCAACACACAGAATTATTCTGGAAATTAGTTGCTTATCAATTATTACTGTGGTAAAATAATGTTAAACTGCAGCTGAGATGCTGACATTATTCTTTAGCCGACTTCTTCATATAGAAATCATCTTTGTAAGATTAGCTTGGTTTGAAAATTACACATGTTTTTGAGGCCCGTGGGCTTTAGATGCTGCAGCTCTCTTTTTAGTTAATAAAAAGAAAGACCTTCGTAAGTCGTAACCATTGTCTGCTTTCTTTCTTTACTTCCCGAAGTACCGTAGCCCAGCTCTCTCTCTCTCTCTCTCTCTCTATATAATATATAATATATAATATATATGAGATGGGCTATTGTGCTTTGAAAAGTAAATGGGGGGTTTACTTCGGGCTATATTTTCATTTTTGAAAATTCAAACAACCGATCCGAACCGTTCAACATGTTCTAAATATTGAAATGTGCTTGCAGACTAAATTTTACATTTTTTTGAATTTTTTTACTATTTATTAAGCCACTTTGAAAATCGCTGATCTGGTGGTCCAGAAATTTTTACTGTTTTTTACTGTTCACAGTGGATCAGCGATTTTCAAAGTGGCTTAATAAATAGTAACGCTGTTAATATCTCTATTCTCTAGTGGCTGCCTGAATCCGTATCCTCCTAGGTACCTGATTCGAACAAATTACAAACGGACGGTTCAGATTAATTTTAGCTGCGCCAAATCAATTCTGTGCCTATAAAATGCCCGTAGGCTTACACACAGCAGGGTACATATCTAAACATTTAGCTAATTTACCAGAATCCCCGAAATTATACCAGAATCCATGAAATTTTACCAGAACACCTGAAAAACTTATCATGATCGATCCTGAAAATTTACCAGGATCGCATTACATATTCTTTCTAATCCCTAAATAGTAGAAAAGTGTACCCCTCATAATTTCAGTTTTGAAGCTTCCCTTCTTTGCCAAGTAATCTGCCAAATCATTTTGGCTGCTTGGTATCAGTTCGCAACTGAAGTTCCTATTTTGCCTCAAGATTCTCCAACATCATTGCACTCTTGATGTGTCCTGTGCTCCAGTCCGCAATTCGCGCTTACAAGTTAATAGCATTTCCTAGAAGGGGGAACTTGAATTTGTTATGTGACGTGGCACACGTTTATTAGTAAGCGAGCAAAATCATTCCTGAAAAACCGAAAGAGAAATAGGCTTCGGAAATTCTGTGATTTCAGCAAAGTCTGAGATCCTAACGTCGTGGGATCCGAATCTGCTGAAATCTGAGGTCTGTACTGTTCATCCTGACATCCTTGCAATCCCAATCCAGCCGTCAAACTGTTCTGAGATGCGTGGAAGGAAAAACCAGCTGTTTCGAGATGCGTTTTCAAAAAAATTCGATGGCTGGATTTCGGATTGCAGGGATTTCAGGGTGAACAGTACCCGATCTCGGAATTTCAGCTGATTTATTTCCAACGTTCTGCTGCCTTTTTTGTTTAAGCTCGTTTGATTAACATATTCCCGACATTTTTATTAATATCCAAAGTTAATTACAAATTAATAAATATACCCAGAATTCCTTGATATTTCGAAAAATGTCCAAACTGGTCAGATTCTGGCCGGTTTCCTCCTCTCCACAAACCCTCCAGAATCTGGCCGGTTTCTTCCCTTTTGTTTTTTTAAAGACACTATGAAGAGCAAGATAATGAAATCTATCACTGAAAATTCGAATTTTTTGTTTAAATTATTTGTTAGATTACATCTTTTGATGTATAATTATCATATTTATACTAAAATACGCTAAATTACTTGAAATTATGTTGAATTGCACTAATTACATTAAATTACGCTAAATTATGTTAAAATTAGGCTAAAATACGGTAAATTATCCAGGGATTCTAGGTATATTTATTAATTACCCACAACATTGTGTTATAATTTCTAATTATACATCAAAAGAAGTAATCTAACAAATAATTTAAACAAAAAATTTGAATTTTCAGTGTTAAATTTCATTATCTTGCTATTCATAGTGTCTCTAAACAAAAAAAAGAAGAAGAAAGAATTGGCCAGATTTTGGCCAGTTTCTGGAGAGGAGAAAACCGGCTAGAATCTGGCCGGTTTGGACATTTTTCTAAATATCCAGAGATTCTAGGTATATTTATTGATTTGTAATTAACTTTGGATATTAATAAAAATGTCGGAACATATTCGGTTATTTTAGGAATAATTTTACGCTACGTAGACTGTGACTCGAGAACAACTTAATTAAGCTGTACATACTGTGAATATTGCTGTACATACTGTGAATATTCTTACATTTATCGTTTGTACTAGAACATCTACTGTGAAATTTAAATATAAATGACTAAAATTAATTCAAAAGTTAATTTTAAAAAAACATTACACTTATACAATTAATTTTCATTGTTTTTAACATTCGTGAATTGAAAAAATATCTCATACAAAATGGACAAGCGAACACAAATTAATCTTATTGTCAACGTAACTTTTTAAAAACATTATCATTAAAAGAATCTTTACATTTATAAAATTATCATACAGTTCTGAATATTCAAATGGGGGTTTCATGTATGTTCCTCAAAAATCTAAAAAATTACGTATCCCCTCTCTAAAATTCATAATATTTATCCGTCTAAATTTTATAAACTCACAAATTTATCCAATTCATTGTCTTATCCACATTTCAAATTTATAGTACTAATTTTATTTTTTATTACAAAAATAAAAAAATATGTGGCATGTTAAAGAGAAATATTTTATTTTCTAATTGGCCAATCGTGAGGGAAAATGATTCATTTTCTCACCTGTGACCAGCACGCAAGCATATGCCTAAACGCCACTATGTATGTATCGCAAGTAGAGAAATTGTTCATTTGCCTTAAAAAAAATAGACTACATAATTTTATGTTTTATTAAAAGATAAAATGATAACTTTATAAATTTAAAATAAGTTTAAATAGATAAGGTAATAAATTGAATAAATATGTGATTTTTTTAAATTTAGAGGGTAAATATGATATTATGAGTTTTACAGGAAAATATGTAATTTCAAAATTTTTGAGGGATATACAGGACATCCCCCTTCCAAATAAAATTGTCACCTGTAATTTGAAAATTGAAATAAAATTATCCTAAGCGACCGCGAATTAAGTTGAATCAAGTCGGGAAACTAGTTCGTGGGTTTGGTTACTTGTCTACATTTTTTCTTTCATCAAAATTGAGTATCTTTTCTATAGAAATATAACTGAAAGTACCTTTTTATCTTGTTAGGCACTAGGCACTGTCATAGCTATTGCTCCTAAGTCCTAAACTTCATCACTAATACTATAAACTTATCCCTAAGGGCTTGTTCGACCTCCAATTGGAATTGGGAATGGGCTCGAGATATGGGCCAAATATTTGAACTGTTTGTTACTGTGCGCGCGGGAAAAAAAATATAACGAATACCGCGCCAAACAGGCCCTAACTTTGTATAAAGAAAAAATATAACGAATATAAACTACTCTTTGCTTAACGTTACCGCGTCTTGAGAAGTAGTATTTGGTCTAGTGGCAAAAACAATGTCCTCTGTATGAGAGGTTGCAAGTTCAAAACCCAAATAAGGAAATCCTTCGTGGATATTAAATAGTACCTTCAACTTTTACTTAAAAAAATTTACTGCGTCTTACAAATTTTGTAAATAATTCTAATTAATGTCGACTTTATTACATTTATTTTTATTAATTTGAAATGACAAATGTTACCAGCTTATTGAATTCTTTCTTTTGGAAATTTATTTCTCATATGATTTTTATTGAAGAAGTTAATAATTGAATAATAGAAAAATAAATATTTGTTGATATTGAAACATAAGCAGAATTATACATTGTTTTCTTAATTAAATCGAAGTATGTGATATATTTCAGCTATGGCATTAAAAAATGGTACTGTTTTATGTCAATACAAGATTGTTCTAAAAATAAGATTTTGTGATTGTTTGAGTTATGAATTCTATAATATAATTTTGTGTAGTTTTAGTTTTTACTTTTAGTTTTTGTTTGTGGGTTATAAATTACTTTTTTTTAGAACTTTGAGATTCTTTTACTTGTGAATTCTAGTGGAATGTTGGCAACAATGGCGAGTGATGCTCAAATATGAAAAATATTACAGGTGACAGGTCATTTTATAAGCAACTTCATGCATATCTTTTTAAAAGTTTCAAAATTATATATTCGGTATTTCCCTTTTAGAATTTATAATATTATATTTACCCTTCTAAATTTTTAAAACTCACAAATTTATCCAATTTATTGCCTTTTCAATTAAAATTTATTTTAAATTTATAAACTTCTCATTTGATCCTTTCTTAAAAAATGAAAAATATGCAGTCTGTGTAAGATATATGTCTAGTCTTCTAATTTTTCGGTTTTTGATGACAAATAATTTATTTTCGTACTTGTGATGCACACACAAGCGTATGTTTGTATACCATTGTGTACGTGCTACCATTTGCTCTTTATAAATCAACCAATTGAAATTGAAAGGTTGAACAATTCTCTTATACAAGCTATGTATTTTTTATTCTGTAATAAATGGTGAAATGAGAACATTATAAATTTAAAATCAGTTTTATTAGAAAAAGATAATGAATCAAGTATATCTGTGAGCATTTGAAATTTGGAAGGGTAAATATAATATTATGAATTTCAAAACAAAAATTACGAGATTTGAATTTTCTTGAAGGGTACATGTGAAATTCCCCATTTTGTTTCGATATATAAAGGGATCAACTTATAACATTTGTAAGTTACAACATCTTACAACAATTCAATTTTACAATTTTAAATATCTAAACAGTCGATCCAAACCGTTCAACATGATATCTATATTAAAATGTGCTTGGAGATAAAATTTTACATTTTTTTGAATTTTTTTAATATTTATTAAGTATTTTACAAAACTATTGTTTTAGACAATTCTGAACCACTGAAAAATAATAGTTTTGTAAAATACTTAATAAATAGTAAAAAAAAATCAGAAGTGGTAACCACAGAAAAAAAATCTAAAAGACTAAAAGAGAAAAAGCAAACAACATATAAAAAAATCAGATTTTATAAAATTAATTTTTATAAACTGTAATTTTTTTTTTATATAAAATTGTTTTCTACCTATCTAAAAAAAATATTTTTTTAGCTGAAATCACTTGATCTGAATTTAGGTAGAAAACAATTTTATAAACACTTTGCATACTAGCTGAAATTTTTATTTATACCATAATAAAAAAAAGGAGAGCCTAGCTATCTCCCGGGATTCATCCCCCGTTTCATTCCCAGTCAATAACTACTTGAGTAACTACTAACTACTTGGGGGGACCACTTACTATTTGGAGACTGCCTAATATTTGAAAGATTATACAATTGACGCGCGCAAGTATGCATACATAATACATCAAGTATTCATATATAACATATCAATTATTCATACCTAAAATATCAAGTATATAAAAAAAAAACTGGACACATCACTCACCCATCTTTTACACATTTTTAGAGATGATTTTTTTTTCTCCGTTCAATCTAACCAATATTTCTGACGATCTGTGACGAATTTTGCAAATCTAAAACCACGAACGTTTTCTACACAATTTTCTCTTTCAAATGAGATCCATGATGACATACTTTCGAGTTGTCCGTTGCACAAGTATTCATACCTCGTTGCAAGTATTTATACCTCATCAAGCAAGTATTCATACTTCATCGTGTAAGTATAAATAGTTAATGTATCAAGAGTATTACAAGCATATGTGCATACCTCAATCAATTTTACAAGAGCAGCCGAATAGTATTGAACATTGCTTTATTGCTTTCTAGTTCAATTTTATTTTTTGGAAATAAAAAAAAGTTAAAGTATTTATCCATAAGATATCAAGAATTCATACATATAAGTTAAAATATTTATACCTAAGATATCAAGTATTCATTCATACAGGTTGAAGTATTCATACCTAAGACATAAAATATTCATTCATACACCTCTAATTTTTTCAAAATTTGTTTTTCTGTCATTTCTTAGTACTTAGTATGCACTGGCCTAATTCACCATTAATGAAGTTTTATTCTTTGCAAATAACTCGCTATTGCATGAGGAAGAGGAACATAGACACGATGAATCTGACCCGGCGGAGGCGTGCTTGATTGGGATGGACTGACAGAGGCGGAGGTGGGAGAGGGAGGCGGCGGAGGAGAGGGAGAGGTGGGAGAGGGAGGCGGAGGTGGGAGGCGGAGGCGGAGATGGAGAGGTGGGAGAGGTGGGCGGGGGCGAAGAGGGAGAGGTGGGAGAGACGGTGGAGGCGGAGGTGGAAGGCGGAGGCGGAGGTGGGAGAGGGAGGGAGAGAGGAAATAAATAAAGGGAGAAAATTTGCTAATTAATTTGTAGGGACCATTAGGTAGTTAGAATTTATAACTATAGTTAGAAGAGAAAGTTAGTTAGTTGGAGGGTGAAATGGAGGAATGATAGATGGGAGAAAATATAATTACTCTAATAAAAGAAAAATCAAAACACTCTGTTTATGGGAGAATTCCAAATCTACCAAGGCCGCCAAACATTTTTGCGGCCCCAAAGACTGAGGGCCACCAATTAGCCCTGCGACCCTAGTCTAGAGGCCTCCAAATACCCCTGCGGCCTCATTGTTTTTTTTTTTTTTTTTTTTCTGTAAGTGGCACAG
This sequence comes from Carex parvula, assembly GCA_025461045.1. NCBI lineage: Eukaryota > Viridiplantae > Streptophyta > Magnoliopsida > Poales > Cyperaceae > Carex > Carex parvula. Next base: position 8,928 of record JAJGRW010000085.1, on the reverse strand, counting down.
AGAAAAAGATCAAATTTCGGAACAACTTTTTGGTTTATGTCTTGTTTTCCAGCATTTGATGATTGGTCACAGAGAACAAGATCAAACCCCATTATTTTTTAGTTTAATAAAATTTTTGTAAAATAAAATAAAATGGGGCCGCTAATCCATTGGGAGGCCTCTAGGTTGGGGTCGCGGGGCCAATTGACGGCCCCCAGTCTTTGGGGCCGCAGAGATGTTTGGCGGCCTGGGTATTTTTCGAATTTCTCAAAAACTGGAGTGTTTTGGTTTATTTTTTTATTATGGTACAAATAAAAATTTCGGGCACACCAGCTATATATATATAAATATTTGTTACATGCATGTTAAAGTATAAACAATTTTGGATGCATATAAGAAATGTACAATATGAAGTACAAGCTAGAGTAATTTAATTATCTTTATTATATTAATATATAAAAAATCGAAATTTAGGAAGGACGCAATTTTATAATCCGTACTTACACATTTTAATCAAAAAAACAAATTAAATGAAATAAAAACAAACAGTCGTGATTTAAAAGTTCAGGCCATCCAAGAGCTATGGTTTAAAAATTCGTCTTTTTAACTTTTTAATTAAAAAAAAATGAGCTCAGGACATGATTTGAAATTAACACATTAGAGCTGAAAAATAAAATGATGGGCTTATTTTTTTTAATCATTTGCGTTAGAAAAAAAATGGTTAAAATCTATTTCAAATTGTAATATTTTGAAATTTTGAAATTCATTGGATATTTTTTTAGAAGTTTAATTTATTTTGAAATAATGTATGCTTAGATAAACAAATATTTGAAGAAGCAGATTCAGAACTGCCAAAATGTATAGTTGTCGTACCCCACCCATTACCCATATATACAATTAAATTATCATTAAAACATTTCCGTCATTCCGTGGTACTCCTTCCTCGTTTAATAAATTTAATTATGTTCTTGGTCTAGTACCCAAAAATAGATGAAACATTTTTGGGCCGTCCGATTCAATTGTACTCAGTCCAGTAACATGAGGGGATGTGAATTCTGATACATTGATACCAAAGGTTGAGTGTTGTATTAAGTCACTTACAAAAGTGTAAGCATGGTAAGTATCATTGATGGCCGGGTCCCGCATTCGCTCTTGCTTTACTGACGGATGAGAGTGCGTATCTTCTGAGATATCTCATATTTTGCGTGACCGACGTGTCCGATGCCTATTCGGGGATAATGCAGTGGGCCAATATTATTTGAGCTTTGAGATTCATGCATAACGTATTTGAACGGTTGAGATTTTCCAAAAAGTCATGCAAAATATGAGATATCTCAGAGGATGCGAATTCGACGGATGAGGGGTAGGGGGACTATGATTCGAAACTGAATTAATCGTTTAAGTTTTTTTTTATAATTTATTAAGCGGATTGTTAAGTATGAGGAAATTAGGTAGTGTTGTTGGAAAATGAATTGTTTGTTACTATGCAAAGCTTAGCAATAAATGTCTTGAAATAATTATTTCATGTTGTTATCTTGTATCTCCTATGGTTTTTCCTATTTGTTTCTAATTCTGTTGTTGTCCATCAATAGGTAACTGAAATTCGTATTCTAGCACACATATGAAATTTGGTATTCAATTTCTTTAATTGCTTAGTGGCTCCTCATTATCAGTCTGTGTTATAAATTAATAAGAAAAAATTAATGTCATCATTTTTGCATCCTTATCTGCACCGTAGACAATTTCATACTTAATGGTTAACCAGGAGCAGATTCAAAGGAAACCCAGAATGACTAAACTACCCCATAAATGCAACTTACAAATTTTGCTCTTTATATTATGTAATTTTTTAAAGTGTATATATAGTTCAGTCTCTCATAAAATACTCAAATACTAAGTGTGTGGCTTGGGGTGTTCAAACTGTTCAATTTGTTCGGTTCTTAACTGAACTGAATAATTTCGGTTTGAATGGATCGGTTCGGTTGAAATTTTGAATTTTTTCGGTTTAATTAAATAGATCGGTTCAGTTTAGACTTCTTAAAATTGACTAAACCAAACCGATCGGTTTATATTGGTTTGACTCTAATTTTATTGGTGTTATAATGATTTCATTAAACTAAACCGAACTTTAATTATATTGTCGTGTATGACAATGTATTCTTTTGAACCGAACAAACCGAAATTTACTTTGGTTTGTTCGTTTAGGTTCTTAATTGGTTGATTGGTTTAATCGGTTCAGTTCGGTTCTATTTTTGAAAACCAAAGAAAAATTTAAGTTGATCATTTTACTTCGGTTTGAATCGAACCGACCGTTTGAACAACTCTATGTGTGGCTGTAACTCAGTGTGAATAACTTAAATTTTTTCATATCCAAATTTACAAAGATATTATTTTACATACAAAGACAGATTCCGTAAAATATATTGTTCATCTCAGTTAATTAGACCTGATTTTATTTTGCTCGTTTCAAAAATTGAGGATGATTTGTGCAACACTAAAGGTGTTCATCGGATCCGGTTTAATCAGTTTTAAACAAGACTCAGAATATTTAGACTAAATGGTTCAGCTTTTTCGGTTAAATGAATCAGTGTGGTTTATTTTTTAAAACCAATTGAAATATTTAGTTGGGTTCGATTTAATTTTTTTTAAAACCGAATACACTGGATAGACCGAACTTTAGAGAGAGGATCTGACTCAGAAAATTTTAGAACCAAATGGGCCGTCTGTTTGGCGATAAGGCCCAAAACTAGTTAACTCAGAAAATTTTAGAACCAAATGGACCGCCTTCCTCTCTGACACTCTGACTCATCTCTCTCTGACTCATCCATATTTTACAATTTCATGGTCTAAGCAGCAGCCTATCTAAATCGCTCAACATTTTCTTCGTATTAAAATATGGATGGAGACTAAATTTTACATTTAAAAAAAAAATACTATTTTTTTTAGAAATGAAAGGTACAGAATTGTTATTTTTTTATGGTGTGTCAAGTATCATTGACGGTCAGGTCCCGCATTCACTTTTGCTCGAGTCACTGATGGATCGATGAGGGGGTTGGGTCGTGATTCGAAGCTGAATCATTTGAGTTTCTGTTTTTATTTATTCACTACTACAGAATTTTAAATCAGCACCGGTCAAACAACACCGGATTTGATGAAACCGGTGTTGTATGTATTTTAGCACCGGTTAAAAGTACCACCGGTGCTAAATGTCTGACATACAACACCTGTTTATTTGCCAAAACTAGTGCTAAACATTTAGCACCGGTTTATTACTAATAACCGGTGTTGTATGTCAGACATTTAGCACCGGTTTTTCAAAATAACCGGTGTTGTATATTTAGCACCGGCTTTTGAAAAGAAACCGGTGTTGTATGTTAGAGATTTAGCCGGTTTATTTTGAACCGGTGTTGTCTGTAACCACTGTAATGTTTTAAACCCTAGACGCCTCTTTAATCAAAAATAATATGTTACCTTAGGTGATTTGAATTCCGATAAAATTTTCTAAGTCCGTCTAAACTCTAAACCCTTGCTACAAAATTACAACTGGCGCGTAGACAAAAAAATTTTCCGCACCCTTTGCTAAACCCTTGCTAAACCCTTGCGATTCTCCTCACCCCCTCAAACGGAGCCGCTGCACCGGCCGTAGAGGGGCCCGGTCTGAGCCAGCGCCGCAGAGGCTGAACGACCGCTTCTTCGCCGCACCACCGTGAAGGAGCCGCTGCGGAGGCTATAGTTGGAGGCTATCGTAAGTTTTCTCTTTGTTTAAGTTCCTCTTTTTAATTTTTTTTGTGCATTAGTTGAAATCCATTGATGGAATCTGGAGCAATGGATCAAGCTCTAGTGGCTTACGAAAAGGTCAGGGAAGAGAGGATGAAGTCCAACAAGGAGAGGATGCAACAACTTGGTATCCTCAATCTGTCACACGATGTCAACGGTGCTTCCAGGAACTCTATTTCGAAAAAGAGGAAAAGGAACAAGAAGAAGAAGGCTGATTTAAACCCCCCTTTGTCTTCTAGGCGCTCATCAAGGTATATTTTACTGAATTAGCACAAATAATTTTCTTTTTTGAATTACAATTTTATTTTCTAAATTTCTATATTAGCACAAATAATTTTCTGAATTAGCACAAATAATTCTTATTTTTAATCTTTTCGTTGTATGCATATCTTTAGAGAAATGTTGTCAAGTTCGGAGGACATGGATTTCTGGGATTGAGAACCAAGCACATGTCAAGTGTCATTGGTACAAGGAAAGCCCTCAAAACAGCAAAGATGACCTGTTCTGGTAAACCAGTCAGTGTAGACTGGTACAGGAACCAAAATGCAAAACAAACCACACTGGTAAATAAAGGACTAAAAAACACACAATCTAGACCAAAACTTTTCATTTTTACGATTTTCTGAGCATTTACTAAGCATTTTTGAAGTCATATCTCAGAAATACAAAACTGTTGCTGTTCTCCAGCATTTTACCAGTCTGCCCCTGTATTCCAAACACTGTTAGGAACAGTTAGAAGATTATAAATATTTTGAAACTTGGCAGGCATTTGAATTAGGGTTTCCCTCTACACTTCCATAAAAAGAACAAAATTTCCTGTTTAGCCAATTGCTCAGAATTAATTCTTAAAGATTGGCTGTCAGAAGAGGTGAACTGCAGGACAGTGAGTGAGTTAGAGCTCGAAAATATATACTTAAGCCCTCTGAGTCAGGGGCGGACCCAGTGTAGTCCAGGGGGGCAGCTGCGCCCCCCTGAATTTTGAGTTTTAGTGGAAATTTATCGGTTCCGACCGACTTTGCCCCCCCTGAATTTTTTTTTTGCCCCCCTCTGGACGTTTAATTTGTAATTCGAGTTAAATTTAGGGTTAAAATTGAAATAAATCTGTTGAATTTTGATTGGTAATTAGAATTATAAGTCAGAGCATCAGAAATTACAAGTCAAAGCATTGTTTTTTATCGAGTACCTAATTGGTTATTGGATTTAAACCCGATTCGATATTTTTTTGCCCCCCTTGACGAAAATCCTAGATCCGCCCCTGCTCTGAGTACCATATAAAAATCTGAGATGTCCCTAAGACTTGTTAGAACCTTGCTATATGCTTGAACTATGCTCTAATGTATAGAAAATTGAATCAAAAACTGAGTACCACAAAATTAAGCATAATGTACTATGGATATAGAATACATAGGACATGATGTTCTTTGGGTCACTACTATGAATTTAGACTCAATGATGATTGGATATGACTTGCATATGATCTATGGTACAAAGCAAAATAAATTCACGGTTGGAATGTAGCAATTAATTTTTGCAAAAATGTAGTAGTTTTATTAATTACAGGATTTTTGCATCATATAAATCCTTGGGCGGACAACACAATAAAAAAGCCAAGGAAATAAAATTTTCAATTAAACAGGATTTTGCTACTTGCATTTTTCACAATACTAATATTTTTTTTCTGAAAACAGTGCCCTCAGCAGAATAACAGCAAGAAATGTGGATTCTATGTGATGAAGTTAATGCTGTCTCTAGTTACTACATTTTTCGATGGTTTTCCAATACAGGTATAATTTTATTTCATAACATAGTTACTACAGTTTTTATATATTTGGTTGTCACAGTAAATTTTTAAGGACAATTTTTAAGGATAGTTAAAACTTAAAACTTGCAAGTTCAAATACGGTTGGTTTTCTATTTCTGTAAAATTCAATTAAAGACAGTTAAACTGTTGTTATTATGTGTTTAAGGTCTAATTAGCGTATTATATGGTACATGCAAATTGGTAAAGGTTCATCTGTCCATAAAAAAACTTAAGGACTATCCTTAAAATTATGCATGTGTGAATATTCTTAAATATGAAAATAAGGTACTAGTTAAATTTAATTTGAAGCAGTTTTTTTTAAGTTCTTTAAGTTCAACATCTAAATTGATGGTTCAATATAATTTCGTGCAGTGCTTAAGTTCGTCGCCGTATTCGATAAAAAATCTTAAACAATTTCAGACAATGTGAGCTAATTTCTTTGTAGAAAAATGCTTGTAATTGACTATGAAATTTAAGACAATGTGAGAGATGGTATTATCTTAGCTTGTTTTTGTTGAAACAATCAAATTTAGTTAGGATGATACTTTTAAATTATGTGTTGTTTTATTTGTATAATGTTTTGTCCATTCTATATTTTGTGCATGTGAATATTTAATTTATGGCTAGCCTAATATAAACCGAATTCCAAACAATAAAAAAAATTTATAGCAAACAGATTGATATACAACACCGGTTATTTAACCAAACCGGTGTTGAATGTAACAAAATAGCACCGTTTGAGCCCAAAAACCGGTGTTGAATGTAGCTTATACCACCGGTTTTTATGAAAAACCGGTGTTGTATACCACTTTTAGCACCGGTTTTTATGAAAAAACCGATTTTGTATACTACTTTTAGCACCGGTTTAAAGCCGGTGCTAATCAAACGTGGAATCAGCACCGGCCCGATCAACACCGGTAGGAAAACCGGTTTTGAATGGAAAAAAAAACCGGTGTTGATTTGAAATTCTGTAGTAGTGATTATGTGGATTAATTGTTAAGTCTTGAGGAAATTAGGTAGTTTTGTTGGAAAATGAATTGTTTGTTCTTAAGCAAAGCTTAGCAACAAATGTTTTGGAATTATTCTGTGATGTTATTTTGTAGAGCTTTTGTTATTTTGTTGGTATGATAAACTTTCTCTTGATATGACTTAGGAGTAACATTTTTATAACAAGAAAAACAAAAATCAGCAAGTAAGCCTTTTACATGCTACCCCTCAATTTCGAAAAAAATTCCTTAATTTGATTGTTTTATATATTCATCATACTCATTTTCACAAACAAGAGAAGTGGTGAATTATTTGATAAAATTAAATAAAACATGAGTGGGGCTATGGTACTTTGTATAGCGCGGATTGGTCTGTACTACGGAATAATATTTTTGTTTTCAAAGTTCTAACGATCGATCTGAACCGTTCAACATGGTCTCCATATGAATATGTACTTGCAAACTAACTTTTACATTTTCCAGAATTGTTTTACTATTTTTATATATGGGTAGAAGATCACTGTTTTTGGATGGTCCAGAATTTTCAGATCAAGTGATTTTCTACCCATCTAAAAAAGTAGTAAGAAAAATTAAAAAAATATAAAATCTACTTTACAAGTACATATTCATATGGAGACCATATTGAACGGTTCTGATCAATCGTTAGGACTTTCAGACCAAAAATTTGAGTCCATAGTGCGAACTAATATGCGTTATGCATGGTACCATAGCCTCACTCATAAAATATGGCACAAAACATATCATAATGTTCTTATCCTGACTTAAAACTCACTTAAGAAGATAAAACATGGGTAATTTTGACTAATTAATTTATACGGTTATGCAAGATCTTACAATTTTCCTTAGAATTATATATGGAGGAGGGATCCACTCACAACATTTAAAAGTTACAACATCTTACAACAATTTAGTTTTGCTATTTTTAAAGTAAAAAAAGTTGATCCAAATCATTCAACATGTAATCTGTACTAAAATGTGTTTGAAGATTAAATTTTTACATTTTTTTGAATTTTTTTACTATTTATTAAGTATTTTACAAAACTGTTGTTTTTCAGTGGTCGAAAATTATCTAAAAACAACAGTTTTGTAAAATACCTAATAAATAGTAAAAAAATAAAAAAAAATGTAAAATTGTTGTAAGATGTTGGATCGACTGTTTGGATGGTTTGGATCGACTGTTTGGACTTTAAAAATTGTAAAACTAAATTGTTGTAAGATGTTGTAACTTTCAAATGTTGTCAGTCTCTGTTTTTTTCTTCTTTTTTTCTAGGTAATCAAATAGATAAATTAATAAGAAAACAAATTTAAATGTCGTATTTTTTGTTTCTCTTATCTGCACCGTAGAAGTTTTCATACTTAATGGTTAAGCAAATTTAAAGTAAACCCACAATGACAAAGTGGCTTTAATAAAGCAGTGATTTTGGGAAAGGCAAAACAAGTTTTCTGGAAAGGAGTTATTTATTTATTTGGTCTCTAAATTAAAAGTGGCTTTAATAAAGCAGTGACTTTTTGCTTGATCTCTAAAGAAAAAGATGCTGAATCTGTCAAGCAATCTAGGCCTATCTCTTTAGTTAATTGTAGACTAGAAATTATCTCTAAATTGCTTACCAATAGACTAGAATCATTGATTAATAGAGTAATTCTCTGAACCTCTCACCCACCCTTTCTTCCTTCTCTCCATTTTTCTTGTCTTGGTTCCGACCGCCTCTACCCCTCCATTCTCCACCGCCTTTCCTCTCTAAGACTCTGACTCTTCTCTCCTCGCTTGTAGTTTTAGGATATCCTTGCTCCATCATCTCTCTCTCTCTCTCTCTCTAGAAATTGTTCATTTTGCTAATGCAATGCTCCTGTCACGTGAGCAAATCTATTCTTTGTTTTAGAGGTGGTGGTTGCTTATAACAAGGTCTTTCATGGGTGCTAAGCCATCAATGGCAACCGCAGAGGTAAAGGAAGAACAAATGTATTTGTGTTTGCCTCCAATCTATGATGAAGGAAAGCATATCCTTTCTGGACGCTCAGTCATTTTCCAAAGGATGAACTAAATCGTTGCCACTACATCGGCCCTCCTTCATATAGTGAGTTTGTAATGTTCTACCAATGATGCTGCAATCATATTATTTTTAAAGAGTTTGTTATCTTCACTTGAAGTAATTTTTATTCTATGGACTGTGGATCATATTGTTTTATGATTGCGCTTGTGCACCACCCTTCGCACACAAAATCCCTCATTCTGAAATTTCTATTTCATAAAAATTTGATGCTGAATTTCGGAAAGCTTAATCCCCAATTACCTAAAAAGATTAATGTAATTGTTTCCATCCTTATCTTGATTCCTTTTCTGGTAGTAAATGGAGCTTATCTCAT
>JAJGRW010000084.1:103770-125211 GCA_025461045.1 Carex parvula | reverse complement strand
AAAAAAAACACAAAATGTGAGATATCTCAGAGGATGCGAATTCGTCTAGGCGCCTCCCTTCAGTCGTCTGCTCTCTCAACTAAAAGAAACTTTATAAACATATCTGATATTTTTATCTACAGCATTTAAAATAAATAAATTTAAACTTGTGACATCAAATTTGGAAAATATCAAAGCAAACCACAAATGTTGTTATTGTCAGCATTTCGAAACTGAGCGACGAGTGGTTCATAAAGAATGAAATGCTAAAAATGACAATGACACTGTTTTCACACATTGTCTAGTGAAATGCTCGTAAAATATAGGATAAATTTTGCGCGAGGTCATTAAATTTTGTCTTTTGTCAAATTGGTCACTTAAATTTGATTTGTTCCAATTAAGTTACTCTATAACTTTTTTGTCCAAAATGCTAACGGAATATTCTCATTCAGTTAGTATTTTGGACATATTCCGTTAGTATTTTAGATGAAATAAGTATATTTCGTTAGCATTTTGGACGAAACGGGCATATTCCATTAGTATTTTGGACGGAAAAGTTACAGAGTGACTTAATTGGGACAAATGAAAAATTCAGTAACTTGATTGGGACAATCAAACTTGAGTAGCCAATTCATGACAAAAAACAAAGTTCAGTCCAGCGAAATTTACTATAAAATATAATTTAAAAATTCTAAAGTGGTGTCAATATTTCACTCAACTCCGAATCACTGACAACAATAGTGTTTGTGCTATGTATTGAGTTTTTTCCGAATTTCTCATCATATATTTAAATTTATTTTTATAAAATCGGTAAAATCAGTGAGGAAAAATTTGTCGGGCAAAAAATATAAGAAGTTGAGCATTATTTTTTAAAAACTAGTAAAACTAGCAAGAAAAAACAATGATTATGTATCTATTGAAAAATAGTAAAAATAAAATAAAAATAAATAAAATTATATCTCCAAACAAATTTTAATATAAATATTACGTTAAACAGTTCATATAGACTTTTTGGACTTAATAAAAAAAATGTAAAACACAATAAGACATAAAATACAAAAGATATTCGAATTCTTCTCGAGATGTAATTTGCAAATACTATTGAGATTTACTGCACTGACTTCACATGCTTTGGATCGCAAGATGATACTGGAACTTCATCGGGTCTGAGATCACAGTCTTCTTTTTTCGTCTTTAATTTCTAATACATCCATGGCCGACATTTTTATTAATATCCAAAGTTAATTACAAATTAATAACTATATCCAGAATCCCTCAATATTCGAAAAATGTCCAAACCGGTCAGAATCTGGCCTATTTCTTCTTGTTTTTTTTTAGAGACACTATGAAGAGCAAGATAATGAAATCTAACACTGAAAATTTAAATTTTTTATTTAAATTATTTGTTAGATTACTTATTTTGATGTATAATTAGCATATTTATACTAAAATACGTTAAATTACTTGAAATTATATTGAATTACACTATATTACATTAAATAAGCTAAATTATATTAAATTACGCTAAAATACGGTAAATTACGGTAAATTACATATGAATATGGATGATATCTTCACTGAAAAGGCGAAAAACGATGACGAAACTTCAAACGGCCATAAACGGCGCTCGAGTATCCGATTTCAGCAAATGACTACTTTCGGAAAGCTTGTGAAAATACGCATGCGTCAGTGCTGGCAATGCCAGATTTCAAAATTCAAAATTGCCAAAAAAGCAAAGGGAAGAGTCTCAAAACTTGAGTTGAAGTTTCCGATTAAGATTTTTATTTCTATTATTCAATCTAAGTAGCTCATAAATTAGTTATATAATGAACTTGTAGAAATACCAATTTTTACTATTTTTGGAATTTTTTTACTATTTTTTATGATTTATGAAAGATGACACAAAATCGGCCTAATTTAGTATAATTTTGCGTAGTTTAGCGTAATTTACCGTATTTCATTATAATTAGCGAAATTAGTGTAATTTAGTGTAATTCAACATAATTAAGCGTAATTTAATGTAATATAGTGTAATTCAATATAATTTCAAGTAATTTAGCGTATTTTAGTATAAATATGCTAATTATACATCAAAATAAGTAATCTAACAAATTATTTAAACAAAAAATTTGAATTTTCAGTGTTAGATTTTATTATTTTGCTCTTCATAGTGTCTCTAAAAAAAAAACCTTTCGAAATATCCAGAAATTCTGAGTATATTTATTAATTTGTAATTAACTTTGAATATAATAAAATTGTCGGCATCCATGGTTTATTATTCCATTCTACAAGCAAGTTATTAAAATACATTGTCTAATTATTCCATGTTCCCACTATACAAGCAAGTTGTTATTAAAATACATGACCTATTTTAGAGTGGGAAAAATGCTATGGTGGAGCCGGCTCAGTCACAGAACGGTACAACACGTGTGTCGGTTACGTGCCGTGATTCGTGTGTCCCATGCCGTGAATCACACGAGTGTCGGTTAAAAAAATTGGCATGGCACGACACGTCCCGTGAAAGATATAGTCACAGCACGGCACGTGGTCACACGAGTCACGTATAATTAGTACCGTTAGATCTTAACCAAATGGTTTATTTTGAATAAATTAACTTATATTATGATCAAATGGTCACGTGAGTCACGTTTGGTCACAGTATGTTTGGACACGGTGTGACCATTCGCATGTCGTAATTACCTTTTGACATTTTAATCACGGCACGGCACATAAACAATTAACTGGTCATAGTAAAACACAACACGAGATCAAAATATAGCGTCTTAGTCACGACATGACACGACACAACATGTTTTTTCTACTCTAACCTATTCCATGAAAAGTGAGATAAAAAAACTTGTTGGTTTAGCTTGCAAGACAACAGATGTTTTTGTATTGGGAGTAATCGGAGATCTGGCAATGCGGTTTGGTTGAGCAGTATGCGTATCTCAACCGATTAACAATTAAGAGTTTAATTTTGCCATTCTCAAATGTCAGTCCGGATATATGTTTGACATGAATTCGTATCCAGTAGGGTACTATTAAAGGGAACTTTTTAGAATGATTTTCTGATTAGTGGATCTGGATCGTTTTTTTTTTTTTAATTTGCACGAAACTCAAAGTACAATTAATACTGCCTTCTGTGTTAGTCCGAATCTGAAAGCGGTTGAAAATAAATCTCGAACCGTAAAGTAGTAAGTCCTACCGTGGACGTGGAGTGCTACAGAGGATACAGCCTATTTGGCATAGCTGTTAGAAGGAAATATAGGGAGAAGAAGGAAGGGCATTTTCATCCATTAAAAATTTAATAATTTTTAAATATTAATTTAATTGGGATTTAATAATTTATGGGGATGTATTAAAAGTAATGAGGTTTTGATGAATAAATATAAAATTTAATTTTGAATGAGAAAATATTTAAATGATGAAGTTCTCGTGAATATACACCTAATTTTTTCAAAAATATTTATCTGTCAACCAAAAAGTTTTATCGTTCCAGCTCAAAACCTTATTTGTTTTCTTGGTGTCAGTAAAAATAGATAGCAATTTAGCAACGAAAAATTTATTTCGTCCAATTGCTTTTTCAAACTGATATATTAAAAAACCGAAATTTTTATTAATATTAAAAAAAATTCAAAATTTAACAATCTGCATTTGTTTTCGGATTATTTCCTATTCTGCCCAATCCAGAGAATAATTCTCCGGATTCAAAGGTTCTCTTTCCGGAGAATTATTCTCCGGATTCGAGTTTTTTTCTTTTTAATTTTTTAATTAAATTAGAAAATATTATGATTTATTTATTTTTTGTATTTAAATATTAGAAATATTTTATATATTTCTTTGAAAATAGGTGGAATACTATATAATTTAATTTATTCGAAAGATTCATGTTTGGTTTGGGAAGAGATCATGAAAGTTTGAATTTCATAGTAAGATAATCTACTTTCATTAAATGATTTATTAGATAATCGAAAACAGAGGATTTTAAACACTCTTCGTAATTCAGAAGAATTACGTAAAGCAGCCATTGAGCAGCTCGAAAAAGTGAAAGATTGCGACAAATAACCCGGATCAACATTTTTCAGGCTGAATTTTTTGTGGCTATAAGAAAAATTAAAATATTTCTTTGTGTGTTATTAGAAAAAAAATAAAAATGTTTTAGATCTGAGTTATTGATCTGGTTCAAAAGTCACTTCTGAGTAAATAAAAAAAATATTGTAGTCCTTCTAGTACATTGAAATTCTAAGATATTATATCCATTTTGAAAAATTGATAAGAAATGTTTTCGTCTTACTTTTTGTGAGAGCAAATTTGTATCAATATTTTCTGTATTTACCTAGAAGTAGGGGTGATTAATGAGCGAGTTTGAGCGAGTTGGGGTATGCTCGTTCTCGGTTCATTAGCTTAATGAGCGAGTCGACTCGAGTTGAGAAGACAATACCGAGTTGACAGCTGTGCTCGTGCTCGGTTCATTAAATGCTTGAGTTGACTCGTGCTCACTAAGTGACTCGTTAAGAAATCAAACTTGTAGGCAATTTGAATTTTGTTTCAAGTTTTTTGTTTCAGATACATTATTAAAAAACTAATTAACATTGATACAATTTAACAAATTATCATAATCCAACCTGCTTAAACAATACATAATTTAACAAAAAATTATTCATAAGTAAATTTAACAAAATCAAACAGCTATCTTCTTGTGATTGGATTTGGGTTTGGGTTTGATCCGATTGGGATTGGATGTGACATGATTTCATGTAACTTAGTTCTTAATGAGCGAGTTATGAGTGAGTTGGGGTATGCTCATGCTCAGTTTATTAAGTTAACGAGCGAGTTGTTAACGTTTGATAATGAGTGTGTTGTTAGCGAGATTTTAGTGAGCGAGACACAAGTTATGAGCGATTTACTCACCCCTACCTAGAAGTGACTTTTGATCGATGATCAATAACTCAAATTTATTTATTTATTTTTTCAATAACACACAAAGAAATATTTTAACTTTTCTTACAGCCACAAAAAATCCGGCATGAAAAATGTTCATTCGGATTATTTGTCGCAGTATTTCTAATAAATAAAATTATATAGTATTACATCTATTTTAAAAAAAATATATATAAAATATTTCCAATATTTTAATACAAAAAATAAATAAATCATTAACATTTTCTATTTTAATTAAAAAAATGAAAAAAAACACAAATCCGGAGAATTATTCTCCGGAAACTCAAATTTGGAAAATTATTCTCTGGATCTGCGTTAGCCGAGGCACCCCTAGATCCGGAAAATAATTTTCCGGAAAGAAGGCCTATTTTCGGAGAATAATTTTCCAGAAAGAAGGCTTGGATCTAGAGAATTATTCTCCGGATTTAATTCTACGGATTGGGCTGATTTCGAATTTTCTCGAATTTGAGTGCAGAATGTTAAATTTTATATTTTTTTAATATTAATAAAATTTCAGATTAAAAATTTTAAACTCTTAAACTCGAATTAAAATGTAGGGTTAATTTTTCGTATACCCTTGTAGACTTCTCTAATTTCCTATATACCCCTCAATACTTTAATATGCCTAATTTGTTCCTAAACTCTTTAAACTTTTTTTCTTTTTACCTATTACACAATAATTCTAAAATTAATCATAGGTAAATCTATCATTTAAATAATAAAAGACAAAAATATCCTTTTAGAAAGAAGGTCTCTCTTTTTTGTTTCCTCTTCACCTCTTGTTTTCCTCCTCTTGTGTCGTTGCCGCTCTCTCTTCTCCTCTCGCACCCTTACAACGGTAAGTTTTTTTTATTGCTCTCTACAATATGGTTTTGTTGATCGGAAGCCTAAATTTTCTAGCCAAGTAGCCATGGATGTTCGGAAGCATATATCCTCTTGATGGTACCAAAATAGGCAGCAGAATATGATTAAAAGAAGCTTTAATCGCTGGGCTCAAGTTTACCTCAATGAGTACACATATGGTGCATTTTTGTAATTTGAAATTTAAGGGTTTCTCGAACAGTTAATTCTCCTATGTGTGTGTCGGGTTGGCTTATATTACTGAGGTTCTTTCTGGCACAAACTCATCCATCATGTGATTGTTGTAGGTGACCTCGATCTCCTAATACCTGATTGTGTTCAAAAGCAATTGTTGTATATGAAACATATTTTTTACCTAAGCTTCACTTTGACTCTGTACTTTTGGTACTAGATTTTTGTATCTATACCGATCAGGGATGATTAGTCCTTACCTGAAGGCAGTAGTCCTTTGGTATCTTTATAATGATTTTACTGTAATTTTATTTTGTTTAGAACATTATATGTGAACTAGCTATTATAAAGGCATTCAAGTATTGTTCATGGATTGCTTTCTGGTATCAGTAATACCAGAACAGGTATAAACAATTACTTAGTGGTTAATAAAGTACATAAAGGTTAGTTTATTAGTAATTTAGCTATTTAAGTATTTGTCGATATTTACTGAAGGTAAGAAATATTTTCACTGTAGCTTTTTTATTCTCCATTTACCTATTCGGCTTTATTTTCCACTAAAAACAGTTATGTGCTAGGTAATGTAAAGGCAGCTCGGAAATTCCTTCATAATACAAAAATGACAATAGTTAACAATATGTAATTGGTTGCATTTGTCAAATTTTTACATGCCTCCTACCAGTCTACGTACAAATGGCCATAATTGCTTGGAAGAATATTAATCATCTGGCCCGCCTTATAAATGTTTTTTTACAAAATGTAAAGGCAGCTTCTACATATTTTTTTACATTACGTTGAAACTCTTTCGATTGAGAAAGAGAGCGAGGGATGAAAGCCTTTGAAGGGAAGAAAGGTAAGACATAGGAGCGGACAACAATCTAAATAAAGGTTGAGAAAGAATAAAAATATAATAAATTCTGACTATAGATATTTTTAACTCTATGGGTAAATAGGAAAATATAAAGAGAATTAAGAGCATCTGCATTTCTGATATTATTAAAGTTTCTAATATGATGTGGCAATTTCTAATTCAGTTTCAGAGATGTGAGATAAGAAACTGTTTATACATTCCATGCTATCAAATGATTGGCTCAAATTATTTCTACTTTTTAATTTGTTGCTGACGTGGCTTAATATAAAGTTTAAAATTAATTTTAGAGATGTGAGAAGTTAAAAATTTTAGAAACCTTAATTTTTAAAAAATATTAACAGTTATTTAGAAACTCATTTGAGTTGCTGGGATGTAGATGCTACAAGATATTTATTAGATATAATAGGTAAATAGAAAATTGAAGGAGTTTGCAGGAGTAAATTAGAAATTAACCCTAAAATGTATTATTAAATAAAAGAAATTCGGTACGGGAGGGCTATTGGCAAACTTTGCAATGTTTGCATCTCTCTCAGTACGTCGGCTTTTCTCCAAAAGCTTTGCCTAGGGTTTCTCTTTTCTCAATGGAAGAATCGAGAAAGAGAAGGCAAACTGACACCGAGGGCCCATCCAACGAAGCGGCAGCTGCCTCAGACCATCCCAAGCGTCGACGGCTGTCGGATGAAAATGGTGCGCAGCTAGAGGTAAGCAATCACATCGAGCAAGAGGAGCTGAAGCGAGGAGAGGAACAACTCAATGGAGGTGAAGTGAAAGAAGCGAACGGAGAGGAACATGATGACGAGAGAGAGGAGGACCAACAGGTGCTTGTTAGGGGGCACCGCAATGTGGAGGTTAGAAAGGACTGCCCATACCTCGATACTGTTAACCGCCAGGTTAGATTTTCATCTGCGATCTATCTCAGATTACACGTTTAGGATTTTTTTTCCCGTTCAAACTTCAATTACTTAAATTTTATTGATTTGTACATCGGCTCTAGAGAGTAGAGTTTGGTTAGGAATGAAGGTAATGCGGCAGGTCTTTTGGAGCTCCTGGGCTTCAACATCTTTGCATTGTTGTTTTTCTCTTTTCCTAAAAGAGCAAACAAATTTTTTTTTGCTAGAATTGGTGGCACCACTGAATGATTTCTTTTGTTGTTCTAATTAAATTGTAGGTTTTGGACTTTGATTTTGAGAAGTTTTGCTCTATCTCACTATCAAATCTGAATGTGTACGCCTGTTTGGTTTGTGGGAAGTATTTTCAAGGGAGAGGCCTTAAGTCTCATGCCTACACACACAGTCTGGAAGCGGGTCACCATGTGTTTATCAACCTTCAAACAGAGAAGGTTTATTGCCTCCCCGATGGTTATGAAATTAATGACCCCTCTTTGGATGACATCAGACATGTTCTGAACCCAAGGTAACTGGTTTTGTTATTTGGAATACCAATGTTGAATTCTTGCAAACTGAGCCTTTTCTGCTAATGGTGAAGTAATCTCTAATTTAGTCCACTTGGGCATCAAATCAATGATTATTTCCATCCAAGCAACTGTAGTATTTATATCAGGTTTTTGCAATTTAAGCCTCGACTGAACCCACTTCACTCAACCTTCATATAAAAAACAGTTATGCATTGTTTTTTCTGGTTAGAAATTTCAGGTAACAACAAACCTATATGAGCAAAAGGATGATGCAATTCAGCCTAATCCATATTCTTTTGTAGACATCAAACACCTGTATGAGTTTTGTGTGTAATCTGAGGCTTTTATTTGTTTTACACAGGTTTATGAGGGAACAAGTAGCACATCTGGATCAGAACAGGCAATGGTCGAGGGCACTAGATGGATCTGATTATCTGCCTGGAATGGTAAATTTTTCACCAAATTCCAATTCAGCAGTTTTCAACAAAGAAATTTTGTTATTTTGGTTGTAGATGTGGTTTCGACTTGCTAATGTAGAAGGAAAAAACATATAATTTAATGCAACAAGCTCTACGACATGTCTACCTGACAGAGATAGTTGTGTTTTTTTCCTCTTTGATTTTGCTCGTATATGGTGGTTAACATGAAATTCAACTGTTTCAGTCCAGTACCTAACCGACAATGTACCAGACTGTATTGGCTTCTTTAGGTGTTTAACTGCTCTCTTCAATTAACCCCTGGCTCATCAATATTCAAAATATACCAAAAAAGAAAATGCATGACCAAAAGAGAGATCATATTCGGTACAAATCTATGGGAACCAAAATTTGCAGTATTTTAGATCAGAAAAGTATCTTTCAACTAATCCCTTTCGTACTTGCATACTATCATCATACTCTTTACAGCTCGGTCTTAATAACATCAAGGAGACAGATTTCATGAATGTCACGATACAATCACTGATGAGAGTCACACCTTTGAGAAATTTCTTTCTCATTCCAGAGAACTACGAGCATTGCAAGTCCCCTCTTGTTCACCGTTTTGGAGAACTGACACGCAAAATATGGCATACCAGGAATTTCAAGGGCCAGGTTGGTCTTTTCACTTCTATGAACTTTAGACATAATATTTATATATTGATAAGGATATCATAGAGATGTGGCAAGGTTGCAGCAATATTCTATACTCGTACATGTTAGATAGAGGTGGCATCATAAATTCATAATGTTATCAATAATAAGTATCATCAAATTATGAATGCAATACCTGGGAAATTACTCCCAGATAGAGACAGTAGATCCTGTGAACTGTTCAGACTTGTATGTATATAATACTGTCCATGTTATGCGAGTAGATAATCATAAATATACCCATTTCTTTTCCAGGTTAGTCCCCATGAGTTTCTTCAGGCTGTTATGAAGGCCAGTAACAAGCGATTTCAAATTGGTGTACAGTCTGACCCAGTCGAATTTATGTCCTGGCTTCTGAACACATTGCATTCAAACTTAAAGAGCTCAAAAAAGAAGAACAGGAGCATTATCTATGATTGTTTCCAGGTTCACATACCTATAATGATCATTTTATATACATCTTTCTTGCATAAGTTACATTCTAATATCCAAGTTCTACCATGTTTGTTCGTTGCGTAAAAAAACCCCCCCCACCCCACCCCCTCCTCCCCATAGACACCCATTAAAAGAAGAAGAAAAAAACAGGGGGGGGGGGGGGGGGGGGGGGGGTAACAAAAGATCAGAAAAGCACACACCTGCACAAAGAAAACTATTTCAAAAGAACAAGAGCAAATATAGTAGTAGACTACCTGATGGTGCTGGCACAGTTTTTATCTGTTACAGCTAGTTTTTTTTTTTCATAAATTTTTGTTTTCCTATTTTTTAAAATATTCCTCTTAATTGTGTTATATATTGGCAGGGGGAGCTTGAAGTTGTTAAAGAGATCCCTAAAAGGCCTGGTGCAGAAAATAAGGAAAATGGCAGTGAAGAAAACAATCATAAAGCAGCAAATGAAGATGTTGTGTCTGAGACGTCTCGAGTGCCGTTCCTGATGCTTGGTCTCGATTTGCCGCCTCCACCCCTTTTCAAGGATGCTATGGAGAAAAACATCATTCCTCAGGTATACTTCTCAAATCTTTTTTATTTTATGTTATACACACAGCTTTGTACTTATTTTGATTCTTGTGTTCGTACAGATTCCTCTTTTTAATATATTGACGAAGTTTGATGGAAAGACAGTGACAGAGGTGGTGAGGCCATGCATTGCTAGAATGAGATATCGTGTCATTAGGCTCCCCAAGTATCTTATCTTACACATGCGCCGTTTCACCAAGAATAATTTCTTCATGGAGAAGAATCCTACCATTGGTACTTGATGAATTCAATTCTCTCCTCCCCCACCCCCAAACTCCCACGCACTCTCTGTCTATTATTTATGTTAAAAATCTAGTGAGGACAACTTAAAATGCATCAATATTTTTCCCAAGTTTGTGGAGTTGATTAACTACTTTTTAACATAAGATAATTAATGACAAACAGTATATGCAAAACAGTTCATTTTCTTGCATAACACTAATTGACAGATCCCTTCTGTTAATGTAATATTTATTTGTAAGTTATTTAATATCACAAGTCCCTGCTGTTTTATGTATTTATTATTATATTAATCTACTTCATCTGTTTTCCTTGAGCCAGTTAACTTTCCGGTGAAAAATCTTGAGTTAAAGGATTACATCCCTCTGCCAATGCCAAATGGAAATGAGAAGCTAAAATCAAAGTATGACTTAATTGCGAATATTGTGCATGATGGAAAACCAGGTGAAGGATGCTATCGAGTTTTTGTGCAGCGAAAATCAGAGGAGCAATGGTTTGATTCTTTTTGTCCTGTTTTAATCCTTGTCTATCATATGTTATTTCTTTAATCAAACGCCCTTGCATTAATGAGTTTAGAAGGGTATGCATGTAATTGTTGAAGTCTATAAATGATCGGGAGCCAACAATATGTCATCCTAATAATTAATAATTTCTTGATTGTTGTTTTCAGGTATGAAATGCAAGATCTGCATGTGACCGAGACTCTTCCTCAGATTGTAGCTCTCTCTGAAGCTTACATGCAAATTTACGAGCAGCATGAATGATAGAGATGGTTAATTTTGCTGCTTATCCTTGATACCAAGAAACGAAGAAAAATAATGGAAACCCTTTCGCCAAAATAGTTTATTTTCTATTAATGTATTGATGAAATCCACATTTGAGGCATGGCTTAGGCTCCTAGTGGAGGAGAGTTTTGGTTGTAGCCACTGATTTTGTAGAGTTAATTTTAGTTAAATTCTCTTCGCTAAAGTTATTTAATATATTGCTTGTATTGTGATGGCAAATTTCCATTTTAGCCTGTAATAGCTCAAAATATCATTTCTGCTCTTACAATTAGCAACGAGCCGAATAATTGCAGATTCTGCAACAAATCATGTAAACAGTCATTAGTAACCCTATCACTTTTAGTTGTTAGGATTCTTTTCGTTTAACAAATTATATCAAATTTAGAATAAGCTTAAATTTAATAATAATAACTTCTATGAATTTTTTGCAGTCAAGTAAATTTTAACATAGATAATAGTTTTTATTTTAGAAGTTCATATAATGGAAAATAACACGGGTACACAAATTGAATAAAAAAGAAAGTAAATCAGATAAATAATATTGTTGATAATGTGATATATGTACATTAAATTGAATTCTATTTGAGAAGTATAGATTTGACACTGAATTCTGCTAGTTATTCCATGCTAATGTTCCTTGGCCCTGATTATTTTTGTCAGTTTGGCATTCCATAGCATTTACGATATGTGTTGTATATTTTATCTGTTGGAATTTCATATTTTGACGGAAAAATCAAACCTGCGAATGGAACATGCTAGCGCCTAGCAGGATATGTAGGTCGTAGGATACTAGCGGTGTTTTGCATAGTTTTTTTTTTTTTTTTGTAAAAATAAGATAGGAGCTAGCCTCTAATTTTATATTTTATTGATAAATAAAAAACAAGTTACAATCAAAAGAGTAAAAAAAACATGAAATTACTTAATGAGTACTGAGCAGAAAAAAATTAAATAAAAGCTACATCTCTCGTAATACTTAACCAACTAACTCAAAAATAAAATAAAATTATATCTAAAGATGTGATTTCATCTCTATTCATAATATAAATATAACAATCATAAAGACTATGCGCAATCACATAATATACTTATTATGAAAAATTGCACAATATTTGATAATTGTCATTTCAATACATAGATTTGTGAAAGATTTGCAGGAATGATACAGTAAAAAAACAACGGTAGTATCACTTTATGCAGTGGTCCAACTGTTCTCGTCATCGCAGAGGCATGCATTAAATTGTATTCTTATTTTTCACATCGTTTGCAGAGATTTATAATTCCACCCCAGCTAACCTTTTTTTTAACTAGACAGCCTTTGGTTCTATAGAGGTAGACTAAGACGGCATATACAAAGAAAAAGGAAAGCAGAAAACTATGCCAATTATGAATTATCTGTTGCAGTGCACTGCCATCAATACCAGAACATTAGGAACTCGTAAAAAACAGTCGTTTCTGTATCATCTATTATACGACTTAACAATGAAGAATGGAGAACAAAGCCCTTGCCCTGTCAAATTATATGGCACTGGCCTATAACTGTTTTGTTCAAATATTTTATTTGATCATGAAAAAATAATAAATGTGAAGCTTTTTATAGTTATGCATTTTTCTCCTTCAACTTTGCCTCTGCGCTGTCAAGGTCTTGTAGAGCACTCCAGAGCTTGGGGTCTGAATAGTCTTTTACAAGCAAGGTGGCCCCTGCTTCCAGGAGAGAATTCTCAGGATTTCTTGTGGCCAATCCAATTACTGGGATCCCGGCTGCCACTCCGGCTCTTATACCTGATGGAGAATCCTGTAGCCATGGTTTATGGTTGGGGCTTTTCAGTAATAGTTTGAGATGATACAAAACAGTTTGGTTTGTACTAAACAAATGAGTTGACAGGAAACAAATGTAGGGACACTCCAGGCATGATCTCCATATGGTCCACTGCTAGATTTTATTTTGAAATTTAAGTTTCCGTTTTAAAGTTACTGTATTTTTAAAACAATGGATGCATAATGGAGGCACAAAACATGGAGGCATTTGAACCCTCATATTAGAATAGTTAATCTTTTCTTTAATGTTCAAATTAGAGTATAAAATGTGATGAGAAAGAGAGAACCTCAAAAATAAAGGTGTGATCAGGGGATACATTCATTTCCTTAAGAGCTGTCAGGTAAGGGTCAGGAAAGGGTTTCGACCTTTCACACTCTGATCCAATAATCACTACTTGAAAAAAATCTAAGAGGCCAAGCTTGGAAATCATCAACTCAGCATTGATTCTAGGTGCATTGGTCACTGCAGCCCGCTTCAGGCCTCGCTCACGGACCCACTTAATAACATCATAGAGCCCCTTCACTGGCTCCAAATTCTGTGATGCCAGACTTCAAATGGAAAAAAAAAAATGATAAAAACTACAAACGTGAATTTTTACTTTATAAATGGAACGAGTCTGGTATGACTGGTATAATTTAAACATGGTGTTGGCCAACTATCAAGGTACCAGGTGCATGATAATAGCAACCTAATTCGTACAAACATATGGTTACTGAACATAACAGCCAAAGTGCCAATTTTCTGTTCTTCTCTTTGTTCCTTTTTTTGAACCTGAAAAGTGAAAAGTCTTTTTGTTCTTAAGATGTCATTATGAAGTCAGATGCCAAACTGGCACACCCGTTAAGGCCTCAAACCAACAGGTACTCAGTGGTAAATGCCAGAACAAGACACAGTTACTGTGATATAAAGATTTGAGATTGATCTTGTTGGAAATTTGCATACACACGATAGCGAACGTCCTTTTTGTGGATGATCTCCAGACCTTTCTCTAGATCCCAATCAGGAAACAAGTTCTTAGCGGCTTCTTCATCACTCCTTCCCGCTATATTCTTGATGAAAAACTCTTCATCTATTGGCACCCCATTGTTATATCCAATCTAAAACATAATATTGTCTTTGTCAAAAAGGGTAAATACATACATTTGTGTAAATACATCACCTATTTCGACAAGAGAAGTACAAGATACATACATTTATTCTGGGGTTTAAAGTTACCAGACTTATGATTGCTACTGGTTCCATAGTGGTCTATTAGCAAATTGAACAAAACAACAAAATACTTCTAGGAAGGAAAAGAATAGCTGCGGTAATAATATGATTTCATTTGCAATGGAGTTGGTACTCTATCGAGGCTAAACTATAAAAAATAAGGAAGGAAAAAACTAATCACCATTAAAACTCGAAAAAAAATATTGAAAGTTTGTTTGATAATAATTTTGGCACCTCTGAAAGAACATCCTGATAAGCTATATGATGGAGAGGGTCTGAATCGCAAAGCGTGCCATCTATGTCAAAGAAAACTGCCTCAAGAGGTACGAGCTTAGTAAGAGATCTACAAGAAGAAAAACCTGACACATCATTCCTTGCATATTTTCATTATTAAGAACCAAGCCCAAATCTTGCATGTTCTCACAAGAAAAGACCTGTTCAGTGTGCGTGTTTCCTTATTGTAATTGCATGCATTTGAGTTTGTAAAGCTAACTTTTGAAAAATTGCAATTTATCATCAGTAGTAGGACTTGCAATTCACAAATCAGGGCACTTAAACTGGATTTACACTTGCAATGCAACTTTGATCAGTCACATTGTAAATCCAGTTTAAGTGCACAAAAATTAGATATTTATCAGGGTCACATTGTACTTCAGATTTGGATAATATTGATTTTAAATCCATAAGCTAGCAGATCTGCTTACAAGATTCATATAGCAGATGCACGTTTGATATTCAAATCTTTATCTATTATTGTGGATTCATATTATAATTACTAATTCCTTTTCATAAATGGACAAACCTATTAACAACCCTTCTATACAAACTCTAACCAGGCGACAACTACCACTGGCCGCTGTTGCTTCACCATGGATACCCACATAGTAGTATTGATTAAAAATATATTAACAAAGCAAAAGCATTTTCAAATAAAACCAGACTGATCTGTTCAACGACACGACACACGAGTACCTCTCATAAGACAATGATTACATCAAAGTAATTCCAACAACCTAAATTTCAGCATTCGTCTTTCGCTAACCCGACTAGCTAGCTTCAAGTCAATTACGCGAACAATAGATACACGAAATATGGAATATCCGAGAAGAGATACAAAAGGGAATTCCTGTATCTACAATTTTTTAATCGAAATCGAAGGAAGAAAAATCGAAATAATTTGGAGTGCAATCTGTACCTTTCAGGAGTTGGATCGCTCGCCATTGTTGTGCCAGATGTCTACTTTGTTTTCTCTCTCTCTTTTTTTATTGAATACTTTGTTTTCTCCTCTCCCACCGAGACTCCCGTGTAGAATGGGGATTCTTTTACGTTTCTGACCCTACAACGCCAGTTAATTTTTACACCTGGAACTGGAACGCGAGAACTTACTAGCGGAGCCTTCACTATGTGTCACTGACAGATTCGGTCATGTCATTGAACTAGCGGTGTGTACAAATTTAAGATATAATCCGAGTGCAGAGACGAAATGCCACGATTTTGATGAGGTCATCAGAATATTCTTTGGAGGATCTCCCTCACGGCCTCACCTACCTGCACAACAGCATGGGCCTAAAAATCAATATCCAGCCCATCCGTGAGCATTCGTCTCATATTCGCATCTGTCCAGATCAGCCCACCGGGTAACATAAGGAGAATAAAAATTGCCTACAAGAAAGACGTTGTACCACTGAGCTACAGGGACTTTATTGCTTTTTACAAACTTAAAAATTTATAAAAAATAAGTCCAACATTGCAGGCTACATTCTAAGTTATGTGTCTGACCCGATCTATCTCGAGGTCCGGTCTTACTCGGCCTATTACAATGTTGGACCGAGCAGGTAGAGCTTCAGATCGGGTGCGTATGAGCAAACTGACTGTCATCTTTAATTAGTTCTCAGGTAAGGCCTCAATTCAAGTCAAGGATTTTTATTATTTTTTGTATTTAAATTTTTTAATATGAAAATGAGAATTTTTGTGAGAATGAAATTATTTTAATACGAGAATGGAAATATCAATTTAGAAATTTTAAAGTTACAAAAAATTATGAAAAAAAATTAAAATATAGATGTTTGTCAAGTACATGACATATTTGCTCTAGTCTTTTTATAAAATATGTAACGCTAATATCAAACTGTGTTAAGTACATTGATATTGAACACTGGTTCAAATTAACATAATTGTACACATCATATTCTGAAAAAATTAAATAAGTGAATGTAAAAATGTGCAACCTAATTTTTTTTTGAAAAACTTGGTAGATGCAGCAACCTAAATTATATGTACTAGTTTAACCACTTTGCAATCTAAATGCTGTACCAGTTTGCATAGGGGTCAAATTTACATTACCTTGGAAATAAAAAAGTTGCGAAGATTTCTTCACTTATTCATAAGTATATGCCGATAGCAAATTAAGCAAATGCAAAATTAGACCTGATTTAATCAAATGTAATTTTTTTTTTTTTTTGAAACCTAAAAATTAAGCACCTTCTTTCTCAGCATTTGAGAAAAAAAACTTCGATATGCTTCAACTTTTTTTTTTTTTTTCCATAAGCAATGAGGAATGGAATGGGAAAAACTATGTGTGATGGAAATGGAATTAAAATTGAGCCTCCGAACATTTTATCGGAAAAAATACCCATAAATTTATTTTTCCCGAGAATTTCAATAGAAACACCTCCTACCGAACTTGTCTTATTAGTTTACTGACTAGACAGAAAACTTAAAGAAAATACAACAGAAACTAGAACAACTGCTTCCTTTTAAGTTATTGCGACTACTTAAAAAGTGTTAGGAGCTCAGGTTCTACTAAACACAATATAACGGAAGATCTATCATTTATGAACCTTCTTCGCTACTTTAAAAAAAAAGGAGCTCCCGATTAGCCAATCCGCCGCCCACTGATATATTTGTTGAAACTTGTAAATTGTATGTTGGTTTGGACCCACTCGTCACCCGTCTAATTAGTGAGTTCAAGTTCAGTCGGGTTTTTGCCGTGTAGAATGAGGAATCTCAGCCGTCCGGTTTAATCTAGTACGAACTTAAAGAACTTCCGTACATCTACTGCAGGTTCGTAAAAGCATCATTTGACTGGCACGAATCTTAAAAGCAATGCTTGACTGGACTGCGCAGAGCCGCAGAGGCGCAGAGTGATGCGTTACTCTCTGGATACGCTTCCTCCGATTAGTTGCGGATCCAATTTTTTCTTAATCTGCTAGCGGGTAAGATTTAACCCGGTCAACATCGGATAAAAAATTCTTGATCCGATAGCTGGTCAAAATTGCCACCAACAAGTACATATACTATGTACTGCCGTACCTTTTGGTCTTTTACTCACTACTTTTTCATCCTTTAAAATTTTATTTGTACGAAATAAGAACTTCAATAGGGAAAGAGGGAGGAGACCACCGGAAAGCAAAACCATGGAGAGGTACGCTTTTACCAGTAGATTTATATTCAATTTTCTTTTATTTTTGTTATCCTAAAGAATCTAGATCCATCTACTCGAGATAATTGCTATAGAAATACGCTCTTCAATTAGATTGTATGTTTTTATGATTCTTAGTGCTTATGGTTAAACCTCGTTATACTATTCTATAGAGAGATAATAGGAATTAAGCATGTGCGTCTGTTAAAAGATACTCAAACCAAAAAACCATATACCAAAAATAACTTTGAAATATCTTCTTTCTACCAAAGGAGTGTACTGTTTCTCCTAAGTTGAAATCAACTAGCAGTAATTTTTCCTTTTGAACTTCAATAAAAATAAGTACAAGTTTCTCTGACTGAGATAATATGCACAGGGATCTGTTAAAAATAGCCACTCTTGGAGCAGTATTGTTTGATATTGATGGAACAATGTGCATTTCCGATCCTTGCCATCACGGCGCTTGGAGTGAAGTACTTCAGAAGGTAACCTCCCTTTTTCTGTATCATAGTACAACCATTTGCAATTGTTAGAATTAATTATAGCAAGCATGAAAAAATTGAATAGTTTACACAAGCAGCTACAGTTCTGGGTGTACTGAAACCTGTAAGAAGTGAAAATCATTTGTTTTAACAGAGAAAAATCTGATCAATAGGTAGGATTTAATGGTGGTGTACCAATAACAGTCGAATTTAGTATGAAAAACATGACGGGGAAGACGAATGAACAGAATGCTCTGTCGCTCTTCCCTGATTGGGATCAAGACCAACTCAGCAAAGTAATTCAAGAGAAGGAAGCTTTGTTTGAAAGGTAAATTAAGCTTTTTAATTTGTTGATGATTAATAATTAGTTGACATCTTAAGCATGAATCAGGCCCTACATTTGATTTACGCTAAAAAATAAATCTATGTTGGTTCAGAGGTTGCTTGGTGCTGGACAGCTTGGTTTTGCTTTAGGAGATGTATTGGTTGATTTTGTCTATTGATTAGCAGTATATCATATATGACTAGTGCTGATTAGTCCAGTATCTCACTTGACATACTTAATCTGGTCCTAATTGGCAAATAATAGTACTTTTGTCTAATTGAAAACAGATTGGCAAGAAAGCATCTAAAGGAAATAAATGGGCTACACAAGTTTTGCAAGTGGATCGAAGAAAAAGGACTAAAGCATGCTGCGGTGACAAATGCACCCAGATACAATGCTGAACTGATGATCTCCAGTTTGGGCCTTTCTGATTTTTTCCCATTAATTGTGACTGCAAAATGCGAGAGAGCCAAACCTTTTCCTGACCCGTATTTGAAAGCTCTTAGAGAACTTAATGTATCTCCGGATCACACACTTGTTTTTGAGGTACTAGGTTTTCCTTTTCCC
Organism: Carex parvula; assembly: GCA_025461045.1. Lineage (NCBI taxonomy): Eukaryota > Viridiplantae > Streptophyta > Magnoliopsida > Poales > Cyperaceae > Carex > Carex parvula. Next base: position 105,985 of record JAJGRW010000084.1, on the reverse strand, counting down.
TTGTTGTTTTTGATTGGGGCATTAATTGTTGCCTCCTCTTTTTCGCATGCTTAAACAAGTCGACGACAAACTACTCAATTGCTAATGTGTATCCTTTCTTGATGCAACATTCCTTGTTCTTTTGTGATAATACTCTTTAGAACTAATATACTGGTATGTTCTCCTAGACTAATTGAGCACTTATGGCAATGACTTTAGTGACAGTCATTGGGCCCAGGGGCGGAAGATAGTGTACTGAAAAGGGTGCTAAGCTACCCCTATAAATTGATTTTTTTTTTAATTTTGTCAATTAATTTTTTTATAATTTTGTATGCATTAATACTTTTAGCCACCCTTATAAAATAAAATTACACTGTACTTGATCCCCCCCTCTGCTCCTCCCCCAGATCTCAATTTTCTAGTTCCGCCCCTGATTGGGCCTTCTAATAATTTTGGTTCTTTTAGGATTCAGTGGTTGGAGTCAAGGCAGGAGTGGCTGCTGGAATGCAAGTAATTGGAGTTGCAGCTGAAGGCCAAGAGAAGCTTCTTATTGAAGCTGGAGCTACACTTTGGATAAGAGATTATCAGGATGAGAAGCTTTGGTTAGCACTAGAGAAACTAGATACAAGCCAAAGTCAATAAGATATGAGGAAATGATACCATGCTTCAAAAATTGGTGATTTACTGCCTTTTGTTTCATGATTTCTTACACGCATTGTGTGGTGCACCCTTAATGTAAGATGCTCCTGAAGTAAAAAAATAATAATTGCACCTAATTGTCCTTAGAGTATACTTTCTTCTCATTTTGGTCTTTCATTTTTATAGTTCCTTGTTGATTCTAAAGTTCTTCAATTTACCCAAATAGCCCTATTATTAGCATTTGTTAAAAAGACAAATGGAAATAATGGTAAACATGCCGGCAACAAACAGGAATGTCCACGTCATAGACAACGTAGTGAACAAACATATTGCATTCGTCGGATGGATGATGACGTGGCTGATATAAGACATGCACTCCAGATCAACAAAGTCAAGGCAGGGTGCAAAATATTGTTATAAATATAATTATATTGAAGATGTAGATGGCGACATTAGCTTGGATGCTATCATGCATTCACTAATAAGCATAATTTCGATGATATAACCATCCATGCCATGTCAACTTGGATGCTTATAATGATATTGTACATGAATTGGTCAATTTGTCAGCACTGATTGGTGATTTCCAGGTACCAGTTTGAATCAATCAGCCTTTCAATACCGGACTGCCAGTATCCCCGGTGCTTACAATTGCAGACTATGCCGGTCTGCTTTAGATTTTGCACAACACATTTTAAAAATGATACCAGATTGGAAATAAACGGGCTCCCCAAGTTTTGCAATTGGATAACATAAAAGGTCTAAATCGCTGCTGTTGCAGTGACAAATGCACCTAGATACAATGCCGAACTGATTACATACTCATTTTGGTTCTTTTTTTTTACCCATGATAGGTTGAATTCATATCCTCTGTTTTAACGGAACGTGCGTTAATAGATCTGAACCGTCCGATTGAGATCCCACTAATATTAAAGGGCCCGTGCGTTATAGGCGTGGCCGTATTGGCTCCGATCCTGATCAGACGGCCAGAGCAATAAACTCAAAGATTCTTTTTTGAGTTAATGCAGAAGATGCGGACTCTGATAGGTTCTAGAGCTCCTACAGAACTCGACACCTTTCCAGATCAGTGTTATGTTGACGGTGTTTCTTTATTGGAAGTTTTTCCATTTTGTGACTGTTTTTTGGGTTTGGAAAATGACATATTCAGCTTCCTATGTGAGTACCTAAGCTCACTGTCTCCGCCTTTGCTTGTTACACCTTTCCTGATTTAGTGTACCTGTTTGGCTCGAAACATATTCTCTTTTTTTTTTATGGTGCATTTCCTTTGATGATTCCACTGGATTTCAGGTTCTTTGTTAAAATTTTGTTCTTATAGATCTGTGGCAGAAATTTAGGCTGTACTCTGATGGAAGCAGTTCCAGGAAAAATCAAGACACTCTCTCATTGAAATGATGACAAAATATGGTATAAGATATTAAAAATGATGACAATTTTTTAAATTACTGACTCTTGATGTAAATATTTAAATAACATTATGGCTACTATGTTTATTTTTCTATTTTTAATGCAATGTGAGTGACCCAGAAAACAAAATATAAGTTGCTTAACAAGTATTTTTTTTGGCATAATTTATATT